>QLSR01000076.1:2502439-2568421 GCA_031780015.1 Citrullus colocynthis
ATAGAAAACAAACTTGTTGGATCAATTCCCCCCCCCCCCCCACGCCTCTCACCCACGAAGCTCCAATAACATGGTCAAACCCTATCATGAATTTAGTTGCAAACGAAAATTGATGGAAAAACATTAAAAAAAAAAACAAGGGAAAGACACATGATTTATTATTGAAGCGGCAAGAGGAGATCTAGAAAAGAAACTAGTTCATCAGACGAAGAAGAAGAGGCTCAGAAGGGGAAAAAATGGAGATGAAGAAGTAAACATAGTAGAAGGAAATGTAATAGAAGTTGGAAAAGATGGAAAACAAAGACAAAGAAGAACAAGGAACATAACTCACAAAATGAAAACCAAAGAACTCAAATATACAAATCCAAAACACAAACATAGAAATCCAAAACCAGAGCATCAAACAATATTGAAATCCAAAACTCGAATATACAAATCCAAAACTCAAACAACCTTTGGCTAATGTAACAAGCAAAGAAGAATAAAATGCGAGCAGATCAAAACATGAATATACAGATCGAATTCCATAGCATAAATCTTGAAAAAATTTTAGAACCATACACTAATCCAACATGCAAAAAATAGATTAAGAAGAGATTTAAAACCTAGAGCATAGACCCGAAAAAAAAATTATAAACCATACGCTAATCCAACATGCAAAGAATAGATGAAAAAGAGATGTAATAGAGGACATATAAAATATAAAAAACATGAGCAATGAAAATGCGAACATATATATCTAAATTGAGGACATAAATCCCAAAAAATAATTGATAATCGGGTCCTAATTTAACTTGCGAAGAAGCTAAGAAAAATGGGGAAATCAAAACGTGAATTTGGAAATAAAAAATGAGAACATAAATCTGAAATTTTTCTAGATATAAGCAAAAATAAATAAAGGAGAAGATCTAAAAGAAACCAATTTGTACATGCTAGATCTTAAAAAGAATATCAATAGAAACAAAATCGAAAAAGAAAAAAGAGGGATTAAGAAGACGAATGAAAATAAAACCCATATGAGTCAGATGGAGAAAGAAGATAGAAGATGAGGAAACACAAATCAAATGGCTAGAGAAGAGAGAAGACAAGGGGAGAAACCCAACGACAGAAGAAGAGAAAAGAAATAATGGCAAAGATGCATGAGAGAGAGAGAAAGGGAGAATAATTACGCCTGGAAAGCGAGAACGATAAAACATAACCCATCGTTTTTCTTTTTATTGTCAGACAAATGTGGGCTTTAAAAGGAATTGAATCCTGACGGAAGCGTGTGATCGCGTTCTTTGATTTATTGAAAAGAATTAAAAAGTACAAAAAGTAAAGAAGAGGTTAAGCATCATACCTTTGCCAATCTATAATTCTCGAACCAATAGTCTTCTCCTTGTAGTCTTCCTTTTCTAAGAGATCTTCCTCGCTATGATTCTGGCAAGGTCTGGTTTGTGGGAACCGCTTCTTTGAAAGAATGGGAAAAATTTTCTTAGAATTTTTCTTAGAAAATTAGGAGAATTAGTAGAGGAAAATTTTGAGTGTAATCGTAAAGATTATTCTCTTAGAGAGTATGTTCTATGAAGGCTCCCAAGGGCTTTATTTATAGAACTCTATGGGTTACTCCTAATCCTATTAGGATAAACCCTCTTTAGAGATTTTAAATCAAATATTTAATAATATCCAGTATCAATAAATATCTACCCAAATAATATCTCATATTAAAAGGTTTAAAATATTTCAATATTATTTAAATATTTATTTTTTGCATAATCTTTAATTTGGATCTCATCCAAATTAAATAATTAATTATTTGAATTAAATTCAAATCAATTAATTAATTCTCCCTCTATTTATTTATATGGATTTTATCCCAATAAATAATTAATTATTTGAATCATACTCAAACAAATTAATTCTTCGTATTATAAAGTTATAATTTGAATCACATTCAAATCAAATTTATAATAAATCATGCAATTAATTGTATCAAATACAATTAATATTTTCTCTCATAAATTTGAACATTTCAAATTTTTCTTTCAACATAGTTGATCCTTGTTGGTCCGTAGTGAGCTAGCAAGGGGATCTTATGGACCTACAGATTAGAAGCTCCAACGATATGAGATTAATAGGCTAAACTCATTAACCACATTAATTAATATTCATTGATTGTGGGTACACTCCACTCTACTCACAACTGCAATATTCTCACTGCAGATATATTTATGTGTCCATGGATATAGACCAATAATAGCAAAATGACTTCACAAGTGTTCGTAACACCAATTGGGTCAAATTACCGTTTTACCCCTGGGTTATTTCTAAATGCTCAAGTACCAGTGCTTCTCTAATGAATAGCCTGTTTATGGTTCAACCATTAAACAGAAACCCCTCTCTGGCTAGTGAGAGGGTAAGACCCTTTGTTCAAGTCCCGGAGACACTAGTTAAGGGAACACTTATCTACTTATCCTAAAAATGGGAATGAGTGAATTCCATCTTGTATAATTATGTCCCCATCTCCCCTCTCGGTCTTGTCCCCAAGATGGTAGGCATATTGAGTCAGAAAACGGCCACTCTCATGCATACAAATCAAAGGATAATCCCTTGTGGACAAAAGTTCATAATATACTCATGATTAAGACTAAGTTGCCTAAGGTCATCCTATTCAAATAGAAACCTAACTAGTCAACCTAGTTACATATAGTGATTACTATTTCGTGGTCCGGTCTTATGCAAATTCATTGCATAGGATACCCTCACTCGCATGTCACCTACACGAACGCGTTAGATTATTGCGTTTGTATCAAATACAAACTAGGCCATATCCATATTGTCACCAGGATAAGGTACCTAGCCTTATCCCTATATTGTAGACCTTTTAGATTGTATCTTGAACATTGATCTCCATATGTCCCCACATACAAACAAGCCTCATAAAATAGCCTAGGATGTTAGTTTATTGGATTTAGGGTTATTAAGACAAAACAAACAAAAACAATCAATAACGCTTATTGAAGTAGTACATCAATAACTCTTTATTAATGATTTAATCACAGTTAAATAATTACATTTACAATCTACGAGTTCTAGGGCATAAAACCCAACAAATTCCCACTTGAACTAAAATTCTAGTGGGTGTACATAAAGAGAAGTGAGAATGGTAAGTATGTAAATACAATAAACTAGGGCATCCATATACCCATTACACATCTCCTACTTGCCCTAGATTACACAATGTATATATCTCGTAGACCTACCCTCGAACACTTTGGCCGAGAGAGTCTTTGTAAATGGATCAGCAATGTTATGCTTCAAAGCGATTTTTGTGCCGATCACATCTCCTCGTTGCACAATCTCCCGTATCAGGTGATACTTATTCTCAATATGTTTTCCTCGTTTGTGGCTGCAAGGCTCTTTAGAGTTGGCTACTGCCCCATTGTTGTCAAGTATAACGTGATGGGCAATTCTATGTTTGGAACGATTTCCAAATCATTTAGGAACTTTCTGAGCCAGACTGCTTCCTTTGCTGCTTCTCAAGCAGCTACATACTTAGTCTCCATAATAGAGTCTGCAATGCATCCTTGCTTGATGCTACGCCATACTATAGCTCCTCCGTTTAAGGTGAACACTGATCCTAACGTGGATTTCCTAGAATCCTTGTCAGTTTGAAAATCAGAGTTGATGTATCTCGTAAGGATCAAATCCTTAGCTCCATACACCAGCTTGTAGTCCCTCGTTCTCCTAAGATACTTGAGGATGTTCTTAACTGCAATCCAGTGGTCTAACCCTGGATTGGACTGGTACCTACTAACTATTCCTACTGCATAACAAATGTTTGGCCTAGTGCAGGGCATAACATACATTAAGCTACCCATAACTGAGGCATATGGAATACGTCTCATATCCTCAATTTCTTGAGGTGTCTTAGACACAGCTCCTTAGACAAATGAACCCATGCCCGAAAAGGTAATAAATCCTTCTTAGAGTTCTGCATCGAATATCGAATCAACATTTTGTCGATGTAAGTTGCTTGAGACATGGCCAACGTTCTATTCTTGCGATTCTTAATGATTTGGATCTCAAGTGCATATGGCGCCTCTCCCAAATCTTTCATTTGGAATTGGGCTGCCAGCCAATTTTTAACATCAGTAAGATATCCTACATCATTCCCAATGAGTAGGATGTCGTCCACATAAAGTACTAAGAAAGCTACTTTACTTTTGATGATTTTCTTGTATACACAAGGCTCATCAACATTTTGTTCAAAACCAATAGATTTGATCGCAATATCAAACCTAATATTCCAAGATTTGAATGCTTGTTTCAACCCATAAATGGATCGATTTAGCTTGCAAACTTTTTGCTCCTGAACCCCTCGGGATGAGACATGAAGATACTCTCTTCAAGATTACCATTCAGAAAAGCAGTCTTGACATCCATTTGCTAAATTTCATAGTCATAATATGAGGTTATGGATAAGAGAATTCTTATAGACTTAAGCATAGCAATAAGAGAAAAAGTTTCTTCATAGTCAACTTCTTCATTTTGGGTGTAACATTTTCCTACAAGTCTAGCTTTGAAGGTCTGTACCTCTCTAGCTACATCTCTCTTATCCATTTACACCTTATGGGTTTAAACTCTTCAGGTGGATGCATACTAAATTGAAGTACATAGACTCCATTTCAAGATCCATGGCTTTCATCCATTGGTCCTTGTCTACATCATTCATTGCCTGTTTATAGGACAATGGTTCCTCAACACCATCATCTGGCACGACAACCTGAGTTTCAGTTAAACCCAAGTAACGGTTAGGTTGTGATACAACCCTTCCACTGCGTCGAGGCATTCCCAATGATTGAGAAGGACGAGACTGACCAGAAATACTGGCTCCTTCATTAACTCTTAATGAGGGACCAGTCTCTTTAACAACGCTTGTTGACTCTTCAGTAGCTTCATTTAATACCATTTTGCTTCGTGGTTTATGATCTCTCATGTGATCTTCTTCCAAGAATGTAGCATTTGTCAATACAAACACTTTGTTTTCTTATGGGTTGAAGAAGAGACCACCTCTTGTTTCCTTAGGATAACTAACAAATTAGCATAATCTTGAACGAGGTTCCAATTTCTTAGGATTTGTCACTAGCACATGTGTAGGACTCCCCTAGATTCTGAAGTGGCGCAAACTAGGTTTACGTCCTCTCCATAACTCGAAAGGCGTTTCTGAAACACTCTTCGAGGGAACATTGTTCAAGATATGAACTACAGTCTCTACTGCATACCCCCAAAACCAGCTAGGCAATCGAGCATAGCTCATTATAGAACGAACCATTTTTAGCAAGGCTCTATTTCTCCTTTCTGATATACCGTTCTGCTGAGGTGTACCAGGTGCTAAGAGTTGGGATTGGATTCCATGTTGTATCAAATAGTCCTGGAATCTTAAATCCATGTACTCTCCACCTCGATCAGATCGAAGTGTTTTAATTGTTTTACCTAACAGGTTTTCAATTCCTACCTTATACTCTTTGAACTCTTCAAGTGCTTCAAACTTATGTTCCATTAGGTATTAGTAACCATACCTCAAATAATCATTTATAAAAGAGATGGAGTATTCATAACTTCCTCGAGCTTTTACATTCATTGGACCATAACAATCCAAATGTATGAGTTCTAAAGGTTCTTTGGCTCTATAAACTTTTGCACTAAAAGATCTTTTAGTCATTTTACTTTCAACACAAAATTCACATGGAGGTAATAAATTATTTCTAACTTATTTAGAAGTTCATTCTTTACCAATCTCTCGATCTTATCGAGATTTGACCTAATCTCAAATGCCAAAGATAAGTACTATTGTTACTAGGAGAAATTCTTTGCCTTTTAGTTTAAGTATTAGCAGTTTTAAACATCTCATGATCTAAAAGTGACACTTCATTAACAGAAAAAACAACTGAGTACAATTGTTCAATTAAACAAAAAATAGATACTAAGTTCCTTTTTATTTTAGGAACTATATACAGATTTTTTAAAAATAAAAATCTATTTCCAAAAAACAACTTTTCAGCTCCCACTGCACGAGCTAAAATGACATTTTTTGTTCCAACCTTGAGCATCATTTCACCCTCCTCGAGCTGCTGGAAGGAACTAATTTCATGTAAAGAAGAGCAAACTGATTAGTGGCACCCGAATCAAGTATCCAGGCATTATAGTCATTTTCCACTAAACAAGTAAATCATATTTACCTATTTTCCTTCTTCTTCTCAGCAAGGTACTTAGGGCAATTGTGTTTCCAATGACCATTCACATTGCAGTAGAAGCACTCGCCCTTATCAGCCACCTTGGCCTTACCTTTGTTTTTCCCAACAGCGGGAGCCTTCCCCTTTCCTTCTTTCTTTTTCTGGATCTTCTTAGAATCAAAAGATGAGGGAACAAACTTAGTTTCAGAGGATGAACCCTTGTGGAACATCTTGAAATGGGCAACATTTGCCTCTTCATCGATTGGCCCCTTTTGTTTCATAAGAGATCGATAAGTTTGTAACTCATTCAGGAGGGTTGTTATGGTGTACACAATTTTATTCATAACCGCATTGATGAGGAATTGCAGAAAGCTCTTCGAAAGAGATTCTAGAATAAAAGACACCTGACTCTGCTTGTCAATGACCGCGTCGTTCATTTCAGTAACGTTGAATTGGACCATCAGGTCGAGAACATGTTCTCTTTGGCCTTCTTCCATACGTGCATTATAAACGTACTTGAGGGCCTTGTGCCGAATCTGTGAGGACGGTTGTCCAAACATTTCCTAGAGGGATTCCATGATCTGTCGTGCATTCATCATGGCCTCATGTTTCTTATTGAGTACATCAGACAAACTTGCCAAGGTATAGACTTGGGCCTTGTCATTGGCCTTTGTCCAATGATCATATGCATCCCTAACAGATTGAGATGCATTACGAGCGGGGATAGGAGGACACTCCTCCATTAAGACAAACTGTAGATCATCTATAACCAGAATCGTATTTAGGTTAGATTTTCACGTTGCATAGTTTTCACCGATTACTTTTTTATTTTTAAGCAGTGTGAGGATTGAGGAAGACATGCTGAATTATAAATAATTAACCGTTTTAGTTATCTTTACCTTAATTACACAAGCAAACAAAATTGCAAGTATTCCAATCAATTCAGTAAAAAACAAGCAATCAAAGAAACCCTAATAAACTATTGATTTAGTTTTTGCAACGATGCTTCAGAGGTTTAGAGCAACAACCACCAAAGGGTGATCAGCCACTCCTCTTTTGAAATGAGACAATTCTCAGCTAATTCTAATACCAGAATAACTCATATTCCTATAAACATTAGCCATCGTTGTTTGGTTAGGGATTCATTAACTCTTAACTCATCCCTGTAAGTGTAACCCTCCCAGTTTTAGATCTCAGAGGTACGCACCAATAAGCTACCGTTAGGAAAGACAATTGTTGGTAATTACCCTAAGTGAACCTATCCTTTTCAGGAGTTCGCGGTGTTTCGAAACCTACGATCAGGCCTTCCGAAGGGATGGTCGCTCCAGGACGACATGCAGGCGAATCATAAGAATCTTACGGTGCGACCTAGGGTTGGAGACCGACGGATACGTTGACATGTGTCCCGCTCCCAAGGTGACACGAAACCGAGTATGGATATAACAGTGTGAATAATCAGGGATGTAGGAGCAAAACTTGGTATAAACATCTCGTTTTGTAATTTTCCTCCCACTTTAATGTCCTACCTTATCTTAGGGTTATTTAACTTAGATAAATTCGGCTAAGTCAATCTATCTAAGTCTATGCCTATTATAACTCTTATAAAAGGTCTTTACGCTAATGTTCTAGGTGAATTAAATCATTTATTTAACCTAGCGACAATGCATCCTAATAGGCCTTAGGCTAATTTAACTCAGGTTCCAATTCAATTCTTAGTTAGGAGGTGTTCTATAAACCGTCAACTTAAATACCCTCAATCTTGACAGAACTGAAGTGGTAAAGTTCTCTTATAACCTAAAATCCTATTTGTCCTACTTAGTCATATTTTAAAACTATTTTAAAACAAAGTAAGACAACATTCTAATCTTATTAGAGTCATGTGATCTTAGGTCTAAATTATTTTAAAACAAATTAAAACCGATTTCCTAAGATCTTATGTTTGCATGTAATTCTTAATTATAGGTTGACGGTTACTAATCATAAATTTTATAACTATTATGAATTTTAATCATTAGGCCTATAACATACTTTCTATGGTTTAATTAATGAACAATCAAATTCTAACTAATTAAGCAACCATATTACATGCATTTCATGACATAATGTAACAATTATATTAATCTATGGATTATCATGCTCAATGCAAATTGATTTTCATTTAAAATATAACACTTTATTAAATAAATCGATCATACATTAACAAAACATTAATAAATATAATTATTTATATTTATTTAATTAATGTCATACATCATACTTTTCCAATTAATGTCATACATCATACATTAAGTAACTCATGAAATTATTATCATGCATTAAAACACCATATAATATAACATTTATAATATACTAAGATGCATGAACATGCTTAACGATGGTGGGATTTTAATCTAAATGGCATACTTTATGCAACATTCAATTTAATTTAAAACATATATCACGAGCATAATTAAATTAAATAAAGCAAAATTGACCGCATGTTTGGCATATCCTAGAAATTAAAGAAAAATAAATCAAAATTACGATAATTTGACTTTCCAAGACATATTTTGGTCTTCAATTTCTTCTTTGGCCATCAAAATTTAGGGTTTGGAACACCTAAATTTAATCCTTTGATATTCTAGCCACACATGCTTAGATGAAATCAGCCAGATGCTTTGATGATGCACAAAAGATGACGCACAGTTGAATTTCTAGATTTGAAAAAATTCCAGATTTTCCAAATTTTAATATTTCGGGAAACCAACGTTGTTTCAAGAATTTGCAGCACTTTTACATCAAAAAGATTACAAGAAAACTCTAACCTTTGAGGGTTTTACAATTGATCTAATCGAAACTTTAAAATCTAATGCCCAAATATGCCTAAACAATCAATTTTGCAAACTTTCACATATCACATATATGAACAATTAAAACACCCACCATAAAAGATTTTTAATTCAAATAAAAAAAATCAAAGATTGACTTTGATACCAGTTGAAGAAAATTGAATCGTGGCGGAAGCGTGTGATCGTGTTCTTTGATTTATTGAAAAAAATTAAAAATACAAAAAGTAAAGAAAAAGTTAAGCATCATACCTTTGCTAATCTATAATATCGAACCGATAGTCTTCTCCTTGTAGTCTTCCTTTTCCAAGAGATTTTCTTTGCTATGACTCTGGCAAGGATTCGGTTTGTGGGCACCGCTTCATTGAAAGAATGGGAAGAAGAATTTTCTTAGAACTTCTCTAAGAAAATTGGGAGAATTAGTAGAGGAAGATTTTGAGAGTAATTGTAGAGATTATTCTCTTAGAGAGTATGTTCTATGATGCTGGTTTTATGTTTTACTAATCTATCAAATTTTCTTATTCTTCACTTGTCACACCCCCTTCCCAGGTACCCTCTTAACCTAGGAAGAAGTGTGACGACAGCGGACACCGACCCTCTTACGACATCCATTGTCAACCATAAACTCTGCCTTTACCTAATAAACAATTATAAACCATAAACTACTTTACACATACATCAGAGTTAACTTGCCAAACGCACATCCTTTCCTTTTAATATATAATAGCATAAATACACAACAACTTCCTTAACCCTCTTTATATGTACAACACATGATCCAGTTCAATTATTTACAATTTTCTTAATACTAAACACCGTTGGTAGACCCAGACGAGATCTTGCGTAGGCTAAGCATGCCGAACTCGCTTGCTACCTGGAAAACAGAAAAACAAGGAAAACGTGAGCTTAAACGCCCAGTGAGTGACTAATTAAAGTTTTTCTCAACAGTGTATAAAAATATAAAACCCAGCCATGTCCATCACTAGTATATGTCAGATTATAGTTTAACCACATCTGATTATCTATGGAAACATTATTCACAAATCGTTTCCTTAAATCTCCTTCCCTAGTTGAGGCTGAGCGAGCTCACCACACCCAATGTCGTATTTCTCAACTGAGTGGAGTACTCTCAACACCTCAGCATTAGTTAATCACAATTTGCTCACGGGCTATCCAAGTACCTTTTCCTAGTCCCTCAGTACTGGATCCCCAAGATACTCAAGTGTCTTCTCTACATCTCTCAGCACTGAGTTTTCAAATACAAGATTGCCCACATGCCTTCACATTGTCCCTCAGCATTGGGTTTCTTACAACACTGGATTTCCCACATGCCTTCACATCTTCCCTCAGCATTGGGTTTCTTACAACACTGGGTTTCCCACATGCCTTCTTATCTTCCCTTAGCATTGGGTTTCTTACAACACTGGGTTTCCCACATGCCTTCTCATCTTCCCTCAACATTGAGTCCCTTAAAAGAAAAACATTATAAAGCAAATATGCCTTGCATAAATAGTTCTTAGTAAATTATTTCATGTTAATCAAAACAATATTAGCATGAAGCTAATTACATACACAAATATCCCACATGCCTTCTCTTTGTACCTCGGCATTTGGTGCCATTCAAATAAGAATACAATAGAACATAAAATCATGAGTTTGTAATTTCTCATACATCACAACACTTTTCATATGCCCACACGCTTTCTTTATTCTTACGCTATAATTCGTATTCTCGTTCATACTCTAGTAATGTCTCATACATCACAATACTTTTCATAAACTCATATGCTACTTTTAGTCTCATCATCATAAATCACATTTCATATGCTCATATGCTTTCTTTAGTCTTACCGTCTTATATCACATACTTAATCATACTCTTGTGACCTTTCATACATCACAACACTAAATATAAGCTCACATGCATCCATCCTTTTTATCCTTATTATTCACATACTTTCACTCAGTCTGTATATATAAATATATATCGAAAGAGCTCATTATACCACACAGGAACACACATATGGTTCATAGAATTCGATCATGTAAGCATTTACCAACAAATATTATCAGGAAACTATGTTAAGACTAAACACTTTTAGATAGAAAGTCACTCACGACTTGTCTTAGGCCCTGAGCGGATTATATGTCTTTTCGAGCTCTTCTTGGCCTATAAATACACATTTTTCACTTTAAGCTTTCCTTAAACTTCCTTTCCATGATCATTAAGTGTGCATAATTAAACTTTAATAATGTTTCATCACCGAGACTCTCCTTTTTCCTAAAGTAACCATAATAAGCGAGATTCTGTATCACTAGCGAGATTACCAGCGAGATTCCACATTTCTAGCGAGATTACTAGCGAAAACACACAACAGTACACGACACTAGCGATACCAGGATGAGTGAGACTAGCGAGATTTACCTGAGGAACGAGATCTACCGAGACCCAGCGAGATTTGTGAGATGGAAAACCCCCCTGCACCCCAGCGACACTTGTCTCGCTACTTACACTTCAATTAGTCAGCGACACCCGCTTCCTAGCGACACCCGACAGCAGAGTTTCCTCCTTTCCTTTTTGTTCTCACTTCTATATGTTAAAAGTCATATTTCCAGCCAAATTTAGAACTTCTTTCCTTCTACAAACTTGTAGCGAAATATGTTTCCTAGCTTACTTTAAATTTTTGTGGCTTAACTCTTCCTCGTTCGTCAGATATTCCAAGATTTCTCTATGCTACTCTAGATTGCACAGCGATTTTGTATCCGTAACTTCTACCTAAAAGTTTGCATATTTCTCTTCCAGTTCAGCTCAGTCATCCTTCATAAAAGTTGTTAAGAATTAAGTTAACTTACTGAACTTAAAATTTTAGCCCTAAATTTGACCTCTTCAGCTCGTTCTTTTCCAAACACTAGACCACGCTCGGATTGCGCGACAGCAACCAGACTCACTGTTCTAGCTTCAGTTTTACCATGAAAATGATTTAAATTCTCCACAACTTTGCCCAAAACACCTTCTCCTACCTCTCTTCATCTCTCAATTGTGAAATTCAACTGATTTGAGCTTTTGAATGTGTTTAAAATGATCAAACACTCAGCTTACTCACTTAAATAGGCAACCGACTTAACCTCCACCTTCTGACCTTTAAAAATGAATTGACTAACGCATACTTCTGCTCACCAACGCATAGCAGCCTTCACAAACGCATGACACACCCTCACTAACGCATAACAGCCTTCAAAAACGCATGACACACTCTCACCAATGCATAGCAACCTTTACAAACGCATAGGACACCTTCAACGCATGATAACTCATGCCTTAAGGCTCTCAGCTACTCTTTACTTACCTTCTTTAACTTGTCATCTTCCAAAACCAATCTTTATAGCTTTCTAACTTACTAAGCTAAGTGTGGGGCTTACATCACCCAAGTATAAGCTAAGAATGAGGTTATCTCGGTGAGTCTGAGGTCGAACACAGAGATTATGCAGATTCTAGAATTCGTGGATTATTTGAGTCATGCGTTTAAGAAAAGTAAAGAGAGGTGATGCGTTTGACGTACTACAAAGCAGTAAAACAATCCTAAAGTGATTAAATTGAGAGGTATACAACACAACAAAATCCAACTAATTGATTTGTATGAATGGTGAAAATAGCGGTTGGGTTGGTCATCGTCTAAATTCAGAATCACATAGGTAAATCTATTTCATTCCAGCGACTCTTCTTTCGGTTGCCAACTGCTATGCTTATGTCTATAATGCATAGGAGAGTGTTAGATGTCAAGGTTATTCCTATGTCTAGACAACACTTCTTAATTGTAAGCACCTAATTTGTAAGCACGTTCAAAAGCTTAAAGCGAATTAATGTTAATAATCTCATTTTGTAAATTAAATAAAAATATATAAAAAAAAGAAGAAGAAGAAAGAGGAAAACAAAGGGAAAGAAGACAAAAAAGGAAATTAAAAAAAAAAAGAGAAGATAAGGAAGGGGAGAGAAGTCGGTTATTATTTTTATTGAAGGGGAAAACTTGCCGACTTATTTCTCTTCATTTCCAAACTCATTTCTATGCTATATTTCAGCTGCACATCATGGAGAGGTTGAAGAAGAGTTTTAGGCAAAATTCGTGCAAGGTTTTGGACGGTTTCATGGTAAAACTGAAGCTGAAACAGAAGCTTCATTTGCTGTCGCACAGTTTAAACCAGGTTCAGTGTTTGGTGAATATCGAGCTGAAGAGGTCGAATTTTAGGCTGAAATTTTAAGGTTAGTAAGTTAGCTCAATTCTGAATAACTTTTATGAAGGATGCCTGAGTTGAAATGGAATAGAAACATGTAAACCTTTAGCTGGAATTTACTGATACAGAATTTCTGTGCAATTTGGAGTAGCGCGGAGAAATCTTGCAATATCTGACAAACAAGGACGAGTTAAGCTACAAAAATTTGAGGTAAGCTAGAAAACATATTTCTCTACAAGTTTGTAGAAGGAAAGAAGTTCTAAATCTGGCTGGAAATATGACTTTTAACTGATAGAAGTGAGAACAAAAAGAAAAGAAGGAAACTCTGCTGTTGGGTGTCGCTAGGAAGCTGGTGTCGCTGAGAATTGGAGAGTGAGTAGCGAGACAAATCTCGCTGGTAGTGCAGAGGAGCTTTTTGTCTTACAAATCTCGCTGACTCTCGCTAGGTGTCGCTCCTTAGGTAATCTCGCTAGTCTCGCTTATTCTGGTGTCGCTAGTGCCGTGTCCTGTTGTGTAATTTTGCTAGTAATCTCGATAGTAAGGTGAAATCTCGCTGGTAATCTCGCTAGTGACGTAGAATCTCGCTTATTATGTTTACATGGGGAAAAAAGGGAGTCTCGGTGATGAATTAGGATTAGAGTTTAAGTATGCATATTTAACGATCATGTAAAGGAAGTTTAAGGAAAGCGTAAGGTGAGGAATGTGTATTTACAGGCCAAGAAGAGCTCGGAAAGGCATATAATCCACTCAGGGCCTAAGGACAAGTTGTGAGTGACACTTTTCTTTCCTTGAAAACGAAATTTATTGAAAATGTTTAGTTTGGTTTTCTTATGAGATATGACTTTGAGATGAACTGTTTTCTTGAAAAGCATGATGTTTGATGATATTGTTCACAAGGCATGTTTTATCTGTTTTCTATAAGATGTTAAAAGGCATGTTGTGAAATGTTGTTTATCGTGAAATATCTGATTTTTCATGAAAGACTTTCATGTGAACTATTTACGTAAAATAGTGGTTTCTAAAATGTTTTAAAGGAGGCTCAATGCTGAAGGACATGAGAAGGCATGTGAGTTTCCCTGAGACCCAGTACTGAAGGACTCGTAGAAGGTACTTGGGCAATCCGCGATATTCCTATGTGCACATAGAGGTTGTGACTTTGGGTGTGAGTCTTGCACCACCCCAACTAAGGTTGTTATTGACGTTGAGTGCGTTGAGTTTTACTCCGCCTCAACTAAGGATGTTTTCAACGTCGGGTGCGTTGAGTCTTGCTCCGCCCTGACTAAGGGAAAATTTTAAGAACGAACTGATTTTGTGTACAATCATTCTGGCATGAACATATGTGATTTGATTACGTTGTTGAAAATTATGATTTTACAAAAATTATTATTTGAATCACGTTTACGTATATGGTGTTATAATGATTGTAACATGCCTGTTTTCGAACAAAAGATGGTTTTACAAAATTAGTCACTCACGAGGCTTTTAGCTCACGCTTTCCATGTTTTCTTTTCCTCCCAGGTAGCGAGGACGTTCCCGGTGCTTAGCCTACTCCAGCACGCCTTGCCTAAGCTTCGAGATATTAGGAAAAAGACAAATTTGAGTCATTGTACGTGTATATAACCTTGTATAGGTGGCATGTAGACCTAATTACATAATAGTTGGGATATGAGACGGGTTATTGTGCAAATATGTTGTGAATATGTTGAAAGTTTAATTGTAATAATACAGGTCTTTATGGTTCTGGATTTGTAAGCGAATATGTATGTTATAGTCTCACAGGTTATTCATGTACAATTAGGCAGTGAATATCACAAAAAGGGTGATGCTTGCTGTCTTCATATCTCTTCTCGGGTTGGGTAGGGTAGCCTGGGAGGGGGTGTGGCATTAACCTTGTCAATTGAGTTCCACAATCACTTACTCTCTCGAGTAGTCCGATTATTACTACTTATATTGATTAGCTAGGTGGACACAAGCATTAAATTAATAGTACAATTGACAAGATGAAATAGATAAAAACTAAGGTTCTTATTTAGATGATAACACAACCCGTGACGCTTAAGAGAATTAGTTACTCATGGATGGTAAACAGTAAATGGGAAATGATAAGAAATGAATAGCCATGAAACATATTTAGATTGATGAATGGAATAAGAATTTCAAAGAATACAATTTCTTGTATATAACTAAAACACAAGTAAGAAATAGATAGAAAGCATGAAATGGCTTCTCAATGTCTTGAGCTCGCCGACTTGGAAGCGTGATTTCTATTGTGAAGTGGTCAGGCGGACGAAAGAGATACTCTTCTCTTTCGAGTTGTTTGTCTCTGGTTGTCATCTAGAAAGAACTTTGCTGTCACTTAGGAATTCTTCCAAGAGATTCAACACCCTTTCAACCTTCAGATCTGCCCTTTTATAGAAGCTGCATTGCAATTGCTGGCAGATTTGCGTAATTGGAGGCTAAATTACTGCCTTGCATTTATATAGCCTAATTGTGTGATTGTTGGTTTAATTTAGATCCACAACTTTCGCCGCAGATCAAGCATATCAATCTCCCAACAATCTATCAAGATTCTTATCTGATTTTCCACTGTCTTGCGTTTCTGGTTGATACACGTCCATGGATAACTTGGGTTCCTGCGTTAAAGTATGTCTTTTAGATTAAAAAAGCTTCAAAACAATTATCTCCACCAATTTACAAGAGTAAAATGCATAGGAAGATTTACTAATAGAATTTAACTCAAACTACCGTATGATTCTCTATTTAATCTCTATTTTTCTAAAAGAAAGACTATAATAACTTGTATTTCTACAAGTTACCACACCCCCAAATTTAGAAAAATACTTGTCCTCAAGCATAACTTCTATCTAAGAAATTTCAATAAGCCCTAGAATTTTCTCAATGCATTGACTAGTCTCTCAGAATGCTATACTCAATCAACTACTCGTCGGTTACATTACTTTTCTACCTCTAAATTCTTTTAGTCGAAACAGGTCTAATTTGTGTGCGGCAAGCTTTATTCTCAATCTTCTTTACTCATTGTTCACAAAATTTTCGTTTCTTCTTTTAACACTGAGTTTGAAAAGATGAAGATATAAAGTTTATTCTTCTTTCATTTGTTTTGATGTGTATTTATTAGATTACAATGCATCGAATAGGGTTACCCACCTTCGTTCTGACATACCAACTATGGGGTGCATGGAGGCAACCAACTACGAGCAAGTGCCCTTCTCGACTAAACACTTATCTAAGTTCGATTTTCTCACTAGACATTGGAGTTTGTTATTTATTGATTTATCTATGTGGTGCTGATTAGGATTACCCACCTTTGTTTTGACACACCAACTATGGGGTGCATGGAGGCAGCCAACTATGAGTAGGTGTCATTTTCAGCTAAACTCTTAACAAGATAAATGTATTAGTCTTGTCAGCGGAGTTTTGTGTTTCTAATTTTTTTTTTTTTGAAATAAATAAGTTCCTCATATTTTTATCTTTGACAGTTCAAACCTCTCCCACCCCCAAATTTGAGAGTAGCAAGGTCCTCATTGCTTAAATTGTAAACAAAGATTACGTTGAAAAATTTCGTAAAAGAGGTTTGAATTGGTAGCTTAAACACATGCAAAGTAGGTTTACATTTCTAAGGAATAGTATGAAGACGCATTGAAAGTTATCTAACTTACGAGCATACAAAGAGTGTGGGCATGATTGTCATTATAGTGACTGACTTATCAACGCAAAGATAAAAGCTGGGAATAATTAAATGTACTTGGAATGAAATTAAAAGCCAGGGAAAACGCTAAGAGATAAATAGACATTCAATGCAGTGAAGAAATTGTTATTCTATTAATCGTTATTCTATTAATCGCATACCTTTTAAGATAGAAGATAATTACAATGATAATTATAAAGAAGATACAACTCTACTACACCTCTAAATTTAACTATCCGACTTGTCTTCATCAGGTTTGCGTTGCTGCTCAGATGCAGGGCGTTGCGGCATTGGGAAGACAAGTGGATGTTGTAGGCGTTCAGGAATGTTAGGGGGTGGGAGTTCCGGTCAAAGTGAAAACAACTGATGAATATAGTTCAAGGTGAAGTGAAACTGTTCCGTTTGCTGGTGTGCTAGCATATTCATTGGATGCATCATTAGGCGCAGAATTGATTTTTGTAAGTATGCTTGCACTGTCTCCCAATCAAGGTCGAGTTAGGCTTCTTGTGGTTGAGGCTGCGGTTGTGGTTGAGGTCAGCTTGGCTAGGGGCGAGACGTAAATGGAGTTCCGTCACACGCAGGGGATGATGGACGTATAATAGTCGCGCCAACAATCTCATGGTGTGAGTCATCAACTCTTTGGAAAAATGAAGAAGAAGAGACAGTTTGGATTGATGAGAAAGTAGATGGTTGAGGTTGCATTTCTGGAGGAGGCGTTGGCTCTCTTGTGGTCAACGAGAGTGGAGGTGAAGGGCTGGAGGAAGGGGAAACTTGAACAGTGGCATAAGGACTTGCCATAGTCTTGCGTTTCAGTTTGGATGACTTCCACTTTTCTTTCCTCTTTGGCAGTTTTGGAAGAGATTCAGCTGGTTGTGTAGGCAGAAAAGATCCTTTGGTGCCCTTGGTGGGACCTGGTTGATGTTGTGATCCTCTCATCAACCGACGTTGAGTTCTGTTGGTGATAACACTATTCACTTTAATCATCTATTCTGCGTCTAACACTTCCCTGTCACTTCTGATGGCAGCATTAGCGTATAAACTCATAATTAGCCAAGGGAAAAATAGTTGCCCCCTAGGCTTGCTGAAGACGCTTCTGATTTGAGCTGTTATTATGCGTCCAATGTCTAGATGGATGCCTCTCATAATGTAGTATACTGCCATCACTCGATCCCTTGATACTGTTTTCTCATGCGTTGTTAGGATGAGGCGCTTTGTCACAAAGTATACCCACAAGTGAGCCTCAGGCAAGAGGCAGCTAGTAGGCAGGGTTCGGATGCCTGTGGGTGATACGTCCCATTTTGACTTTGGCTTGGCCATGACCCGCAAAGCATCTTCTATGTATTCAGGCTTCGTAGATTCGATGAGCCTGTTGCCTTCTGTGTCTGGGACGTCCTTCAACTGAAATATTGCATTGATTTCCCTTGCATTGAATGGGACTTCACCTTCTTCCACTACCACCACATCTTTCTCTTCATCAATGCGTCCGTTGTATAAACTTCGGATGGCACAGAAATTTCGCCAGCCGTGGTGATCGATAATGCCCATGATGTATGGTGGCAGTGGGGCTTCTTCTGGGAAGAACACGACCTCCGTCAGTGTAAGCTATACTCTTAACTTTGGAAGATGGCAAGCAAGTAGGTGGGTGATTGAAAAGTGATGGCCGAGAGCCTTTGGGCTTGAAGTGTCTATGCATTGGTTGGATTGAAACAAGAGTCCATGAGAGCGAGCATGGGTGATGATTGAAAATAGGTAAGAATTTGCGTAGCCGAGCCTAAGCATGAGGGTTAAAGTGTTGGCTTGTTGAGGCATGCGTCCAAAAAGTTGAGCGCGGGTGTTGGCTGGTAAAGGTTGTTGGACTAGCAGCCATGCGTTGGTTGAGATCGGTAGGGAGGTTGCGTTGGTCGTTGGTGAAGTATGCATCCAAGTCTTTCCATGGTTCGGACACATGGTGCAATATGCCTAGGCTAGTAACCAAGTTCGCATTAGCGAAGTATGCGTTCAAGGGTGTTTATGGTTCAGACGCATGGTGCGATACGTCCAGGCTAGCGTCCAAGTTTGTCAATGGAAGACTGCATTCGCAGACTGAAGGAGTATTTGGAGATAGTTTCTAGAAGATAAAATAAAATAAAATAAAAGAGAAAGTGGAGGTAAGTCGACAGCTCATTTAAGTGTGTAAAGCTAAGGTTTCAATCATTTTCTGTGTCTCTAAAGCTTCAATCGATTCCATATTTTAGCTTTGCGACGAAGAGAGATAGAGGAAGGAGTCTAGGGCAATTTCGTGTAGAATTTTGATCTGTTTCGTGGTGTAATTGAAGCTACAGAAGGGTTGATTGCTGCTGTGCAATTTGAACAATGTTCGGTATTTGGAGGATAGCGTTCTGTGGAGATCGAGTTTAGGGCTGAGAATTTGAGGTAGCTAAAGTTAACTCAATTCTTAACAAATATTGTGAAGGTTGGTTTAGCTGAATTTGAAGAAAAAACATGTTAAATGATAGGTGGAAGTGTTGATAGAGATTTTTCGAGTGATTTGGGGCAGCTTGAAGTAAGTCGGGAATATCTGCCGAACGAAGAAGAGTTAAATTCTGAAATCTTGAGGTAAGCTAGGAAATACATTTCTTTACAAGTTTGTAGAAGGAAAGAAGTGCTAAATCGGGCTGGAAATACAACTTTTAACAGATAGAAGTGAGGGCCAAGGTGAAGGTAGAAGCTGCGGAAGACAAGTATTGCTGGAAGAGCAGCGACACTGGAAGTACGCGGGATGTCACACCCCCTCCCGGATTATCCTTTCTTAACCCGAGAAGAGATGTGAAGACAGCAACCTTGACTCTTCTGTAAGGTTCACTGTCTAACCATTTCCGTCAAGAACAGCCCAGACGAGGTTTCCGTGTAGGCAAAGCATCCCGAACTCGCTTGCTACCTGGAAAATAAAATAAAATAGGAAAACGTGAGCTACAAGCTCCGTGAGTGACTGGCTTTGTAAAAACTATCTTTAGTTCAAGCAGAGGCATGTCAAAACAATATTCATAAAACAAGGATTAAGCAAAATAGTTCTTCTGCAAAACCTTGTCAATCTCGTGAATCCACTCTGAAACATATAGAATCGTATCAAATAAATAATTCAGAAAACCATTTGGCATTTCAATCTTTTCCCTTATTTGAAGTGGAGCAAAACTCAACACCCCAACGTCGAAAACCTATAAGGCTCGATGCGGAGCAAGACTCAACGCACTAGCATATAACCTCTATGTGCACATTGGAATATGGCGGGTTGCCCAAGTACTGGGTCCCGGGGAAGTTCACATGCGTTATTAGCATTGATCCTCCTCTAAAACATTTATAGGCGGGTTGCCCAAGTGTTGGGTCCCTGGGAAGTTCACATGCTTATTAGCATTGATCCTCCTCTAAAACATTTTCTCCATCAATTTACATAAATAGTTCATCAAAGACTTTTTCAGAAAACAGGATGTTCCTCGATAAATATATTTTGTAACAAGCCTTTCATTACCTTGAAGCAATCAAGTAAAACATGCCTTTTGAACAATATATGCAAGCATTATGCTTTTCACAGAAACAGTCATCTCAAGACCATATCACGTAACAACATTTTTAATAAAATCCATTTTCGAAGAAAGGAAAGAGTCACTCACGAATTTCTTAAGGAATTTCCCCTTTTTCCTTTCAAATTTCCGTTTCCTAAGCTCCTTAACGCAAGGCTTCAGCTTCTGGTCCACTAGTTAGCTACTTTCTCTCTCGGTAGCTTAGTTGGTCGCAGCGTTATAACTTTGGAACGCAGAACTGACCTTCCTCTATCAGTTTGGCTGGTCACAATCCTGCCCTTCAACGCAAGGTTGATGGCTACTGTAAAGTGTAGCTAACTCTTCTTATTTCTTTCGGATGCGTCGACTTCTCTTGAACGCAAGGTCAACTTGAACGCATTGTCTCTTTTTAAACACCACGTTCACCTTAAATGTTGGATTCGTTTTTAACGCAAGGTCGACCCCTCTTCAATGCCAGATAACTTCTTTAACACCAGATGACTAAGTTGTCAAGAATGTCTTCTTTCTTGGCCGCAGACCTCCTTTTACAACGCAAGGGGGTTCCTTCTTTCTGTCTTCGTTCTCCTTCTTCTCTCAAAGATTTTACTTCAGAATCATCAGTCGGTACCCTTCCCCCAGGGTCCTATTTAAAGAGATCTTGCCATCCTACTCCTCTTTTGCCACTTGATTGCCATATGTCGCTCTGCATGTCTGACTAACCATGCATTTGTCCAAGTGTTACCTTGCATGAAACACTTAACATGCCTTTTTAACACATCCTTATTTTAAGGTGTCAAGTTTATATGAAGCCACCTGGCCTTTATAACTTATCTTATTCGTCCATTATTTTCAAATAGGCAGCCATTCAATCCATACAGCGCTCTCATGCGTTCTTTGAGTTTCCTCTAAGGTTTGAGCTTCCCTACTCACTTGTCTAACTTTTAACTAACTACACTATCGTCTCTGACGCGTAGAGATAACTGTCTCAACGCACAGGGACCTTAATGCATAACGACCTCATCAACGCATGGTAAGCCAAATACGTTTCTAGTCACACAACAACCATTCGTGACCACCTTCAACGTATAGTCGCCATATTACAATCCAGTGTTTACACAATACCGCTAAGCGTTAACGACAACAAATCCTTCTCATGCTCCTCCTCGATGGGTTGGTCCTGTTGCATTCACTTCCATCCTTCATCCATGACCATCTTCCTATCCTCAGTCATTCCTTGATTATTTCCAAGGTTATTCTTTTAAACTCCTTATATTAACTATTTCCTTTTAGATACTTTAACATGCGTCCAACACATGTTCTAATTTTTTATGTCTACTTCACAACCTTCTACTTTCCAACACTTAGAAATATCTTATAATAGAAGTCTAATTGTTAATGAAATATCCTTTCCAATACTATGCATCCTTCTAGCTCTCTTTATCGCACACTTTTGCTTCTAAGTATAACTATAATACTTAAATTTTCTTATATTCTTGATTATAATTCTGAATGCATACCCAGTTACCAACACGAATACCTCGTACTATGCGTCTTTACTTAATCGTCTACCCCAGTTAAATGCATTCTCCTCAGTCACTAGCAACGCATGGCTCAATCCTTAGTAATTGTACATACATATCTACATGCCACCTAATTAAGGTTTAACATACAACTGACTCTTCAGCAAGTCAAATTATTCAGAGTCTCGAAGCTTAAGTAGGGCGAGTGGGATTAGGCAAAGCACCAAAAATGTCCTTGCTACTTGGAGGGGAAAGAAAACATTGAAAACATGAGCTAAAGGCCCAGTGAGTGACAATTTTAACAAACCATTTTAGTTCGGAAATCATCAGTAGTAAAACTATGCTCAACATTAAACATAAAACATGTAATCACTTCAAATACATTAGTTAAAATAAACTTAATTGCCCTTATCACCTCATACATGATTTTCAGCAAATCATAAGAAAACAGTTTAAGTGCAGTACTTTTCCCTATGTGATGTTTAATATGTTTCAGAATGTGTGTGAAGGGATGAATAGTATGCGTCACAAGAGGGGTGATGTATACTGTCCTCACATCTCCTTTCAGGGTATGTAGGTAAACTTGGGAGGGGGTGTGACACGGGAGTAGCGAGATGGGTAACGCAGGTGCCGCTAGAAGCTTTTTGTCTCACAATTCTCACTGGATCTCGCTGACCAAGTGAGCCTCGCTAGTCTCGCTAGTCAAAGTCTCGCTAGTCCAGATTTATTTGCAACTTAATTTTGATAGTGTAATCTCGCTGGTGGTTGGGTCTCGCTCATTAAGGTTTATTCTATTGAATTGTGGTCTCGGTAGTGAAATATTGACCAAGTATGAATGGTTAAAACTTGTTGGTTATGTTAAGGAAATCTTAAGAAAATCTAACAACGAGAAATGTATTACAGGCCAAGAAGAGCGAGGAAAGGCATATAAACCACTAAAGGCACAGGACAAGTAGTGAGTAACGATTTATTTAAAATAGTTTTACTTTGAACAAGGTGATATTGTTGACAAGTTTATATTTGAAAGCATGGTTATATGATTGAAAAACTTATGAGTTTTATGTGCATAGTATGAGTTTATGAAAAAGCATGTTGTTTATTGATTTATGAAATTATGAAAAGCATGGAAGCTTGTTTATGATATTGTGAAGGTTTGAAAATGTTAGTTTATGAATTTATGGTATGATGTTTTCAAAGCATGTTGTTTTAAAATAATTTTTTTGGAAAACACTCCAAATGCTCAAGGACTCGAAGAAGGCAAATGGGTAGCCGGAATATAGAAAAGGTTCCCAATGCTCAAGGACTCGAAGAAGGCAAATGGCTAACCTGGATATGGAAATGGAACCCCAATGCTCAAGGACTTGAAGAAGACATATGGGTAGCCCGAATTATGATACCTATGTGCACATAGAGGAACGTACGACGCTGTTGTGTTGAGATTACTCCACACAACTAAGGATATTCGACGTTGGGTGCGTTGAGCTCTGCTCTGCCTCAACTAAGGGAATAATTTAAAAATGTTTTCAACGTTGAGTAGCATTCAGCTCCACTCCACCTCAACTAAGGGAAATGATTTTAAAATGTTTTCGACGTTGAGTAGCGTTGAGCTCCGCTCCGCCGACTAAGGGAAATGATTTGAAACAAATGGAATTTCTGAGTATCTTTTTCTGAAATAAGCATGTATGATTTGGCAATGACATTTGAGCATGTTTGGCATGAATATGACTTGAATCGATGTTTTTACGCATTGTGCTAAAATGTTTTTACTACGATTAGTTTTCTAGCCAAAGAAGGTTTTACAAAACTAGTCACTCACTTGGCAATCTAGCCCATATTTTCCTTGTTTTTTATTTTTCAGGTAGCGAGTGAGTCCGGGGTGTTAGCCTATGCAGTCTGGGTCTACCATCGGTGTTTAGTATTTTGAAAATTGTAAATATTTTAACTGGATCATGTGTTGTGCATATAGAGAGGGTTAAGGGATTTGTTGTGTACTTATGCTATTATATGGATTAGTGAAAAGATGTGTGTACGGCAAGTTAACTTTGGTGAATGTATGAAGTCGATTATCATTTATAACTGTTTATTAGGAAAAGGTAAAGTTTATGGTTGACTGTGGATGTTGTAAGAGGGTCGGTGTCGGCTGTCCTCACACTTCCTCTTAGGTTAGGGTACTTGGGAGGGGGTGTGACAGTCAATAGGTTAGGGAACAACTTGCGTCTCCCTTTTCCATCTTTCTTCGTTGGTGACACATCTACCACCTTTTCTTTCCCTTTGGCCTTAGTAGGGATTCTATCTACTGTCTTTTGTTTGATCTTGGCTACTTCAGCTAGAGCCTTAGTCACTTTTTCCTTACCCTTGCGTTTCTCTTGGGGACTGCTTGAGAGTTGGAGTTGGGTGACTGTCTCCTTCTGTTTTTCTTTCTTCTTCTTCTTCTTTAAGGTGCTAACACCTTGCTCTTCTCTCGCATCCTCCTCGATGCGTTCCTTCCTCGTAGGCGAGTGGTGCCTACTTCTCTTCTTTTTCTTCTTCTTGCCCTCCCTTTCTTCTTGGCCATTTATCCTTGCAGCCAACTCTTCATCTTCTTCTAATTGCATCTCTCTCTCAA
The DNA here is from genome assembly GCA_031780015.1 of Citrullus colocynthis. Taxonomy (NCBI): domain Eukaryota; kingdom Viridiplantae; phylum Streptophyta; class Magnoliopsida; order Cucurbitales; family Cucurbitaceae; genus Citrullus; species Citrullus colocynthis. The sequence continues at coordinate 2,527,077 of QLSR01000076.1, forward strand.
ACTCTTCAGCTGCCTTTTCTAATCTTTCTTCTTCCCTCATTTCCTCCTTAAATGCCACTGTAGCTTCGTTTACTTGAGGATTCGGAAGGCTTTGTGTTTCTATTTCCTCTTCCGGTCGCGATACCCTGTGCACCTTTTTGCTGGACAATGCGTCCTTAGCAATTTTCTCTACTTCTTTTCTTAGGGCTTTGAGCTCTTTTCTTAACTTTGCCTTCTTCTTCGCCATTTTTCTGCCAATCTACCGAAAGACGTAGCAGCAATTGGTGAGTCAGGACTGTCTCCTCGCTCTGCTCGGCTCTTCATCCTCAGCAGCTTCTTTCGACCCCTGTAATACCCTTCTTTTCTTTCTTATTAATGGTATCACCTCTTCTTCCTTCGTCCTTTTTCTTTTGGCTGCGTTGGCCACCACATACTGCTTGATTGGTCAGTCATTGGAGTCTATGGTTTTCTCCTTAGGACTGATAGACGCAGGGACTGACCCTTGCATTTTAGTAGGCTCGCTTGCGTTCTTCTTGCTGCAAGCGGCAGTCTCCCCCTTATTTCCCCTTTCTGCTTCACCCTCCTGAGTCTCTTTTGGCTGACTTTGGATATCTTGATGAAGGCAAAGGCTGGTTGACCTCCCCGTCATCCTCCTTAGCCTTTCGTCTCTCTCCTCTTGGGCAATCCCTTCGAGGATATCGCTGAAGACATCTCGTTCGTCTCTTCGACGAACTTCACTGCTGCAGTACAGTGTACTGGCTTCATCATGAACCTGTGTTTCAAGGACAGGTCGCTCAGCCTCTGAGTTTTCCGCACTCAATCTCTGGTTTCCTTCGGTGAAGTTCTCAGCTGAGAATTCTTTGAAGTTCTTTATTGGAGGCTTGGAAACGCAAGATTTAACTTGCTTGGCAGGGCTTTTGGGAGGTGCTCGAAAGATTTGGCTTAACGGCTTGGGGTTGAGTACTTCCACACAATCGTCAGAATCAGATGTTACTTCGACGACTGGAGGGCGGTTGGGTGGAAGAATCGTGGCTAGTTGGACGAATGGGCGAAAGACAGGGATTGTTTGGGTTGCCGATAGGTTAGGGATGACAGGAGAATAAGGGTTCGGTAGCGGAGGGCGGACCAGTGAGGCGAAAGGCCGCACAGGTCTAGTGTAAATGGGTCGAAAAGAAACGGGAGAAAATGTAGCTTAAGGTTAGGAAGTACCTTTTGAGCAGGTTTTAGTGCACTTAGAGATGAAGATGATGATGGAGTCGAGTACTGAGTGCTGTAAGACGAAACAGGTGAAAAATAGGTGAAAAATCGTCTTGGTTTTATGAGTCGGAAGGACTAGACATAACCCAAGGTTGAGAGCTTTTGGGAGATTTGGATCGCCGGTGAATTTGAAAAGTAGGGAAATAAAACTAGTTATAAAATCGAGTTGCGTTCTAACAGGCGTGAATGACGCAATCGGCATTAAATGTTGATACTCATTACTCGATATCCCACTGATCTAGGAAAATTTCCTTGAGCCTCACACCTAGAGTGCGTGATAGGCGGCTGATTGATGCAAATCAAGCACTCGAGTGCTTCTGGGAAAACGCATCGACTCAAAAGATGTATGCGTTCCTTAGATTACTTTTTCTAAAGCGCAGGGAATTCTATTAATAAACGCATGACTGATGAACACAGAGTTCTCAGTTCAAAGTATGCGTTTGGTATTGAAAGTCTAAACACAATTCATGCTTATTTAATTTACTCTACTCCTAAAACTGAATTCAAAGAACGAAAATAAAAAGAAAGATAAATAAATACTAAAAATTACGAATAAAAGAAAGCGAGAGTAAAAGAAAGCGTCCCTAGAAAATTAGGCATTAAGTTACGTAGGGACCTTCCAACGCAAGCTCAGTTATTACACTTGCATAGATCAATGGAGACTTTATCACTTTCAAGTTCTCCAATGCGGTAAAGCTTTACCATTTGTCCATTGACCTCGAAGGAGCTGGTTTCGTCGTCATTTGTTAACTCGAAAGCACCGTGCAGAAACACTTCTTTAATTGTAAACGGCCCAAACCAATGAGATTTGCACTTACCTGGAAATAAATGCAACCTTGAGTTAAATAATAGGACCTTCTGGCCAATGTAATGTGTTTTCTTACTGATATTATTGTTGTGCAATTTTTTGGTCCCTTTTTTGTATAGCTTTTCGTTTTCATATGCTGATAATCTCCACTCTGTCAGTTCATTTAATTGAAAGCTTTCTCGCTTCACTTGCTGCGTCTTGGTCTAAGTTGAGCTTTTTCATTGCCCACATGGCTTTGTGTTCTAACTCTAGCGGGAGTTGGCATGCTTTTCCGAACACCAACGCATAGGGTGACATGCCGGTGAGCGTCTTGAACGCAGTTCTATAAGCCCAGAGAGGTTCATCTAGTCTCTCCGTCCAATCTTTCCTCGAAGTGCTTACTATTTTTTCGAGGATAGATTTAATCTCCCGATTTGTTATTTGAGCTTGGTCGTTGGTTTGCAGATGATAAGCTATTGCGACCCTGTGTGAAACATTAAATTTTGTTCGTAAATTAGCAACGATGTGATTTATGAGGTGCATACCTTCTTCACCAATTATAGTCCTTGGTGTCCCGAATCGTGAAAAGATTTGGTTCTTTATAAACTTGGACACCGTATTTGGGTCATTCTTCGCACAGGCTATGGCTTCTACCCATTTAGACACGTAGTTGACCACCACAAGTACGTATAGGTTACCGCAAGACGGAGGGAAGGGTCCCCATAAAGTCGATTCCCTATACATCCAACAATTAAACTTCAAGAATTAAGTTCAAAGGCATCTCGCTTTTGTCGGAAATATTACCCATCCTTTGACAACGATCGCAAGCTACTATGTATGCCCTTGCATTTTTAAATAATCTTAGCCAGAAGTAGCCACTTAGCAGCACCTTTGCAGTTGTTCTCTGCCCCCCGAAATGTCCTCCATAAGGAGCTTCATGGCAGCTTATCAAAATGCTATGCACTTTTTGGGACGCACCGTTGCAGGATATGGTCTGGGCCAAGTCTGTATATGTATGGCTCATCCCAGTAGTAGAATTTACTCTCATGTCGGAGCCTCTTCCTTTGTTGAGCATTGAAATCTTCGAGCCATTGGTCACAGACCACTATGTCCGCATACCAAGGTTCCTGACACTCTGCGTTCATAATTTGCTTGTCTGGGAATCTTTCCTCAATATCACTCCAGCTCTCCTGGACCTCTTTGTTTTCCCACCGAGATAGGTGGTCCGCAACCTGGTTCTCGGTTCCTTTTCTGTCCTTGATCTCAATATCGAATTCCTGAAGTAACAAGATCCACCGAATGAGTCTTGGCTTGGCATCCTTTTTAGCCATCAAATACTTAATCGCAGAGTGATCAGTATAGATAGTCACATTTGATCCTACCAAATAGGCCTAAATTTGTCAATGGCAAAGACTACGGCTAACATTTCTTTCTCAGTAGTTGTATAGTTCTCCTAAGAATCATTTAAGGTCTTGCTAGCATAGAAGATTGGATGCATTATTCTATCCTTTCTCTGCCCCAATACTGCTCCTACCGCATGGTTACTTGCATCGCACATCAGTTCGAATGGGAGAGACCAATCCAGTGCAACTAAAATTGGGGTTGAGATCAAGGCTTGCCTTAGTGACTCAAACACATACTGACATGCATTATCAAAATTATAATCCTTGTTAGCTTCCAGGAAGGCACTCATGGTTTTGCAATTTTCGAAAAGCCTCGCATGAATCTTCTATAGAAACCCGCATGGCGCAAGAAGCTTTGCAAAGTTTTAACATTCATCGAGGTTGGCAATTTGGCTATAACATCTATCTTAGCTTGATCCACCTCCAATCCAACCTTTGAGATTTTGCGTCCCAACACAATGCCCTCATGAACCATGAAATGACACTTTTCCAAATTAAGTATCAGGTTTGTGTCTTCACATCTCTTTAAAACTCTTTCCAAGTTAGCCAGACATTCATCATATGATTCCTCAAACACTGAGAAGTCGTCTATGAACACCTGTACTGATTGTTCCAAATATTAAAAGAATATTGCCATCATATACCTCTGGAACGTCCTTGGTGCGTTACATAACCCGAATGTCATGCGTCTGAACGCAAAGGTACCATATGGGCATGTGAACGTTGTCTTCTCCTGGTCTTCCGGTGCTATCACGATCTGGTTATAACCAGAATAACCATCAAGGAAATAGAAAAATTCATTTCCTACTGCCTATCTAGCATCTGGTCGATGAATGGAAATGGAAAGTGGTCCTTTTTGGTTGCCACATTCAGCTTGTGGTAGTCCATGCAGATGCGCCACCCAGCGATCGTTCATATTGGTATCAGCTCATTCTTACTATTTGTGATCACTGTCATTCCTCCTTTCTTTGGTACACATTGAACTAAGCTTACCCAACTGCTGTCAGAGATTGGATAAATGACCCCTACGACGAGCCATTTAATGATTTCCTTCTTCACAACCTCTTTCATTGTTGGGTTAAGTCTGCGTTGCCTTTCTACAGAGCCTTCTTTCCCTTCTATCAACCGAATCTTATGCATGCAATAGGAAGGGCTAATTCCTCATATATCCGCCAAGGTCCATCCAATAGCTTTTACATGATTTTTCAATATCTGCAGCAAATCTTTTTCACGGTTTGGACTCAACGCGGAGGAGATAATGACTGGCAGCGTGCTTTCCTCCCTCAAGTATGCATACTTGAGATACGTCGGCAAGGTTTTCAGCTTAAGTATCGGTGGCTCTTCTAATGACAGCTTAGTCTTTGCCGTAGATCGGTTATTTAGGCCTAATCGTTCAAATTTTTTATCGGAGATTACAATAACTTCTTCCTCTTTACCATCTTCAGACTCATTGAGGATTGCTTCATCTTCCAACCATGTGTCTGTGGGTCTTGCCTTCTCATAAGTGACATCTTTGATCATCTCACAAGATTGAAAGTCATCAGGGTATTTCAATGCATTAAACACATTAAATTTTACCTGTTGATCATCCACCCGGATTGTTAGTTCTCCTTCTTAGACGTCAATCAGGGCACGTCAAGTAGCTAAGAAAGGCCTTCCCAAGATAATGGGCACCTCTCTGTCAGCTTTATAGTCCAGGATTGTGAAGTCAGCTGGGAAGATGAATTTGTCCACTTTGACCAGGACATCCTCAATTTACCTTCAGGATGCTTTATAGAGCGATCAGCAAGTTGTAATGTGACTATGGTTGGTTTTGCTTCCCCTATACCCCATTTCTTGAATATGAAGAGAGGCATTAAGTTAATGTTGGCACCTAAATCGCATAATGCCTGACCTACGTCCATACCTCCTATTGAGCATGGCAATGTAAAACTTCCTGGATCTTTCATTTTGCAGGAATATTCTTTTTTAACAACGCACTGCATTCTTGCGTTAATGCCACTATCTCGAACTCCCCGAGCCTCCTTTTCTTGGATAATATATCCTTAAGAAATTTTACACAACTCGGCATTCTAGGGCTTCTATGAACGGGATGTTGATGTGAAGTTGTTTAAGAACATCCAAGAATTTTCTAAATTGCCCTTCATCATTTTTCTTCTTTAGGCGTTGAGGGAATGGTGGACGCATTGAAGGAGCGATATCTTTATATACAGACGCAGTTTTGTCTACGTTGCTTTTCCTCTCCTCTCTCTATTTTCCTGCTCTTGTGATTTAATGGAAAATGATGGTTGGTTAGAGTCATTACTCTGCGTTGATTGATCTATAAGAGAGTTTAGAGGTTGCAAATATCCTTGTGTCCCTTGATCTCTCTTTATGGGCAGAATTGTCCTCCCACTTCTCGATACCACCGCTTGACATTGTTCTTTCCCGTTCCCTCTTGGAACTTTAGTTGTGCTTGGCAATGCTCCTTGTGGTCGATTTTTGAGCTCGCTTGCAATTTGACCCATTTGAACTTCTAAATTCCTAATTGTGGTGGCTTGCCTCTAAAGCATCGCATCATTTTTGTTAATGTATTCTCGTAATAGAGATTCAATGGAAGATGATGATGATGCAGATGCTTGCTGATTCCTTTGTGATTGATGTTGCTGGCTTTGGTTACCTTGGTTGAAGACAGGAGGATTTCCTCTCTGTGGTTGTTGCTTAGCCCCATGCGTTTGTTGTTGATTTCCACCCCATCCGAAATTAGGGTGGTTCCTCTAACCAGGATTATACGTTTTACCGTATGGGTTGTTTTGAACATAGTAGACTGAGTGGGCATTGTAAGGACACATAACATATAAGTGCCCCTCACCACACTGCACGCAACTCATAGATGTTGGATTCAATGCATTCGTCGTATTTACCGCAGCTCCTGATCCACCTTGATTATTCAAGGCTATAAGTCTTTAGCAGAGAAGTCATGGTTGCCATCTGAGTTGAGAAATTGGTGGCAACATCAGTTTCAAGCATTCTAGCTTGCGTCCTTCTTCTATCAGTGGAGTGGGATCCATACCCATCGTCCACCCATTCATTAGTATTCCTCGAAATTCTGTCGAGAATATCTTTGGCCTGCATGTAGGTCTTATCCATTAATCTTCTTGCTGCGGAAGCATCAACTTCTGCCCACAATCAGGAATGCCATTATGCGAACAATTCCTCACCAGCCGCTTGAATCGACTCCAAGCTTCACTCAGAGTCTTCGAGTCCTTCTGCTCAAAGGTGACGATGTCTCGCCTCCTCCTTGCGTTTACCGTCGGAGGGAAATACTTCTGCATGAACTTCTTGACCATCTACTTCCAAGTGGTAATCTCACCTGATTCACACGAGTATGCCCATTGTCTTGCCTCATCTCTGAGAGAAAATGGGAATAATGATAGCTTAATACCATCCTGCGGTACCCCTGCTATGGAAAATGTATTGCATATCTCCAAGAACCTCTTCAAGTGTGCATGCGGGTCTTCTCCCATTGCACCCCTAAATTGCCCTGCAGCTTGCAGCATTTGTAGCATCACAGGCTTCATTTCAAACCTTCCATTACCTTCAAAGGTTGGTCGTAAGATTCTTGGCGAGAAATCATACAAATTCGACGACGCAAACTCTCGCATAGGCCTATTTCTGTCGTATGCCAACAAAATTGAGTTCTATGCTGTTCTGCGTTTACGTTTTCCCGAACTCCGCCTTGAGGATGGTTCTGTTGTTCAGCCATATTCCTTTCTGTGCTTCGGTTAGGCCTTCTTCTTTGGTTCTGCCTTGTCCTTCTTCTGAAGGTCCTCTCAATCTTAGGGTCAATATCAAGTGTTAGGCTGCTCCCGTCACTCATATACTGTTTGGAGTTTCTGGTAGAGGAGAAACTCACAGTACTCCTTTGACTGAGGAATTCCTATAACAAAAAATAAACCAAGAAAACAATTCAATACAAAAACCCCCGCCAACGGCGCCAAACACTTGTTGACGCTGGTTTTATGTTTTACTAATCTATCAAGTTTTCCTATTCTTCACCCAAGTATAAGCAAAGAATGAGGTTATCTCGGTGAGTCTGAGGTCGAACATAGGGATTATGCAGATTCTAGAATTCGTGGATTATTTTAGTCATGTGTTTAAGAAAATTAAAGAGAGGTGATGCATTTGCCTAACTACAAAGCAGCAAAGCTATCCTAAGGTGATTAAATGGAGAAGTATGCAACACAGCAAAATGCAACAAATTGAATTGTATGAGTGGTAAAAACAGGGCTTGTGTTGATCATCATCTAAATTTAGAAACACATAAGTAAATCTATTTCATTCCAGCGACTCTTATTTCGGTTGTCAGCCGCTATGCTTTTATGTCTATAACGCATAGGAGAGTGTTAGATGCCAAGGTTATTTCTATGTCTATATAACACTTTTTAACCTTGTCAATTGAGTTCCACAATCACTTACTTTCTCGAGTAGTCTGATTATTACTACTTATATTGATTAGCTAGATGGACACAAGCATTAAATTAATAGTACAATTGACAAGATGAAATAGATAAAAACTAAGGTTCTTATTCAGATGATAACACAACCCGTGACCCTTAAGAGAATTAGTTACTCATGGATGGTAAACAGTAAATGGGAAGTGATAAAAAATGAATAGCCATGAAAGATATTTAGATTGATGAATGGAATAAGAGTTTCAGAGAATACAATTTTTTGTCTATAACTAAAACACAAGTAAGAAATAGATAGAAAGCATGAAATGGCTTCTCAATTCTTGAGCTCGCCCGTGTGGAAGCATGATTTCTGCTGTGAAGTGGTCAGGCAAACGAAAGAAAGACTCTTCTCTTTGGAGCTGTTTGTCTCCTGTTGTCGTCTGGAAAGAACTCTGCTGTGACTTAGGAATTCTTCCAATAGATTCAACACCCTTTCAGCCTTCATATCTGCCCTTTTATAGAAGCTGCATTGCAATTGCTAACAGATCCGCGTTTGGAGGCTGAATTACTGCCTTGCGTCTATCTCGCCTAATTGCCTGATTTTCGGTTTAATTTAGATCCACCATTTTCGCCGCAGATCAAGCATATCAATCTCCTGACAATCTCTTAAGATTCTTATTTGATTCCCCGCTGCCTTGCGTTTTTGGTTGATACGCGTCCATGGATAACTTGGGTTCCTGCGTTAAAGTATGCGTTTTAGATTCAAAAAGCTTCAAAACAATTATTTCCATCAATTTACAAAAGTAAAACGCATAGGAAGATTTTTCAATAGAACTTAACTCAAACTACTGCATGATTCTCTATTTAAACTCCATTTTTCTAAAAGAAAGACTATAATAACTTATATTTCTACAAGTTATCACCATCCAACCTAACTCAAGTTGGGTTATCAAACAGATCCTAAGTGTTATATTATATAGTTGTATGTATTAATAAGCATGTCCATGCATCATATCATAATATAAATGTTATATTGTATGATATGTGATCCGCACTTTAAGTGTTAACCGCAAGTGTACGAGTCAAGTTATAATATCAGACGGCAAAGTCCGAATATTGTTTTACTGAGAATCCAGTTGTGATGGTTAAAGTTACTTAGCTGTTATAAAATCAAATCAATTTTATTTGAGGATTGGAATTGAAGTTGTGATTTTGGAAATAAAACTAAATAAGGAAAACAACAAAATAAGAAATATAAGAGTCAAAGAGAGTTCTAGGGTAATGAATCATTGTTTACTTCATCATGCAATATTCTAGGATTCATGGATTTTATTGTAATTCTATGCTTAAGTCTAGAAACATAAATCCAAGTTATTTTCTCTCAAAAACAACCTTTCCTCATGCAACTAAATTGATTACTAATTTCTTGAAACCAATACAAATTATATGGCATTAAGCATAATCTTTAGCAACTTACATTGTTAATCTAAATATTGTCATGAGAGATTAACAATAATTCTTTGTTATAGATCTAGTTAAACATTCAATCTTTCAATCATACATCTAACCTATCGTTCAAATATGACCATTCAACAAGAATTTTAGCACAATAACAAAGAAAAGCATAATAATCACAACAAAAGTATGAAGAGTCTACAATATCAACATAACTTTATAAACAATTCATCAAAACCCTAAAAGTAAAGAGCTTAGCCACTCATAGCTTGAAGCAACATGTTCAAACAATATAAATAAAGAAAGAGTGTAAAGAAAGGGAAACTCTACTGAAAAGAGGCTTTTGATTAAGGAAGCACCATCACGATCTCCTTAGCCTTCGCGTCGGAACTCGAACGGGACTATGTCTCTCTCTCAAACTCTTTTTTCTCTTCCTTGCAGCTAGCTCACTCTTTGAACTCTATAACGAACTTTCACTTAATTCTCTTCTTCTTTTGTCACTTGGTGAGTAAATTTGTGATTAGGGCTGCTAAAAACCCTCCAATTTATAGAGTTAGCCCCCCAAAATTCTTTCCAAAAATACAAAATCTTCAAATTAGTAAAGCTGGCGTTGGCCATCTTGAAACCTACCCTCGGCCGTCGTGCTGCAGTGTCGCGACGGTGGCGCTGCACTGAAGCGAAAGCTGCTCTTGGGAAAAAGCATCGCGACGCTACCCTATTTTTGGCAAATTTTGACTTTCTCTCTCTTGATTTCACTAAGTTCAGGCCCTGTTTTGATCTTTTAGCTTTCACTTCTAATTTTCTTTATTTTGACCTGAAAATCGCTAGCAAACAAGTGAAATTTAATATAAAGTCCCTTGATTTGCGAGACTAGAAAGCACTTTTCAAGCGCTTTTCACCACCCTAAACTCAGAGATTTACTAGTCTCGAGCAAAGAATAGAATCAAAGAGAGAGTTTGGATGAGGAAGTGTGCAATGACTCATGTCTTAGAGAAATAGCATTTAGAGCTTAAGTAGAAACATGCAAGCATATCTATATTGGTATAGTCATTCAAGGCCAAATCTTGCTATCTCCCATGTGTGTGTGTGCAAGCCCAAACATTCAATTTAAAATACTAAAACTCAAATTAGGACTTAAAAGAGCTTCTTTAGTTTTCCCTCTACTCTAGCTCATGTACCAATCTTCAAGCATCCACACATTTCAAGTAAGTAATATGTCCACTAAGGTGTCATTCTATAAGCCCCTACCTGGCGTTGGAAGTTGGCAAGTTAAGGAGAGACTATGAGACGGGCTTTGAATAGAGAAAGTTGGCAGCAAAAGTGGCTAAGTGTTAGCCACACGTTGGTGGAACTATGCGTTGAGGTGTGTCTGATGACAAGAAGACCATTGGTAGCTATGCGTAGAAGAAAGGAGCAGTATGAATACAGATGAGAAGGCTATTATGCGTCGAAGGCTACTATGCGTCGAAGGCCACTAGGCGTTGAAGGTCACTATGCGTTGAACGCGACTATACGTTGAAGGTTCGAGCATAGAAGAGTGGCCGAGAGGACTATGCGTCAGTCAACTATCCGGCGATGGGGCGTTAAGCAATTTAAACATAGAAAGTTGAGACTGTGTTGCTGAGCCATGCGCGGAAGGTTGCGTTGGCCAATTTAAGTAGGAAAGCGATGATATTGCTGGTGAGTCGGTGGCCTATATTTATATGTAAGTAAGTACATCGAATAAATATACACTTTAGACATATTTCGAACTCAGAATTGATCCCATTTCGCAGACGAACAACGAAGAGAGGTGGAAGAAGGTGGTTATATCGAATTTAAGTAGAATTCGAATCATTTTTCATGGAGAAATTGAAGCTGGAACCAAGAGCTTGACTATTGATGATAAGTCTGGACATCGTTCGGTATTTGAAGAAGAGTGAGCTGAGGAAGTTGAAGCTAGGGTTGAAAGTTTAAGGTTGGTAAGTAAACCCAATTTTTAACAATTTTTATGTAGAATGTTTAAGCTGAATTTGAACAGAAATTTGTTAAATTCTAGGAGGAAGTAATCAGAATTGAACTATTTGATGATTCAAAGTAGCTAGAGATATTTGAGAATAGCTCTCAAATGAAGAAGAGTTATGGTTTGAAATTTTGAGGTAAGTTAGAAAGCTCACTTCTTTACAAGTTTGTAGAAGGGAGGAAGTTCTGAATTTGGCTGGAATTCAAATGATTAGCAAGTTGAAGAACAAATCGGAAAGGAAAGAAAAACAAATAGTGGCCGTATGGGATCGTTAGGGCATAATATCGCTAAAGAATAGGAGAGTGAGCAGTGAAACGGGTGTCGCTAGTAACGCAAAGGGGCGTTGCGTCTCACAACTCTCGCTGAAGTATCGCCGGGTGTCGCTTCTTGAGGTAATCTCACTAGTCTTGCTAAGCCTAGTCTCGTCAGTACCGCATGGTTATAAGTCAGTCTTATTATTAATATCGCTGATGTTTGTGAATATGGGTCATATGGAAGTTGTTAACAAGAGAAGGATTGATGATGAAATACATGTTGAGATGTTTAAGTACATGTAGTAAATGTAAAGAGGAATATTAGTAATATCTAACACGAAAAAGGTATGTTTACAGGCCAAGAGGAACTAGAGGAAGCGTATAACCCGCTCGGAGCTTGGAATAAGTTGTAAGTGACATTATAGTCGTAATAAGTCAGTTGATTATTATTTTCTATATACTTAGTAGTATCTATGAGTCATGACTGAAGTATACTCTTATGCATGAAACAAGTGCATGACTTATATGTAAGCTGGAGCGTGAGATGTACTAGTTAATGCTCCTAAGTTAGTGTTAGTTGAATGCTCTGAAAATGTTGAAGTATCATGATTTATGATTTATGTGACGCACATATCAGAACCCTAGGAAGATTGACTTGGGACCCAATGCTGAAGTACATGAGAAGGCATATGGGCAGCCCTAGTATTTCAGTGAATCTCTCACCAAAAGACATAGAGAAGGTGATTGAATATGACCTGGGACCCTAATACCAAAGGACATGAGAAGGTATATGGGCAGCCCAAGTTCAATCAAACATATAAGCTTATTAAAAGGCATATGACGCTGATGTGTTGAGATTACTCCACACAGCCAAGGTTTATTGACTTTGGGCGCATTGAATTCGCTCCGCCTCAACTAAGGTTTAATGAAAAGAAACTTAGTTGTGTAATTATTATAGTTGCAAGTTTACATTGCAAGACTAAGCAGTTTACATTTGTGTTTGTAGTTATGCCTTATTGAGTTATATTTTAGATAGTCACTCACTGAGCATTGTAGCTCATAAAATTCTTGTTTTTTTTTAATGTTTTCTTTCCAGGTAGCGAGTGTGTTCGGAGTGCTTAGCCTACCATCAAGACTCATCTGAGCTTATTTAGGATTTTGTACTTGGGAACTTGTAAATCTCATCCCTATGTAGATATTGCTTATATTTGAGTGGCATAGTGAGAATCATCAGGCATACTTGTAGTTTTTACACATGGTCTTTTAAGTATTTCTCATGATGCTATATTATCAGCAGATCCTTGCATAACTATTGTAAAGTTAAGTCAAATTTAAGTAGGTTATGATGTATAAATGTGTTCATAATAGTTAGGAGTAGAAGAAAGAGTAATTTTAACACTCACTCCTAGGTGTAAATATAGATGTATATATATATATATATCTAGGATAGGGGTGTTACACATTCAATCATATATTTTTTCATCGGCCCTAAAGTTGCATTCTTTTACCTAGGGGCACTAGCTTTCACACATTCACTATAGAGGCTCGTACCTAGTCCATTCCCAGGCATTCTTATTGATCATAGCAAAGGCAGCTCTTTTTTTCCCCCATCCATGCATACTCATTACAAGTTTAACATTTAAAAGGATTGACATGTAAAGCTCATATTTATATACTTGTGTGCACAGGCATGTATATTCTTTTCTTTTTCCTTAGTCTAAGACTACAAACTATCATGCATTTCCACTCTCTAATCGGTGGGGCCTTTTGGAGTGACAACCGAATACACCCAATTTAATGCTTTTTTCAGTTAAAGATTCTAAATTAAAGTGGCTACGTGCTCAAGAATATGGGAGACTTTAAGAGGGACTTAAATGAATTTAACTCAAGATAGTGTTATTCTATTTCCACAATAAGTCATTTATCATGCGAACTTGAATCTCATCATGGACAATCAACATCAAAGCACACAACCATAGAAAATATTTCCATTAACTTTGGAAGCTCCAAAACTTTTCAAAATTTGTCAAAATTTCATTAACATGCATATGATCAATAAAAACTCATAAACATGCATAACAGGATAAGAAAACACACAAAAGTATGAGTGACACCTCCCACCCCAAACTTAGAATCATGCATTGTCCCCAACCCATAAGAGCATTAAACAAAGAAAAAACAAGCTTAGGAGCAAGTGGGAGACCACCAAACAGGCTTGGTGTAAGGAGTACTTTTTGTGATGAGCCAAGATCTTGAAAATTAAGAAAGCATAAAAGTGACTCAAAGATTTATTGAAGAAAAATTAAAAAGAAAAATAAAGAAAATTTTTCATGGTTCCTCAAGTTAGGATGGTAGCGAGTTGGAAGTTGTTGTTATTGGTGGCCTCTATAATGTCCTCTATTAACATAGTTGGTTGTCTCATTGTCTCCTTGTTCTAACTCCTTTTGGGTAGACATCTCTAATGCCAAGGCGGCAAGGGAGCTATGGATGGTGGACTTGCTTGAGCTTGGCCTCCTGCAATTAATTTAGAAAGAGCATTAGTAAGGGAAGCCTTTGAGCTTTAAGAGAATTTACCTCATCCACCTCATACAATTTGACGGCTTTTGGGATGATTGGAGAAGACCGTTCACATTGCCAATTATAAGATGGTATAGGCCTCTTGAGCATTCTTGGAGAAGATTGACCCTCTAGCGGTTGCATCTAGAATGGATTTGGTTGAGCTTGATAATCCATTATAGAAGAGTTAAATTTGCAACCAATCCGGATAACCATGTTGAGAGCACCTCCTCTCTTTGTACCTCTCCCAAGCCTCATATAGTTGTTCATCCTCAAGTTGGCGGAATGTTCTTATCTCCATCCTTAGTCTTTGAGATTTAGTCGGTGGAAAATACTTGTTCAAAAAAGCTTGAGCTAAGATCTCCCATGTAGTGATACTATCCGAAGTTATAGTTTCCAATCAATCCATTACTCGGTCCTGTAAAATTAGAAGGGAAAAAGTCTTAGTTTAATTGCATCGTTAGAAAGACCATTCATATTTACTGTTCCGCATATCTCCAAGAAGGATTGTAAGTGCTTATAAGGATCTTCGTTGGTTCTTCCTCTAAAGCCTAACTCTCTAGCCATTTGGATCAATCCCGGTTTCAACTAAAAGTTGTTGATATTGATGGGCGCATTCATTATTCCGGGTTGATTTGCCGGTAATATTGGTTGGAAGTAGTCCCGAATTGCCTTTGGTATCTCCTTTGCCATCTCCTCTGTTTGATTGTGTTGAGCCTTTAGTTTCCTTCTATAGGTCCTATCAATCTCGGGATCAAGAAGGAGGAGGTTAGTATTATCACGAGGCATCAACCGACAAAATAATCAACCAAATAATAATATATAACTCAAATTAAGATCTATCAATTCTAATGAATAATAAATAACAAAAACCGTTCTTTGGATTCCCGGCAATGACGCCAAAAACTGGATGCGCACTTTAAGTGTTAACCGCAAGTGTACGGGTCAAGTATAATATCAGACGATAAAGTCCGAATATTGTTTTACTGAGGATCCACTTGTGATGGTTAAAGCTTTTATAGAATCAAATCAATTTTATTTGAGGATTGGAATTGAAGTTGTGATTTTGGAAATAAAACTAAATAAGGAAACCAATAAAATAAGAAACACAAGAGCCAAAGAGAGTTCTAGGGTAATGAATCCTTGTTTACTTCATCATGCAATATTCTAGGGTTCATGGATTTTATTGAAATTCTTATGCTTAAGTCTAGAAACATAAATCCAAGTTATTTTCTCTCAAAAACAACATTTCCTCATACAACTCAATTGATTACTAATTTCTTGAAACCAATACAAATTATATGGCATTAAGCCTAATCTTTAGCAACTTTCATTGTTAACCTAACTATTTTCATGAGAGATTAACAATAGTTCTTTGTTATAGATCTAGTTAAACATACAATCTTTCAATCATACATCTGACCTATCGTTCAAACAAGACCATTCAACAAGAATTTTAGCACAATAACAAAGAAAAGCATAATCATTACAACAAAACCATGAAGAGTCTACAAATCAACATAACTTTATAAACAATTCATCAAAACCCTAAAAGTAAAGAGTTTAACCACTCATAGCTTGAAGCAACATGTTCAAACAATGTAAACAAAGAAAGAGTGTAAAAAAAGGGAAACTCTACTGAAAAGAGGCTCTTGATTGAGGAAGCATCATCACGATCCTTGGCCTTCATGTCGGAACTCGAACGGGACTATGTCTCTCTCTCAAACTCTTGTTTCTCTTCCTTGCAGCTAACTCACCCTTTGAACTCTCTAACAAACTTTCACTTAATTCTCTTTTTCTTGTGTCTCTTGGTAAGTAAATTGGTGATTATGGCTGCTAGAAACCCTCTAATTTATAGAGTTGACTGCCCAAAATTCTTTTCAAAAATACAAAATCTTCAAATTAGGAAAGCTGACACTGCAGCACTGACCATCATGGAAACCTACCCTCAGTCGCCATGCCGCAGCGTCACTACGGTGGTGCTACGCTAAAGCGGAAGTTGCTCTCGGGAAAAAACGCCACAGCGCTGCCCTTTTTTGGTAGATTTTTACTTTTCTGCTTTTTTTTTTCACTAAATTCTGGCTCGGTTTTGATATTTTGGCTTTCACTTATAATTTTCTTTATTTTGACCTGATAATTGCTAGCAAACAAGTGAAATCTAATATAAACTCCCTTAATGTGAGAGTATAGAAAACACTTTTCAAGTGCTTTCCAATATGATATGTTTGATTTTCATTATTAATATAAGTGTTATATTGTTTAACGAAAATTAATTTGCATTGAGCATTACATTACCTTAGTAAAATATAATTGTTATATTTGGCTAATGTCATTAGAATGCATGTCATAGGTTTTAATTGTTCATTATAATATAAGGTTATATATTTAATGAAATAAATTAAAATCTATAATAAAGAGTTGCATGCAAACTAAGTTACGAATTAGTTTTAAATGGTTTAAAATTGGTTCACCTAGACTTATGTTTAATATTTCTATTATGATTAGAAATAGGTCAATCTTTTATATTTATTTTAATAGGATTAAAATGAATGTTATAAGAGATTAAATTTATAAAATATTTGCCTATAAGGGACCTTTGTCTAAGGAAATTTTTGTCTAAGGCTGGGGTATTTAAGTAGACGTTAATGGAACACCCCTACCTTGAAACCGACCTGGAAGGTGAATTATTTAAATATTTTATAAGCATGCAACAATTGATTTGATTTTATTATAGTGTTTAATAAATGATAATGAAAGTTGTTAAACTATGTAATATAAAAGTTATATTGTGCAAATTAACAAAGGACTTAGATGAATTAATTAGTCAGATTTACCTAAGTAATAAACCGTAGGTTTAAAACGCTTAGTGGGAGGAAAAAGATGTATATGATATGTCGATTTGTGTCCCCCTTCGGATGGTGTTTGCATAGGTCGATATCAAGGTGAATGGAGAGAGTGTTTACATTAAGTGGGAGAAGAACGTGTGTCAACACATCTTACAGTCTCCTTCATTGTTTGCTAGATAATTTTCATGCTCGGTCTCGTGGTACCTCGATTTGTGTCCCCCATCGGGTGGTGTTTGCATGAAATTTATCTCAAACTCCTTTTAAGGATAGGTCGCTTTAGTTTTTGCCCCAGTTGGTTTTTTCCTTTGGTTGGCTCCTTGGGGCGAAACTTTAGGATCTAAAATGAAGGGTTACACTTACAAGAAATTGTTAAGGATGTTAATGATTTCTTGACTTAATAACGGTGACTAATTATTATAGCAATAAAAGTTATTCTAGTGTAATAATTGGTTGAGAGTGTCTCAATTCAGTGAAGGAGTGCCCGTCGGTAGCTTTTATCCTAAATCATTGAAGCATCATTGCATAATTAGATGTTAAAATTTGGGTATATTAAAATTTTGCTACCATTGATTGGGTTTATGAGTTATGCATTTTCTTAAAAAGAAATAATTTTTATGTTTCGACATCATCAAAATGTCAAGCGCCTTTATAACTTTGCCTAGTGCCAATAAAATGAAAGGTGATAACTACACTTCGTGGAAAAATACGATTAACACTGTACTCATCGTGGAGGACCTGGAGTTTGCAATCACAGAGGAGTGTCCTCAGGTTCCTGCTCAGAATGCATCACAAAATATTTGTGATGCATATGAGAAATAGATGAGGGCAAACGAAAAGGCCAGAGCATATATTATTGCCAACTTATCTGAAGTTTTGGCAATGAAGAATGAAACCATGGTCACTACTCATGATATCATGGATTCATTACAAGAGATGTTTGGACAATCGTCCTCATAGATCAAGCATGGGGGCATCAGTGCGAGAACATGTTCTCAATATGATGGTCCACTTCAATGTGGCTAAAATGACTGGCGCCATTATCGATGAGGCCAGTCAAGTTAGTTTTATTATGGCATCTGTACTTGAGAGTTTCCTTTAGTTCAGAACCAATGCTGTTATGAACAAACTGAACTACTCTCTTACAATTTAAAGAGCTGCAGACTTATGAGTCCATGCATAAAGGCAAAAACCAAATGGCGAGGCAAATGTTGCCAGTTTCTCTAAAAAGTTCTACATAAGTTCGACCTTTAGAACGAAGTCTGCTTCTTCCTCTGCCAAAAAATAAAAATAAAAATGGAAGAAGAATAAGGGTAATAAGGGAGGTAATAAAAAAACCAAGCAGAATCAAGATGGGCACTTGATAGCACCTAAAATGTGCTATCTACCTTAGCTTAACTCGGGATTGTTGTGTTGTTTAATGTATCTATTGTGTTATTTTGTAGGTTTCAAGCACTTAACAGGTAGAACGGGGTGTTAGCACCAAAATCAGGCTAAACAGGCCAAAACGGAGTTCCACGGCATCAACCAGGAGCTAGAACTCCAAATGGACAAAAATGCTCTTCAAGCCACAACGCCCTGGCGCTGCCTAGGCGCAGTCGCGGCGCTTTGCTGATGAAGTAGGCATCACAGCGCTACGAATCTATTCCGTGTACTGATTAGCAGCGCCGCGGCGCTGCGTCAAATTTTATATAAAGAAATTTTCGATTCTAGGTTCAAACTCCATGGATTTTATTGTAATTTCATATGCCTAAGTGATAACCACTTGAAAAGTGCTTTCTATCCTCTCAAGTTAAGGGAGTTTATGTTAGATTTCACTTGTTTGCTAGTGGTTTTCAGGTTAAAATGAGGAAAATTAGAAGAAAAAGCCAAAAGATCAAAACCGAGCAAGAATATGGCAAAAAAGAGAAGAAAATCACAAAGTTGCCATAATTTGGTAGCACCGCGGCGCTAAAACCAGAGAGAGTTTGTGCAAGAATCTGTCGCAGCGTTGCAGCGCTCTCCAACAGCACCGCGGCGTCATCTGAAAAATTTCAATAGCATCACAGCGCCAGGTTACCTTAAATGAAAAAAGTTATTTTTGGAAAGATTTTTTGGGCGGAATACTCTATAATTTGGAGGTTTCCAGTAGCCCGAATAACCATTCAGAGCACTAAATAACAGACCTAAAGAGCCACAAGAAAGAAAGAATTAAGTGAGAGTCCATAGAAGAGTTCAAAGAGTGAATTAGTTGCAAGGAAGAGGAAAATAGTTCGAGATAGTCGTGGTGCCATTCAAATTTCGACGTGAGAGCTAAGGAGATCATGACGGTGCTACCTCAATCAAGAGCCTCTTTTCAGTAGAGTTTCCCTTTCTTTACACTCTTTCTTTGTTTATTTTGTTTAAACATGTTGCTTCAAGCTATGAGTGGCTAAACTCTTTAGTTTTAGGGTTTTGATGAATTGTTCATGAATTCATGTTGATATTGTAGACTTTCATGGTTTTGTTGGAATGATTACGCTTTTCATTGTTATTGTGTTTAATTCTTGTGGATTGGTCATGTTCTCATGTTAGGTTAGATGTATGATTGAGAAATTGTATGTTTAACTTGATCTATAATAATGAATTGTTGTTAATATATCACGAGAGTAGTTAGGTTGACAATAAAAGTTGCTAAAGACTATTCTTAATGCCATGTAATTTGTATTGGTTTCAAGAGATTAGTAATAAATCGAGTTGCATGGGAAAGGGTTGTTTTTTAGAGAAAATAACTTGGAATTAAGTTTCTAGACTTAGGCATATGAATGACAATAAAATCTATGAAATCCATAATAGTGCATGATAAAATAAACAACGATTCATTACCCTAGAACTCTCTTTGACTCTTGTGTTTCTCACTTTATTACTTTCCTTATTTGGTTTATATTTTCCATAACTAACAACTTCCATTCCAATTGATTCGATTCTAGAATAGCTAAGTAACATAAACCTTCACAATTGAATCTCCAGTGCAACGATATTCGGACTTCACCGTCTTATATTATAACTTGACTCGTACACTTGCGAAGTTTAGCAAATGCAAGTTCTGGTTGAAACAAGTGATGTTCCTTGGGCATATTGTTTTAGCTGTAGGAGTCTGTGTAGATCCTCAGAAGATTGAAGCAATTACCAAGTGGGAGCAGCCAAAGACTGTATCGGAGGTTCAAAGTTTTCTGGGACTCACAGGATATTATCGGTGTTTTGTGTAGGGATTTTCTAAGATAACATTATTACTAACCCACTTGACTAAGAAAAATACTAAATTTGAGTGGAATGAGGAATGTGAACAAAGTTTTCGAGAGCTAAAGAAGAGATTGGTGACTGCACCTATTTTGGCACTTCCAGAGATGGGAAAGGAGTTCGAAGTGTATTGTGATGCCTCTCATCAGGGGTTAGGTTGTGTACTGATAAAAGAAGGTAGAATTATAGCCTATGCCTCTAGGCAGTTGAGGCCACATGAGGTTAACTACTCTACCCATGACCTGGAACTGGCAGCGGTGGTGTTGGCACTAAAGATATGGCGGCATTATTTGTTCTGAGAGAGGTGTCATATCTATACGGATCACAAAAGTTTGAAATACATTTTTTATCAGAAAGAACTCAAAATGAGACAAAAGAGGTGGTTGGGATTGATCAAAGATTATGATTGTACCATAAATTATCATCCAGGAAGAGCAAATGTTGTAGCTGACGCGTTAAGCAGGAAAAGTAGAAGTGTAACCGACAGAGTGAATGCAATCAACGCGGTGGTATTACAAGAATTTAAATATAATACGGCTAGCTTGAGTGTAACCGGAACTTATGTAAGAGGTGACTAGAAAACAATTAGAAGATCCTGAAATGAAGAAGTTGATGGAAGAAGTAAGAGCTCAGTAGAGATCAGATTATGAGCTCAGGTCTGATGGTGTGCTTTTGAAGCAAGATAGAATTTGTGTGCCAAAGAATGAAGAAATTAAACAGTTAATCTTGGAAGAGGCACATAGTTCGGCATACGCAATGCATCCTGGTAGTACCAAGATGTATAGAACACTGCGGAGATTCTATTGGTGGCCGGGTATGAAAAAGAAGATAGCTGAGTATGTGGCGAAGTGTTTAATCTGCCAACAGGTCAAACCCGAATGTCAAAGGCCAGCAGGATTGCTACATCTGCTTCCTGTTCCTGAGTGGAAATAGGAACATATTGCTATGGACTTTCTATTTGGATTACTGAGAACAACAACAGGTATGGACGGTGTATGGGTGATAGTAGATCGACTGACCAAGACAGCACGGTTTTTACCAGTTAAGACAACCTTTAACTTGGATAGACTGGCACAGCTTTATATATATAGAATTGTGAGTCAGTATGGTGTACTAGTAACTGTAGTATCTAATAGAGACCCTAGATTTACTTGTAAGTTCTGGGGAAGTTTGCAGAAGGCGCTAGGAACCAAGTTGCAATTTAGTACTGCCTTTCATCTTCAAACTGATGGATAGTCAAAGAGGACAATTCAGACTCTAAAAGATATGTTACGAGCCTGTGTATTACAATTTAAGGGTAGCTAGGACGTATATTTGTCTTTGATGGAATTTGCTTATCATAATAGTTACCAAGCGAGTATTGGAATGGCCCCATATGAAGCACTCTATGGTAGACCGTGCAGAACTCCAGTGTGCTGGGGAGAAGTGGGTGAAAGGAAGTTGATTGAGCCGAAAATTGTGCAATCGACAACAGATAAAGTGAAGTTGATTAAAGCTAATCTTAAAGCGGCCAGGGACTAACAAAAAAGTTATGAAGATAAAAGGAGGAAGGACCTTGAATTTGAGGTCGGTGGTAAGGTATTCTTAAAATTATCACCATGGAAAGAGATCCTAAGATTTGGGAAAAGAGGGAAGTTGAGCACTAGGTATATAGGACCTTTGAAATCTTGGAAAGAGTGGGACCCGTGGCCTATCGACTAGCACTACCAATGGAATGTCCAGGATACATAACGTATTCCACATTTCAGTTTTAAGCAAGTATGTTCCAGATCCTGATCATGTGTTAGAAATACAATCGGTGGAGCTTAATGAAGATTTAAGTTATGAAGAGAAACCTGTGCAGATATTAGATGAAAAGAAACAGGTGCTGAGAACTAAAGTAATTCCATTGGTTGAAGTTTTATGGAGAAATCATGAGATAGAAGAAGCAACATGGGAACCGAAGGAGCAAATGATGAAACAATATCCACATTTATTTGTTTAGGAATTGACTATTTGCTGATTTCGGGGACGAAATCTTTGTAAGGAGGTGGTAATTGTAAGCCTCGTACCTGACATTGGGAGAAGGCAAGTAAGAAGAAACTATGAGACGAATTGAGTAAAGAAAATTGGCCGAGTTGTGTGGGAGCAAAAGTGGTGGAAGTATGCGTTGAGAGTATGTCTGAGGCTTGACGAGAGTTGCCACTGGTAGCCATGCGTTGAAGAGGGTAGCTTAGCATGGACGTAGATGTGAAGGAAGGAGGGTGCAATTGGCATTGGTGGAAGTATGCGTTGAAGGCTACTATGCGTTATAAGGTTAGCATTGCTATGCATTGAGATGGCCTATGCGTTGAAGGTTGGTATGCGTTGGTGCATAGAAAAGGGGGCAGAGAAAACCATGCGGTAGTTGGCTATTAGGCGATGGGGTGTTGGGCAATTAGTAGCACAGTAAGTTGAGGCTATGCGTTGCCGAAGCCATGCGCGGAAGGTTTGCGTTGGCCAACCTAAGTAGGAAGACGATGGTAGTGCTGGTGAGTCGGTGATTTATATTGATATATAAGTGAGTGCACCGAATAATTAAACACTTTGGATATATTTTCGAACTCAGATTGATTCCATTTTGCAGACGAACAACGAGGAGAGGTGGAAGAAGGTGTTTATATCGAATTTAAGTAGAAACCAGATCATTTTCATGGTGACATTGAAGCTGGAACCAGAAACTTGATTGTTGTTGATACATCTGGACATCATTCGGTATTTGAAGAAGAGTGAGCTGAGGAAGTTGAAGCTAGGACTGAAATTTTGAGGTTAGTAAGTTAATTTAATTATTAGCAACTTCCATGAAGGACGTTTAAGAATAGTTCTTAAACAAAGATGAGTTATGGTCTGAAATTTTGAGGTAAGTTAGAAAGCTCACTTCTTTACAAGATTGTAGAAGAGAGAAAGTTCTGAATTTGGCTGGAATATGATTTTTAGCAGGATAAAGAAAGAGTTAGAAGGGAAGGAAGAAAGCAGTGGTCATCGAGTGTCCTTAAGACAGTGGTATCGCTAAAAGAGCTGGAGAGTGAACAGCGGAACGAGTGTCGCTGATAACGCAAAGGGCTTTGCGTCTCACAACTCTCGCTAAAGTCTCGTTGGTTGTCGCTCCTTAAGGTAATCTTGCTAGTTTTGTTCATTCTGGTCTCGCTAGTGTAGTGTCCTGTGGTGTGATTTCGCTGGTAATCTCCCTAGTGACGTAGAGTATCGCTAGTTATGAATATTTTGGAAAAAAAAAAAGAGAGTCTCGGTGATGGAATGAGAATGGAATCTAAATATGCATACTTAATGATCATGGAAAGGAAGTTTAAAGAAAACCTAACATGAGAAATGTGTATTTACAGGCCAAAAAGAGCTCTGAAAGGCATATAATCCGCTCGGGGCCTAAGACAAATCGTGAGTGACTTTCTATTTCATACAATGACTATTTTTAGCAATGTGTGAGTGGAAACTATCATGTCATATGAAATCCTGTATGCGTATTATCTAAATGCAACCCACGGCTGAGGGACCATGTGTGAAGGCCTATGGGAATACGATATATGATACACAGTGCTGAGGGACCATGTGTGAAGGCACTTGAGAAATTGATTGAAATGGATTTCAATGCCGAGGGACCTTGTGAGAAGACATATGGAAAACCAGTACATGATAGCTCGGTGCTGAGGGACCACGAGTGAAGGCACTTGAGCAGTGGATTGACATGGAACTCAATGCTGAGGGAGAACATGAGAAAGCACTTGAGGGTTTGAAACGCCGAGGGACGAAGTGTGAAGGCATTTGAATATATGAATAATGAGAATTGGTTCAAGAGGTTGAGTGCGTTGAGCTTTGCTCCGCTCCATCTTGGGAAAGATAGTTGTACTACTTTTGTTTTATGGCATGGGTGACCTAGGAATCTTTATTTATATAAATATATGGTAGTTATTATGATCGATATTAACTCAAGAAGTTTAATAGTAATTGGATAAACTCAGTCACTCACTGGGCTTTAGGCTCACGCTTCCTTGTTTATTGTTTGTTCGCTTCAAGTAGCGAGCATGTCTGGGACGCCTAGCCTACAGAAGATCCTTGTCTGGGCTTACTTTGCATCAGTTCTCTAGGATAGTTGTAAATACTCAGTTTATGTACATGTTTTTTTCATGCATGATCCTTGGAGTATAATGAAAGTGGGTTTTGTATGGTGTATAGAATGAATACTTGTTATGATGATTTATGTATTAAGCATCTGATTTGAGAGGTTATGTTTAACTTATGATGTTCCGCTAGCATATAGCTTTGTATAAATGATCTGGCATTGATTCATGTTATAAGTTACGTGGGAACATGTGTGTACTGGTTCGCACTCACTTCTAGGTTAGGAAGGGAAATCTGTGAGGGAGTGTGACACCAAAGCTTCTCCATTCAAATAGAGGAGAGAAAAGAGTTCAAGAGGCAAAAGCTCTGCACAAATTCTCCCTCACCATAACCAACCTCCATTTCAAGCTCTTCTGTGAGGACTCTAAGAATTTTCAGAGTCATCTCACAGTAAGTGAGAACCTTCATCCTATGTCATTTATGTATTAGATAGCAACCATCTCAAGCCTCCATGAAGCAAGACATTTCCGGTGGCGGCTTGACGTCTTCTATTTCTGTTCTGTCTTCATTTTCGTCCTTCTTACATATGCTTTGTTAATGACATTTGAGAGAATGGTTTATTTTCTTAATATAAGTTCGATTGATGATTATCTTCCATTCATTTCCATAGTAAATACTTTACACCATGTTGCTTGTATGTTGAATGAGTTAGATGTTAGAAGCTAGTTTTCTTAAGCAATATTAAGTATGTTACATCTTGATTAATGCATATCATTAGCTTGCATAGCTTTGTCTGACAAACAAATTTAACAAGTACGACTGTCTAGCTTGAGAGAGTAGATGATTAATCTTTAGCATTTATCAAGACTAGATGAGGTTCAAAGATGTAGTTCATCTTTTGCCAATACAAACTTACCATGCGTCTTAGAGATCAGATTAATATGGTGTTGAAACATCGAGAGATGGATTCTCAAACCGAAAATTTGTAGGTAAATATACTTAGATATGCTTAAGTAACAACTAGCTCCTGCATTAACTCTATTATTATCGCATGGTTCCAACATCATTCCCAACGCATGCTATCTGACTTTAAATGACATTTGACTAACATTCTCCGCTTCCACCTCACATTATTAATTGTAGGAAATTTTATTTATTCTTTATGTATAGTTTTAGGTACATAAAATTTATGAATATAATACATGTATAGTCACCGCATAGTTTTTGTATCTAGTCTCAATGCCTAATTTATTACAAATCCCTACGTTCGACCCTGGACTCACCAGGAAACTTATAGAAGCTTAAACTTGAGCTTTTATAGGAAAACTTGCTAATTAATGATCATACTTGAGTAATTCTCGACGCAAACTTTGTACTAATTATAACATCTAATCCACTTTGTGCAGAACAAGTTATGAGCCAACAATAGAATGTATTTGAAATTCTTGATTTCTATATAGTGTTTGTTAGAACATAATTATTCAATCAATTTCAATGTAAATAAAGCGTTTATTTATAAAGATGGTATTATTATTTGTTCGGCAAACTTAGAGAGTAATATATATGTGCTAAGGTCATTAGCATCTAAATCGCTTCTTAATATTGGAATGTTTAAAATTGCATAAACTCAACATAAAAGACAAAAAGTTTCTCCTAAAGAAAATGCTTATTTTTGGCATCTAAGGTTAGTTCGCATAAATCTCAATAGGATTGAGAAATTAGTTAATAGTGGACTTCTAAACGAGTTAGAAGAAAACTCTTTACCTATATGCGAATCTTGCTTTGAAGGCAAAATGACCAAAAGACCTTTTACTGAAGAAGGTTACTGAAAAAGGTTGTGGTGCTATGAATGTTGAGGCAAAAGAAGGGTATGAATATTTCATCTCTTTCATAGATGATTATTCAAGATATGGATATCTTTACCTAATGCAACACAAGTCTGAAGCTCTTGAAAAGTTCAAAAAGTATAAAGCTGAAGTTGAAAATTTGTTAGGAGAGACCACAAAAACATTTCAATTAGATCGAGATGAAGAGTATATGGATTTAAATTTCCAAAACTATATGATAGAACATGAAATTTCATCTCAACTCTTAGCACTTAATACACTTCAACAAAATGGTGTATTAGAAAGAAGAAGCAGAACCTTGTCAGACATGGTTTGATCTATGATGAGTTATGCTCAAATGCTAGACTCATTTTGGGGTTATGAAGTAATGACTGCATTATACATTTTGTACAATGTTCCATTCAAAAGTGTTTCTAAAACTCCTTTGAAATTATCGAGAGGTCATAAAGATAGTTTACGACACTTCAAAATTTGGGGTTGTCTAGCACATATGCTTGAAACAAATTTTAAGAAATTGGAACCTCGTTCAAGAATATGTCTATTTGTAGGTTATCCCAAGGAAACGAGGAGTGGTCTTCTCTTTGATCCAAATCGAATAAAGTATTTGAATCGACAAATGCTAAATTTTTAGAAGAAGAGCACATAAGAGAGCATGTACCGCCCAGTAAGGTGGTGTTCAATGAACTTTCTAATGAAATTACTAAAACTTCAACAAGAGTCGTTGAAGAAGCTGGTACATCAACAAGAGTTTTGGATAGGGCTTCATCAAGTCGTACACATCCTCCTCAAGAGTTGAGGGAGCCTCATCGTAGTGGGGGGTTGTAAAACCAGCTACTTGATATTTGGGTTTAACTGAAACTCAAGACATCATACCAAATGATGAAGTTGAAGATCCATTGACATATAATCAGGGAATGAATGAGGTAGACAAGGATGAATGGGTTAAAGCTATGGATCTTGAAATGAAGTCTATGTATTTCAATTCAGTCTGAGAGCTTGTAAATCAACCTGATGGGGTAAAACGTATAGGTTGTGAATGGATCTACAAGAGGAAAAGTGGTGTAGATGGAAAGGTAGAAACCTTTAAGGCTAGACTCGTGGCAAAGGGTTATACTCAGGTTAAGGGAGTGGACTATGATGAAACTTTCTCACTTGTTGCCATGATTAAGTTTATCCAGATTCTCTTGTCTATTTCCATATATTATGACTATGAAATATGGCAAATAGACATCAAGAAATATATTTCTTGTAATCGAGTCTATAATTCAAGTTTGTGTCTTTCGTAATCAAGTTCCGACTTCAACTTGGTGAAATTTCGGAGCTCAATGCCCAGAGTTGCAACTCTATTTTTGACCGAATGTGAGGCGTATGAAAAAGTCAAATTATGTATCGTGCAGTTTTATTATCATAACCACCTGGTGTTCTAATGTTTGGTTGCTTCTACAATTTTTAGGAGGTTGTGGGTTCAAATCCTTGCAATCACAAATTTAGTTTTTATTTTTCCTTGGGTAATTTTCTTGCTTTTTGATTAATTAAATGAATATAAATGTTATATTAATTTAATTAATTGCTTAGGATGCCAAATTTTGATCCAATGTTGCTATTGATTATATTATACATGTGATGTATGGTTTATAATTATATTACATATTGTATGTCATATAGTTTAAAATTCCACCATAGGATAAACATATTATCATGCATTATTTTAATATAAGTGTTATATTACATAGTTGTATGATTTAATTAACCATGCTCATGCATTATATCTAATATGATTGTTATATTGTATGATAGCATGCTTAATAACATTTCGATGCATCATTTTTATATTATAAGTGTTATAATATATAGTATGGTTGAATGGATGAATGTTATTATTTATTTTCATTACTTTATCATATAAGTGTTATGTATGTTATAATGAAAATGGAAGTGCATGCAACATGACACCACTTTAGTAAATTTATAATAGTTATAATTGTTTTAAAAGTGTGTCATTAGATGCATGTATAGGTTTTAATTATTTCATTAATCTTACAATAATGAAATTAGAATTAAAATCTATAATCAAGAGTTGCATGCAAACATAGGTTAAATTAATCTAAATAGTTTAAAATTAATTTCACATAGACCTATGTTCACAATATTTCTAATAGGATTAGAAATAGGTTTAATCTTTTTAATTCATTTTTAATAAGATTAAATTGGATTAAATGAAAGATTAAATTATAAACATAATTGTCTTTGACCTTTGTCTAAGGAAAGTTTTGGCTAAGGCTGGCGTATTTAAGTTGATGGAAATGACACACCCCTACTTGGAAATCGACCTAGAAGGTGAATTTTAACAAATATGTTATAAGCATGCGATAAATGATTAGGTTTATTAAAGTGTTTAATAAACAAGAATCATTTTTCTTAAACTATCCAAATATAAGAGTTATATTGGACAAAATTCACAATCAGTTAGTATAATGGTTAACCAAAATTTTCTAAGTAAATAAACCCTAGGTTTGGAACACTCAGTGTGAGGAAAATAATGTATATGATACTTCAATTTCTTTTCACGTTTCTCCCTAAAAGTTCACATCGTGAGATCTATGCTCGGACTCAAGGCATCTTTGCTTGTATCCCCCTATGGATGGTGTTTGCATAGGTCAATAACAAGGTGAATGGAGAGAGTGTTTATAGTAAGTGAGAGAAGAGCATGTGTCAACACATCACATGGTCTCCTTCGTTGGTTTACAGTAAAGTTTCATGCTTGGTCTTGAGGCACCTTCCCTATTGAAGGTGTTTGCATGCAATTTTACTTAAACTCCATAAATGGATAGAATTGCTTTAGTTTTTGCCCCAGTAGGTTTTTCTTTACCGTTGGCTCATTGGGGTGGAACTCTAGAGTCTAAAATGAATGGTTACACATACAAGAAATTGATAAGTAAGTTAATGATTTCTTGACCAAATAATGGTGACTAATTGTTATAGGAATAAGAGCTATTCTACTGTAACAATTGGTTGAAAGTGTCTCAATTCAGTGAAGGAGTGACCGACTGCCCTACGGTTGCTTTTATCCTAACCCACTGAAGCATAATTGCAAAATTAGATATCACATAGGATACATTAGATATTTTTGCTAAAATTGATTGGTTGTTTCATGGGTTTTTGCTTAATGACTAATATAAATAATCTTGCATGTTTTAGCAATCTTCATTATGTCTAGCGCTACTTTAAATTTTCTTAAAGCAGACCAATGAACTAGTGAAAACTATATGGAAAAACTCAATTGATACTGTACTAATATCGATGACTTGAGATTTCTCCTTCTTAAAGAATGTCCTTAAGTACCTGCTGATCAAAATGCATCTTGAAATGTTCGGGAAGCATATGAGAGATGGATTAAGGTGAATAAAAAGGCCCGAGCATATATTATTGCCGACATATATGAAGTTTTGGCAAAGAAGCACGAACCTATGCTCACTGCTAGTGAAATCATGGATTCACTCTGGGAAAATGTTTGGTCAGTCGTCCTCACAACCCAAACATGACGCTCTTAAATTCATTTTTAATGCACGTGTGAAAGAGGGGACTTCTGTTAGAGAACATGTTCTCAACATGATGATTCACTTTAACGTTGTTGAAATGAACGGGTCCGTCATCAATGAGGCCAGTCAGGTTAGCTTCATTATGGAAACTTTACTTGAAAGTTTCCTTCAATTTCGTAGTAATGCTGTTATGAACAAGCTAAACTACAACCTGACAACTCGTCTTAATGAGTTATAGACTTACCAATGCTTGATGAAGGTCAAAAGAAAGGAGAGGCAAATGTTGCCACTTCCTCAAAGAAATTCCATCGAGGTTCGACCTCAAGAACTAAGTTTGTGCCTTCTTCTTCCGGCACCAAAAGGTGGAAGAATAAGAAGGGAAATCAATGGAATAAAGCTAACCCTGTTGTTGCCTAAAAGGGCAAGAAGGCCAAGGTTGCCAAAGGATCCTGCTTCTATTGCAACTAGGAGGAACACTGGAAACAGAATTGTCCCAAGTATTTGACAGAAAAGAAGAAGATCAAACAAGGTAAATATGATTTACTAGTTCTGGAAACTTGTTTAGTGGAGAATGATGATTCTACCTGGATAATTGATTCATACGCCACTGACCATGTTTGTTTTTCATTTTAGGTAATTAGTTCCTGACGGCAGCTTGAGACTAACAAAATGACAATGCGGGTTGGAACAAGGCACATCATCTCAACAGTGGCAGTGGGAGGCATCAAACTTCTTTTTCATAAATCTTTTTTATTATTAGATGATGTTTATGTTGTTCCGGATATGAAACGGAACTTGATTTCTATAAAAGATTTGCTAGAATAATCTTATTCTGTAAATTTTCTTGTAAATAAAGCATTTACTTATAAGAATGGTGTAAATATTCTATAAGTTTATATGTGCTAAGATCGTTAGCATCTAAGACGCTTCTAAATACTGAAATGTTCAAAACTGCAACTACTCAACATAAAAGACAAAAGATTTCCTAAAGTTAATGCCCAACTTTGGCACCTAAGATTAGGTCACATAAATCTCAATAGTATTGAGAGATTGGTTAAGAGAGGACTTCTAAGCGAAGAAGAAGGCTCTTTACCAGTATGTGAATCATGCCTTAAAGGCAAAATGACTTCGATCTTTTTCTAGAAAAGGTCATAGAGCCAAAGAACCCTTAGAACTTGTACATTCAGACCTTTGTGGTCCTATGAATGTTAAGGCAAGAGGAGGGTTTGAATATTGCATCTTCTTTATAGATGATTATTCTAGATATGAGTATTTATACCTAATGCAACACAAGTATGCCCTTAAAAAGTTCAAGGAGTACAAGGCTGAAGTTGAGAATTCATTAGGTAAAACCATTAAGACACTTCAAACTAATGGAGACTTTATAGATGAATAATCATCTCCTTTATAGATGATTATTCTAGATATGAGTACTTATACCTAATGCAACACAAGTCTGAAGCCCTTGAAAAGTTCAACGAGTAAAAGACTGAAGTTGAGAATTCATTAGGTAAAACCATTAAGACACTTCGAACTGCTCGAGGCGGAGAGTATATAGATCTAAAATTCCAGGACTATTTGATAGAACATGGAATTGCATCTCAACTCTCAGCACCTGGTACATCTCAGCAGAATGGTGTATTAGAAAGGAGAAATAAAACATTGTTGGACATGGTTCGGTTGATGATGAGTTATGTTCACTTACTTGATTGCACTACAGACTGCAATTTACATTTTGAACTGTGTTTCGTCCAAGAGTGTTTCTGAAACGCCTTTGGAGTAATGGAATGGTTGTAAAGTTAGTTAACTTCATTTCCGTATTTGGGGTTGCCCAACACATGTGCTTGAGGAAAATACTAAGAAATTGGAACCTCGTTCAAAATTATGCCTATTTGTAGGCTATCCCAAGGAAACAAGGGGTGGTTACTTCTACAATCCTAAAGATAATAAAGTGTGTATCAACGAATGTTACATTTTTAGAAGAAGACCACATCAAGGAGCATAAGCCCCGCAGTAAAATTGTGTTAAATGAGTTTTCTAACAAAACACTGAAACTTCAACAAGAGTTATTGATGTCGGTTCATCTAGTCAAACACATGCACCTCAACAGTTGAGGGACCCTCGACGTAGTGGGAGGGTTATGAACTAACCTACTTGTTATATGGGTTTAATAGAAGCTCAGTAAGATGCAAACCTTTAAGGCTAGACTGGTGGCAAAGGGTTATACTTAGGTTGAGGGAGTAGACTATGAGGAAACTTTCTCACCTGTTGCCATGTTAAAGTCTATCCGATTACTCTTGTCCATTGCGACATATTATGACTATGAGATATGGAAAATCGACATCAAGACTGCATTTTTTAATGGTAATCTTAAGGAGACCATCTATATGCAACAACCAAAGGGATTCATTTCCAAAGGTCAAAAGCAAAAGGTTTGTAAGCTTAATCGATCCATTTATGGGGTTGAAACAAGCATCTCAATCTTGGAATATAAGGTTTGATAATACGATCAAATCTTATGGCTTTCCCCAGAATGTTGATGAACTTTGTGTTTACAAGAAAATCATCAACGGTTCAATAAGTTTCTTAGTTTTATATGTGGATGCTATCCTACTCATTGGAATGATGTAGGTCTACTGACGGATGTGAAATAGTGGTTAGTAGCCCAATTCCAAATGAAACATTTGGGAGAGGCACAATTTGTTTTAGGGTTCTAGATCTTCAGAGATCGTAAGAACAAAATGCTAGCCTTGTCTCAGGCATCATATTGACAAGATGCTTGTCAGATATTCGATGCAAAATTCCAAGAGAGGTTTATTACCTTTCAGGCATGGAATTGTCTTGTTTAAGGAACAATGTCCTACGACTCCTCAAGGAGCTAAGGAAATGAGACGAATCCCTTATGCATCGATTGTTGGCAGCCTAATGTATGCAATTTTATGTACTAGACCTGACATTTGCTATGTAGTCGGGAAAATCAGTAGATATCAGTCTAATCCAGGATTAGATCACTAGACATCAATTAAAACCATCCTCAAATATCTTAGGAGAACAAGGGAATATATGCTTGTGTATGGGTCTAAGGTTTTGATCCTTACAGGAAACACTGACTCTGATTTTCAGACGGATAGGAATTCTAGGAAATCCACATCAAGATTAGTGTTTACTCTTAACGGAGGAGCTATAATTTGGAGAAGCATAAAAAGCAAGGTTGCATAGCTGAGTCTACTATGGAGGCAATGTAGCAGCTTGTGAAGCTGCTAAAGAGGCTGTATGGCTTAGGAAGTTTTTTGCTAATCTAGAAGTTGTTCTAGACATGTCAATACCCATCACCCTTTACTGTGATAATAGTGGTGCTGTGGTGAATTCCAGGGAGCCTAGGAGCCACAAACATGGATAGAGCGCAAGTATCATCTCATTCGGGAGATTGTGCATCGATGGGATACGATCGTCACGAAGATTACTTCGGAGTACATGTTACTGATCCATTTACAAAGGCTCTCACGGCTAAAGTGTTTAAAGGTCACTTGGAGAGTCTAGGTCTACGTGATAGACCTCATTTAGTCTAGGGCAAGTGGGAGGAATTACTGGGTGCATAGTGTATGCCCTAGTTAAGTTTTGTGTACTATACCTTGTATCTTTACTTTGTATTTGTACACCCCACTAGCTTTAGGACAAGTGAGAGATTGTTGGGGTTGATACCCTATATCTCGTGGTCTTGTAGTTCGTAAGTTTTATTTGTATAAACAGATTATTTATTTAATAAAATAAATGTTATTTTATTCGACATTACTTGCATTAACCCAAAACTAATAAACTAAGATCCAAGGTTATTACCTGTAACTTAAACATGTATATGGAGATATATAGGTGGATCATGTTTAAGTAATAACTTAAATGGTCTATAGTAGATGGATAAGGCTGGGTACCTTATCCTGGTGACCCTACAAATATGACATGCTTTGTAATTGTTACAAGTGTTTTAAAGTGCTACAAAGGATCTGATCCTAATCATTCATGTGGAGACATGTGAGCGACGGTATTCTATACAAAGATTTTGTATAAGATCGGACCACGAAATGTTAACTCTCTCTTTATAACACCATTAATAGAAGAGACTTACGATTTACTAGGATGACCATAGGTGACTTGACCTGAATCATGAGTGAGTTGTGAACTCCTTCCTATGAGGGCAGTCCTTTGATTTGCATAGGTGAGAGAATTCACTCAATATGCCTACCATTTTAGGGATTCGTCTGATTGGGGACCTGGGAATGCAGCTACACAAGAAAGAATTCACTCCTTTCCTACTGTTAGGGAAAATAGAGAAATTGGTCCCTTAAGGGCTAATTTCGGGGCTTGAACAATGTAGTGCCACACCCTCTCCTGGCCCAAGAGGGGTTTGGTTATAATTGAACTATAACTAAATGTTCATTAAAGGAATCAATGGTACTTAAGGAGTTAGATGTAACTACAGGGGTAAAACCGTAATTTTGGTCCACCTGTACTTACGAGCAATTTGTGAAGGGTCAACGCAATATTGATTGGTTATATCCAATGGACACAGGAATACATTTATAGTACGAAGAGTGCAGTTGTTGGTATTTAGTGGAGTGACCAATAGTTAATGGATGGAGATTAATTTAATTAAATAGTTTAATTAATTAATCTCGTAGCATTAGGGCTTCAATCTATAGACCCATAAGGTCCCCTCGTTAGCTCAATAAGAAATAATGAAAATCAAATTAATTTTGGATTAATTTGAATTGTTCAAATTAATTAAAAGGATTGAATTGTACTAGATACAATTAAAGTAATGTATGTGATACATTATAATAAAATGTTTATTTAAGAGAAATAAATGTTTGAATGTGATTCAAATGTTAATTATATGTCACACCCCCTCCCAAGTTCACCTACTTAACCTGAAAGGGGATGTGAGGATAGTATACATCACCCCTTTTGTGACGCATACCATCTATCCCTTCACACACATCCTGAACTATTCACAATAAATTTCACATTCTAAGACATTTAAATATCACATATAGGAAAGTATAAACAAGTCAAACCACTTCTTCAACTCATTCATATGTTCTATTACAATCCATGGTTCAATCTCTTACAATTATACACGTATATCTACATGCCACCTAATAGAGGTTTAACATACAACAACATTTCCACAAGTTGGGTTTTTCTGAATCTCGAAGCTTAAACAGGGCGAGTTGGAGTAGGCAAAGCACCTGGAACGTCCTTACTACTTGGAGGGGAAAGAAATCATTGAAAACATGAGCTAAAGGCCCAGTGAGTGGCCATTTTAACAAACCATTTTGTTCGGAAATCATCAGTGGTAAAACTGAGTTCAACATCAACATAAAACATGCAATTGCTTCCAAGTCCATTAGTTAAAACAAACTTAATTGCCCTTATCAATTCATACAGGATTTTCAACAAATCATAAGAAAACAGTTGAAGTGCAATACTTTTCCCTTAGTTGAAGTGGAGCAAAACTCAACACCCCAACGTCGAAAACATATAAGGCTCGATGCGGAGCAAGACTCAACGCACCAGCATATAACCTCTATGTGCACATAGGAACATGGCGGGTTGCCCAAGTACCTTCTCATGTCCCTCAGTACTGGGTCCCGGGGAAACTCACGTGCCTTCTCAAGTCCATCAGCACTGAGCCTCCTCTTAAACGTTTTTCTTTTAAGAAGTAACACTTTATACAAACAAATCGTATGCAATCATTTATAAGAACTCAGGGCAACTATATTTCATATTCATAAACATACTTTTCAATAACTTTAAGAACATAAAGTATGCTTCATAAATCATTTGATCACAAAATCGTATTCCATTGGAAAACTGAACTAACATATATAACAAAGATTGCTTTAGGGTAAGAAAAGTGTCACTCACAACTTTTTCTAGGCTTTGAGGGGATTATACGTCTTCCCTATCTCCTCTTGGCCTGAAATAACAACTTTCTCTTGTTATACTTCTTTTCCATTCATGAAACATAAGCAACAACTCATCATATACTTAATATTTAGAGCTCGGCATGCGATTCAACTATCATTAGTTCATTCTCAAGCTTTAAGCACTAAGGCTATTACTACTAGCCACTCCTTACCCTTCTGTTGAACTCCAATTCAGAGAACACTTTGTATATAGCTCATTCTTGCTGATAATCCAATGTTTGAACTTTATCTTTCTCTTGATAGAGCTAACTGCTACAGCTTGTATCTCTTTGCTTAAGCCTTGTTAAAAACGCATTTCCAGTTCATATTAAGACTTCTTCCCTTCTACAAACTTGTAAAGAATTGAGTTCCACAGCTTACCTCAAAATTTCAAGTCCTAACTCTTTATCGTTCTCTTGTTATGCTAAAATCACTCCGCGTTGCTCTAGATTACATAGCAGTTCTGTAGCTGCTGCTTTTACCTAAGGATTCATGTGATTAACTTCACTTTCAGCCTAGCCATCCTTCATAAGACTTGTTAGAAATTGTGTTAACTTACTAACCTCCAAATTTCAGCATTAAACTCTGCTTCCTCGAGTCGTTCTACTCTAAACATCGACCACTGTTTAATTTGTGCGTCTGCAAATCAAACTTCTGTTTCAGTTCTGATTTTGGCACCAAAACGAGTGGAATTTCGCCCGAAACTATAAGAACACCTTCCTCTACTTTCCTTTGTGATTTCTCTGAAAGATGGGACTGACTTAAGCCCTCGAAATATCTGAAAATGATTAAACTCACCAATATATATACTGCCGACTTATCCTTCACAAGTACCAAGATGATAATGCCGACTTACTCACCCGTAGGCTGGCGCTAATCTTCTCCTCAACGCAGGGCACTCATGTCTAAATTTTCCTTCAGTACCTTCAACACTAATCATTCTTAGCGCATAGTGTTCTCGGCGCCTCCTACCTCCGACGCATACACACAGTCTTACACACACTAGCTTCATCGCATCAAGACCATTCTGTCTTGGACGCAATGTGGCTCCAGCATGGCTGTCTTCAACGCATGGTGGCGCCTTCAACGCATAGTTCAAGTATATCTCTTTCCCCTGCCAATAATCATTTATCCTACGATGCGACGACCACTTCAACTCACAACCCCTTTGCGATTCACTCAACAACGCATGATTTCTCAAAGTAATTCAACTTCCACTTGTTCATCAACGCATGGCTTTGGCCAATGCTTAACCAACTTTCACCCCTTACTAGCTACTTCTCGGCCACTCTTTCTTCTAGCCACGCATAACCCCAAACGCATTGCTCTCCCCAATGCTGGATATTGCAAGTTAGTGCTTACATTATATGAATGTGATTCATATATAAACTATAGGTTAAAGTTCATATGAGTATGATTTGTATTAATACTATAGGTTATATGAAAGAATTTAAACTATAGGTTATATTATATGTGATATAATAAACTATAGGTTATATATTATATGGGACATAATACATGATTTGAATTTAATTATATTAATTAATATAATGAAACTAGAATTTTGAAATAACTCCCTTGAGAGTTATTTCACTCGATCTATTGGGGAGTTATTTGATAACTCCCACGCATATATCTCTCTTTAGATGATTCATAACAAGAGAGGAGGGAGTGAAAAGAAAAAAATATCTACAATTTCTCTTTTTCTTCCTTTTTGGCAATTTTCTCTCGAAAAAAATTTGTCGAACCCTTTCTCAAAATTAATACAAGCGAGCCCACACAACTCCACTTTGATTCTCACCTTGAGAATATCGGGGAAGATCTCGTGGTGGTGACTAGAGTTGCGATGTTCGTGATCATTTGCTGTGGAGAAAATACGAGAAGAATAGTTTTTTAAGGGTAAGTTATTTCTTCTCTCTTTTCATCTCTCCAATTTTATGTTAGAAAGCATGCTTAGTATAGTTTTGTTTATCCTAGTTTTTGTCTCTCTGTCTATTAAATGTTTTGTAAAATGAAAAACGGTTCACAATGCGTTTAATTGCTTTTGCTTCGGGGAATTCAAATCCCTTCGATGAGTGTGAGGTCGAACACGAGGAGTTTGATTTAGATTAATTCTTTAGTGATTATGATTGGTCTCTCGTGTCAAACACCCTCCCGAATTACCCTTTAAACTCGAAAAAAGGCGTGAAGACAATAAACATTACCCTTTTGTGACATTTGTTGCTGGTCCTTTAACAATTCTACACATACCATTGCCAAACAAATTTAACAAACCCAATTGTTTTTATCCATAAATCACAAATAAAGTTTATACAAATCCCTTTTGACATAAGACAACAACCCCAAAATTCTAACCTAACTACAATATGATAGGTTATTCTGTGGCAGACCTCGACTTCACACGACAATGGGAACTCCTTTGCTATTTGAGAAGAAAAACATAAAAGTAAAGGATGAGTTAAGTAGCCTAGTGAGTGGTTAAATAGATCACAAAGGTAAACACACGACCCTTACAACACCATATCATAGTAACAATCATCCATAGTCAAAATCAGAGGTTAGCTATGAAGGGAATTGAATCCCGGCGGAAGCGTGTGATCGCGTTCTTTGATTTATTGAAAGAATTAAAAATACAAAAAGTAAAGAAAAGGTTAAGCATCATACCTTTGCCAATCTATAATTCTCGAACCAATAATTTTCTCTTTATAGCCTTCCCTTTCCAAGAGATCTTCCTCGCTATGACTCTGGCAAGGATTTGGTTTGTGAGAACCGCTTCTTTGAAAGAATGAGAAGAAGAATTTTCTTAGAATTCTTCTAAGAAAATTGGGAAAATTAGTAGAGGAAGATTTTTAGAGTAATCGTTGAGATTATTCTCTTAGAGAGTGTGTTCCATAAAGGCTCCCAAGGGTTCTATTTATAGAACTCTATGGGTTACTCATAATTCTATTAGGATAACTCCTCCACAGAGATTTTAAATAAAATATTTAAAATATCCAATATTAATAAATACCTGCCCAAATAATATCTTATATTAAATGGTTTAAAATTTTTAAATCTTATTTAAATATTTATTTTCTGAATCTTTAATTTGGATCTCATCCAAATTAAATAATTAATTATTTGAATCCAATTTAAATCAATTAATTAATTCTCCCACTATCTATTTTATGCAAAATCTTTAGTTTGGATCTCATTCAAATTAAATAATTAATTATTTGAATCCAATTTAGATTAATTAATTTATTTTTCCTCTATTTATTGATATGGATTTTATCCAAATAAATAATTAATTATTTGAATCATATTCAGATAAATTAATTCTTTATATTATAAAGTCATAATTTGAATCACATCCAAATAAAATTTATAATAAATCATGCAATTAATTGTATCCAATACAATCAATATTTTCCCTCTTGAATTTGAACATCTCAAATTTTTCTTTCAACATAGTTGATCCTTGTTGGTTCGTAGTGAGTTAGCGAAGGGACCTTATGAACCTACCCATCAGAAGCTCCAACGATATAAGATTAATCGGCTAAACTCATTAACCACACTAATCAATATTCGTTAACTGTGGGTACACTCCACTAAAGACCCACAGCTGCACTCTTCTTACTGTAGATATATTTCTGTGTCCATGGATATAGACTAATAATAGCAAATTAGTTCTTCAAAAGTGTTCCTAACACCAGCTGGGTCAAATTACCGTTTTACCCCTAGGTTATTTCTAAATGATTAAGTACTAGTGCTCCTCTAATGAACAACCAGTTTATGGTCAAACCATTAAACAAAAATCTCTCTCGAGCCAGTGAGACGGTACGACCCTTTATTCAAGTCTCGGAGACACCACTTAAGTGAACACTTATCTACTTACCCTAAAAATGGGAATAAGTGAACTCCATCTTGTATAATTATGTCCCCAGCTCCCCACTCGGTCTTGTCCCCAAGATGGTAGGTATATTGAGTCGGTAAACGGTCACTCTCACTCATACAAATCAAAGGACAATCCCTCGTAGACAGAAGTTCATAATACACTCAGGATTAAGACTAAGTTGCCTAGGTCATCTTGTTGAAATAGAAACCTAACTAGTCAACAGAGTTACATCTAGTGATTACTATTTTGTGGTCCGGTCTTATGCAAACTCATTGCATTTGATACCCACACTCGCATGTCACCTACACGAACATGTTAGATCATTGCGTTTATATCAAATACAAAGTGGGTCGTATCCATAGTGTCACCAGGATAAGGTACCCAGCCTTATCCCTATACTATAAACCCTTTAGACTATATCTTGAACATTGATCTCCATATGTCCCCACATACAATTAAAGACTCATAAAATAGCCTAAGATGTTAGTTTATTAGATTTAGGGTTATTAAGACAAACTAAATAAAAATAATAAATAACGCTTAATGAAGTAACACATCAATAACTCTTTATTAATGATTTACTTACAATCCAATTATTACATTTACAATCTACGAGTTTTAGGGCATAAAACCCAACAAGCTACTCAAACCTCGATCCTATACTCGATACCGATCTCAATCCTGCTAGCATTTTCCTGGCTCAGCTAACTAATTCTCCTCTATGTACACATAGACTTGTCGGGACTGGTGTGTCCTAAATCTCTTGGGTCTTGTAGTTTTGTAAATTGTATATACATTTTATTTATTGAATAAAATAAGAAGTTATTTTATCTATCTTATGCATTAACTCAGTTCAACAAACTAAGATTCCATGGTTATTTTATGTAAACTTAAACATATATATGGTTGATATTTAAGGTTGGATCATGTTTAAGTAATAACCAAAAAGGTTTGTAGTATAGAAATATGATTGGGTGCCTTATTCTGGTAACACTATGGAAATGGCTCACTTTGTAATTGTTACAAAAGTTGTAAAGTGTTACAAATGATTTGATCCTAATCGCTCATGTGGAGACATGTGAGTGGAGGTATCCTATGCAAAGAGTTTGTATAAGACCGAACCTCGAAATGTTTAATTACTCTTTGTAATGCCGTTAATTATAAAGATCAACATTTCATAGGATGACTATAGGTAACTCGACCTGAATCTTGAGTGAGTTATGAATTCATGTCTATGAGGGCAATCTTTTGATCTGTATGAGTGAGAGTGGCTATATTGCCGACTCAATAAGCCTACCATTTTGGGGATTTGTCTGATTACGGAGCTGGGAACATATCTTCACAANCTGAGTGAGTTATGAATTCATGTCTATGAGGGCAATCTTTTGATCTGTATGAGTGAGAGTGGCCATATTGCCGACTCAATAAGCCTACCATTTTGGGGATTTGTCTGATTACGGAGCTGGGAACATATCTTCACAAGATGAAATTCATTCATTCCCGTGCTTAGGGTAAGTAGATAAATTACTTTCTCATGGACTAATTTTGGATCTTGAACAATGAGGTCTCACCCTCTCACTGGCCCAAGAGGGTTTATTTTATAATTAGACTATAAACAGTTTGTTCATTAAAGGGACCAATGGTACTTAAGGAGTTAGAAATAACTTCAAGGGTAAAATGGTAATTTGACTCAACTGTAGTTATGAGTAATTTGTGAAGGGTCGACTTACTATTGATTAGTAAATTCCATGGACATAGAAATATATTTATAGTTCAAAGAGTGCGACTGTAAGTCTT
>QLSR01000077.1:0-12042 GCA_031780015.1 Citrullus colocynthis
TTTTTTTTTTTTTTTTAATAAGAAAAAAAGAAAAAAGAAAAAAAGTTACCAGAGGAGGTGTGTGAGTATCAAATATAAACACATCAAATTGACCAAAAGCATCCTGTTCTAGTTGGAA
This sequence comes from Citrullus colocynthis, assembly GCA_031780015.1. NCBI lineage: Eukaryota > Viridiplantae > Streptophyta > Magnoliopsida > Cucurbitales > Cucurbitaceae > Citrullus > Citrullus colocynthis. The sequence continues at coordinate 119 of QLSR01000077.1, forward strand.
TGTGTATTATAAAGACCAGTTAAACCAAAGTGGGTTATTTGGTTTAATCTTGCAATGGAATTGAGAAATGAGATCTTGCTAAGTTTTGTAATTCTAGTTTATTTATTTATTTATTTTTTAAAATTTGTGCTTGTGTTGGTTTGTAATTCTTGTTTAATTTTGAAATAGAATTGAGAAATGAGATATTAAAATATAGAAGGAGATCAGTTGCAAAGGATCCCTCTAGTCCAATCTTGTGGAACACTGTTGTGGGTTACTCCTCAATCACGATCCCAAGCTAGTTCAGGTCTATGTTTTTTAAATTGTATACATAACCAAAATGGGCATTACTATAAGACTTGGTATGTTAGTCTTTGTTTCTACAATTCTATTCTTGTGTTTACATATTCTTACCTTTGCTTTGCCAAACGGTTGGATTTGATATATTTAAGGTTTAATCCAAGATTTGTTGAAAGTGTAATGTCAATATGGGAGAATACATTTGCACTGTGATATGTTCTTATTAAATAGTTTTGTTTCACTTTCTTTAAGAACTAATTTATTAAACTCCGCTTTCTGTGTTAAGTTTCTCATTATAAGTATTCTTTATTATATGATTTTTAGGGTTAGTGGTAGGGAAAATGTCTTTTAATGTGAAAATGTGATATGTTACTCAACTCTCTTTTTGTAGCTAAAGTTTCATTTGTTTATGTCTTTTTACTTTTTATTCTTAGTTGGTTATGAGATGAGAACCTCTCTTTTTGTAGAAATTAACCTAGTAGGATTACTCTGTTAGACTCTAACTCAGAGTTCTTAAGATGGCTAGTAAGAAATGAAGTAAGGAAAGAAGTAAGACTAGTTGAATGCATAATATTAGGAAAAGAATGGATATTCCACTAAGAGTGAGAATGAAGGATTGGATGCATAGATGTATTTTGAGCATAGTCCGGTTAATGCTTAGGTGGTAAAGCGTTAAAGTGTGGTACTTTAATTTAGAGGGAATTTGATATTGAATTTTAAAAAGGAAACAAGAATTAGGAAAAAGAGGAAACACATGACTCACACTTAGTCTTCGAAATTAACAAGTTATGGCATTAGTTTTTGGAGGGTGTTAAGCTAGAAAGAAAAGGGAAACCAAAGAACCTTAAGGCGTAAGCAGAATGCATTGAAGGTTTATTATGCGTTAGTAAGGATTTTGGTATTGATCAAGAAGTTTATGCCAAAAATAAGGACATTTAGTGTTTAAGGTAATTATGATCGAAAGGTTGCTATGCACTATGCGTTGAGGAGCTAAATTCCATGGTAAATGGAAATATAACTTTGATTTCAGGTAAACGTATAGGATGTAACCAAGAGCTTAAAGGGAAGAAAGTTCGACGCATGGTGTGATGCGGTAAGGTTGTAATAAGCGTTTGGGACATTGACGCCTAGTAGTAAGCGATGGAGAAACGGATTCAAAGGTATCATGGCGAAGAGTAAAGGAAGTAAATAATGACGCTAAAACCTTAAAGGAAATTCAGTGGACGCATAAGGGCAGTAAGATTGAATAAATAGTTTGTATATTAGAATATGTTGGGCATATGAGATAAGCTTATAAAGGCTAGGTGCCTTCATATAAAGTTGACACCTTATAAGTGAGAGGTGTTAGAAGGCATGTTAAGTATTGCATGCAAGGTGACGCTTGGATAAATACATGGTTGGTTAAGTTGCAGCGTGACATATGGAAACAAGTGGCAGAAAGAGAGGAGAAGTAGTATGACCAGCCCTTTACTCCAAAGCTATAAATAGGACCTTGAGAGGAAAGTAGTGACTGATGATGCTGAAGCGAGAATTTTTTAGAGAAAGGAGGAATCCTTGCGTCCGTAGTAGAAGTCTGCAGCCAAGAGAGAAGATATTTTGACATCTTAGCTATATCTTGTGTTAAAGAACTTGTCTTGCATTTAAAAGGGTCAGTCTTGCGTTTAAGACAAATGATGCGTTCAAGGTGAACGATGCGTCCAAGTTGGACCTTACGCAGTCGAGGCATCCAAAGAGAGAAGTAAAGAAGAGTTGGGAAGCACCTCGCATTAGTTGTCAACCTTGCGTCCAAGGGCAGGGTTGCGACCAACCGAGCTGCCAGTGGAATATAAGGCCTTGCTTTCCAAGGTTAGAACGCTACGTCCAAGAAGCTCGAGATAAAGGAGAAACTATCCTTAAAGTGTTTAGTGAGTGACACTTTTCTTTCTTTAAACATGTTTTATTGGAAATGTTATTCTGATTTTATTCTGAGCCATGATTTGAAGAAAAGTGTTTATTTAAAAAGCATGATGCTTGAATATATTTAGTTCACAAGACATGTCTTATTGTTTTCTATAAGTTGTTGAAAAATATGTTTTGAAATGTAGTTTACCGAGGAATATCTTATTTTTCATGAAAGGTTTCATATGAACTAGTTATGTGAAATGTTGGTTTCTAAAATGTTTTAGAGGAGGCTGAAGGACATGAGAAGGCATGTGAGTTTCCCCGGGACCCAGTACTGAGGGACATGGAGAAGGTACTTGGGCAACTCGCCATATTCCTATGTGCACATAGAGGTTGATATTGCTGGTGCGTCGAGTTCTGCTCCACATCGAGCCAGGAATGATTTCGACTTTGGGTGTACTGAGTCTTGCTCCACCCCAACTAAGGATGTTTTCGACGTTGAGAACGTTGAGTTTTGCTCCGCCTCAACTAAGGGAAATTTTTAAAGAACAAATTGATTTCATGTACAACTATTCTAGAACGTACTTATGTTATTTAACTAAGAAGTTGCAGAGTACGATTTTACGGTAATGATGATTTGAATCCATGTTTTATGACTATGGTGTACAATATTTTGAACATGCCTCATTCGAACTAAACATAGTTTTACAAAATCTGTCACTCATTGAGCTTTTAGCTCACTCTTTCATATGTTTTCCATTTTTCAGGTAGTATGACAGTTCCCCCTTGTTGATCAAAGTCGAGGTTTGTCAAGAGTTAATGGTATCGCCGTCCTAGGAAGAGTGGTTAAACAGGCATAAGGGAAGTTCGACAGTGGAAGTCGATAATAGGGTCGATGACTGCTGTCCTCACGCTCTGTCTCGGGCTACAGGAGGGTAGTTTGGGAAGGGGTGTGACTCACTCCCTAACGACTCCAATTATGCAGGTCTAAGCTTAATGAAACACTAGTCAACAAGGTTTCAGAGTTGTTTTGGGACGTTCAATGGGTAAAATTCTTCTTTAAACTCTTTTGAACTCTTGGTAATTGCTATAAATTAGTTTAGAAGTCATGGAAACATTCTGCTTGTAGTTCTAGATTGATGCGGAGTGTTTGAATTCAGATTTAAGTTTGTTTTGGATAAGAACATATCTCCTAAATGCTCTTTCAATTTAAATTTAGGACTTTGAACTCAATTCTAATCTCCAAATTTAAGTTTATCTGGAAGTTTATGTTTAAATATTCAGTAAGTATAATTGTACTTTGGGTTTGTTTGTTTTATGTTAGTACACTTTGTGTTTTACTTAATTAATTATAATATATTGCATAGATATCTTTATGAGTAATATTTTATTTCTAATTAAATTTGATTGTAGATTGAGATTTCTAATTAAGTCTTAAACTCTTTGTTTTTAGTTTGTAGATTCTTTTAAGTGTTCAAACTAAGTTTTAAGGCTCTTATCAAGATAAGAATATCACCTTTGAGCATGATGAATGTTTGAGACTATGACATTTTTTGGCTGTCAACGAAGGTCAAAATTGTAGTAGTGTCAAACATTTTAGATTTTGAGGTAATTCTTTTTCTTTTTAATAACTGTGTGACTAACGAAATTTCATTCCTCAATGCGGAAGACACAATTTCTCTTATTTGAAGTCGGTGATTGTTGGTTTATATTCTATCATTAAAAAATTGTTGAGGCAAGAATAGGAAGGGGGATAGACCTTAAAATACTTAGGTGTTTTTTAAAATTAAAGTTCAAACTCTATTTATAGATGCATGTATATTATATGTGGCTATCCTGCAGTTATGGTAGCCAAATTCATCCATTTAGTGTCATTATTATATGCTTGAGCTAGTTTTGATAATGTGTCACTTAGACAGTTTTTAGGTACTTTTTAATTGGTTTTGATAATTAAAATGACTCATATGAATTATTTTGGTTGTTCAGGGAGTTAAATGGTCTTTTGAAAATCTTTTAGGTACTTTTTATGTTGGTTTGAGAGTGAAAGTATCACTTACACACCTTTTAGATAGTTTTTAGGTTTGGTTGTTGAGTAAAAGTTGCACTTAAGCATTTTAGCTTGTTTTGAGAATCAATGTGTCACTTACATACTTTTTGAAAATTGTTAGGTTGGTTTTTAGAGCTAAATTGACACTTCGGCATTTTTTGGTTGTTTTGAAAAACAAATGGTCATTTACACACTTTTTGGAAGCTTTATAGTTTTTTTGATAATCAAAGTGCACATATAAACTATTTTGGTTGTTTGGGGCGTTAAATTGTTTTTTGGAGAACTTTTAGGTACTTTTTATTTTAGTTTGAGAGTATTTAAATTATATATTTGTTTTGCTCTCGTATTGGATTAATGTCTTGAGTTCTATGAAGATATTCTTTTTTTGTGATAAGTATTTTTTGTATTATGTTTCACTTCCCACCCCAAATTTTTTTTTTTTCATTTGACCCTTATTCTTTTTAGTAGACTAACGTACAAGAATTTCTACTTTTTAGTAGTTATACTCTTAAAAAGTTGGACAAGTTACAATACTTATATGATTTTTATGTTAATATTTAATGTCAAAAGTTTGTTAGCTTTGTAGTAACTAAGCAATGAGTTAAATTTTGAGGTTATTTATGTTATTAAAGTTGACTTGGAGATTATAATGTGATTTTGAAGCTATTTATGAGGTTATATTGTGACTCTATGTATCATTTTTTGTTCCAAAGAGTTATTTGAAGCGTACTTTTATGACTAAAGTAGGGTTTTGAATGTAAATATACTTAATAGAATGATATTGTTACATTACAATCAACATATATATAACCTACATATTGTTATATTTGTTCACCTTGATATATTGAGTTAAATTCTAAAATGAATGTTTTGTTTATTAGGTTCTTGGACAAGTCCATTGAAGCAAGGAAACCCACCCAGCAAGATGTTTATATAGGTGCTGCAAATTTTTTTTTGTATTGTGCCAACACTTAGTTGTAATTACTAAATTTATAAATGACTTACCCAAAGTTTGGTTACTAGTGTTGTTGTAAATAGTTTCGTTGTATTAACGTTACAAACTCTATTGTTATATATGAAAGTTTATAAATATGTTTGTGTACATATTTTGTGTTGAAATCGGAGAAAACACAGGTGTAATAACATTTATGAAACTAGTTATGTACCATTGAAATGGTTTGTTTGACATTTGACAAAAGTCATGAGATGTAGTTATATGACAGTGGGATAGTGTCATCAATTAGATTTCAATGATTATAAATAAGTGACAATGTACATAATTTAATGACATTTAGAAAGTTTCATAATTAAGATATTATTGACACTGTAAATGTGACATTATTTGTTGTTTAGTGACAGAATTATAATGTCAATATAACGATTTAATTGACAAAAAAAAGTCAATGTTTTGATCATTTATTGACTGCAAAAAATTGTCACTAAAAAGGATTTTCATGACATACGGTAAATACAATACATGTTTTTTGTTGGCTGTATTTAAAAGTCATGAAACTACCAACGATGATTCATTTCTCATGTGTCATCTATACACTTTACTTGGTGGATTCAAAGACTAAAAAAAGAGTAAAAAAATGTGCTAATGACAATTTTTTAGATTCGTATTCACCATTTCCATTAAAGCTCCCTTGTTCATTGATAGCTCCCTAAACAAATTATCTTTCTCAACCTAAATTGTGCTCGTTCTTATGGATTTAATATTTATTGAGTTCTTAGATAGGCTATCGAACAAAGGAAGCGTCAAAATGGCGCGATGCAAATCGAGGTAAAGTGGAGTAGTTAGCAAACAATAGAAGGCAAAATAATGAAATCGGGTAATGGGCAAAGTGCCTTCTTCTTCTTCTTCTATATTCAAATTGTATAATAAATATCAATAATTTTGTATAAAAAAAAAGAAGAAAAAGAAAGAAAAAAAGTTAACCATTAGATCTTCTGGATAATTTTACATTTCTTTTAAATTATTCAAATATTTATTTGATTTATAGTTTTTTTTTTTAATATTTAACTCATATATATATCTTTAATGTTATGAAACACGTACAACACACGAAGTATTCGACTAGTTAACTAAAAGGACTCTCGATAGAGGTACAAGCATTACATGTATGCATTTGAGAGAAAAGTATGTTTGGGCTACTGTCCCCAACCTAATTTCTTCTAAAAGATCTCATTATAAAATTTAATTTTATTAATAAAATGGCACAATACTATTTTCCTCATGAATAATATCTACCTTCAGCTTCAAAAATAAATTTTATATAATAATTTAATAAATAACTAATTGTTGTTGTTTATGATGAATATAATCACTGGTTTCAATTATTCTTCTCAACCAATATTCTTTTACAAAGTTTCCAAAAGCGTAATTTATGATGAATAAGGAAGTGAAAATTATAACTAATATATTTTTAATTAATAAGAATCAATAATTTATATTAAATAAATTAAAACATGCAATTTAGATTGAAAACTGTTAGATTATAATGCAACTTTATTTTGATATATAATTAGTGTTGTTTTCATGAGGATGGTTAAATTAGCCCACAAGTACATGTTAGAATTGGAATTATTCAAAGTGTTAGCAAAAGATTCTTTTAGTCAACAATGTTTGTTAAAAGCAATGGAGGAAATCAAAAGTGTTTGAATAATTAGCCTACACACTGACATTTATGTTTCTTGCATACTTATTTCACATAGCTTGAATCCAAAGATTCTTTGCTTTCCCAACACAATGTTCTTTCATAAGTGATGCCCTTTTAATTATTTCACTATAAAAACATCATCCTCATAATACATCTCTTTAAACCAACACTCACAGTTCTAAGTTCATTTTTGCACCTAATTTCTCCATCTACACCATGGGAGGCAACAACAAGCAAAAGAAAGCTCACTCATCTTTTTCAATCTTTGCCTTTTCAAATCTAGAAGGGGTCGAAAAGGAGACCATTGCGACCACGGTGGCTCTTGGCTAGACGAGATGTCGAGATCGAGCAAGGTGTGGCCGAGCGATGAGGACAAACCTCATCATTGGGTTGCTGAACCTGGTATTGATAGAAAGGCCAAAGATTACATTGATAGGATCTATCGAAACCGTGTTTTTGAGTCTGAGCGCCAAACTGTTACCGTACCTCCCAATGGAACAAAACCCAATGTGTAAATAATTTGTGTGGATATATTTTATTTTTTCCATATCGTATTTGTTCATTAAAAATGTATTTTTATGAGTCTAGGATTTATTTTGAGTTGATTAAACTGTCACTATGTATCTCCTAATGGAGTTCTCTCTCATTTATATATGCCCCTCTTCTCTATCACTTACGTTGTAGTTTTAGTTGTTTACATTTTTTGAAGTATTATTATTATTATTATTATTATTATTATTTACTCTTTTCATTTATCTTTCAACATTATTGTCTTTTCTTTTCTTTTAGTTTGAGCTAAAATTTTTTTATTTTTCTGGATTCAAAATATATTGATGCCATGCTCCAGTTGTGTCTTGATAGTTTTCCCAATGGCCGTTTACTGTTAATATCAAAAGAGTTGAGTTATAAAAGGTGTTCATAAAAGTTATAATATTAATATAGGAAAAGTGCGTACATATAGATTTGTTTTTAATTACCTTAAAAATAAACCACACCTTTCTTTAGGGCAGACAAGCTGTTTTGGATCCATCCTTTTCTATTTCCTATTTTCATCTCTTTATTATTGTCTCCTTTGCATTCCTAACTTCTTTTAGTTAATGTTGTACTCTCTTATGTACTGTTTTTCCAACCAACAACCAATCCAATCATTGATTTTAAGTGTTTTTTGGTCACAAACTTTGAGAACACCTTTACTTATTGAATGCAAAATCTTGTACTTTGCCCCTCGTCGGATTGGATATCACTTCGACTTTGTGCATTTTATACTACTTGTTAGCACTGTATACTTTGCACTAGAAGATTCGTGTCTCATAACACATCACTACTCCTAATCTTATTTGTAAAGCTCAAAAAACAACCTAAAACTGAGCATTATTACCCCCAACGTTGTCTTTGAATCGTGATTGATCAATCAAAAAAATCATAAAAAACTACAAATGAAAAGATTCTAAACGGTAGGGCCTAATTTAGAGCATAGTAAGCAAGTTTGAAAGTTCTTAAAATGAATCCTAATCTACTACTTTTGGCCAAAAGAAGTAATTTTATTATATATAGTGATAATATGATATATATTAAACAATTGATAATATAATATTTATCAATGATAGGCATAGAAATGAAATATTAATTAATTCAAACTTGATATGAGGAAAGCTTACAATAGAATTGAGTGGGAGTTTGTCTGTCGAATTTTGACTGCTTTAGGCTTTCACCTATCTTAGATTGGTTTGATTATGGATTGTATCCCTACGCCATACTTTGATATCCTTCTAAATGGAGTTCTATCAAAGACGCTTAGACCAACAACGAGTGTCCGACAAGGGACACCCCCTATCACCCTTTCTATTCCTTTTATGTACAGAGGGTTTAATCACGCTTATTTACTGACCTTGGATCAAGAGTCCCTTTCAGGTGTCATGCTATCTAGTTTGTGCCCTTCCATCACTCATCTCTTTTTTGCCGATGATAGCTCGGTGTTCTTGAAGACTTATGTTGAGGAATTTTGGATTTTGAAACAGATTTCGAGGAAGGTATATGAGTTGGCTTTTGGCTAGAGAATTAATTTGAGGAAGTCCGACTTATTATTCTCCCTTAATGCGAAATCAAAGTGACGAAACTTCTTACAGAGGATCTTACAAGTTCAAGTAGTGAATATTGTTTGCTTTACCTTAGGATGTTTGATCCCTTTTATGCGGAAAAAGTGTTGGAAATTTAGGAGGCTTACGGGTTAGGTTTGGAAATCGCTCCAACGATGGAAAGGTCATTTGTTCTCATGTGGCGGAAAGGAGAAGTTATGCCTTGTAAGGGAGGGGTTTAAATTTAATGTTAGGGATTTGATATTCTTTAATCAGGCTCTCTTAAGCTAATTAAGCTTGTTTAGCGCTCGTTACAAAATCTAAATCTTTTGTTGTCTAAGATCTTAAAAGGGAAATAGTTCTCGCACTCTAATATGGTAGGTTTGGAATCAACGACCAACAGTTTGTATTTCCAACAGGGTTTTATTTGGGGTGTAAGATTGTTGAAGGCTATTGAGGAGGTTATTAGTGTTGTGCATTAATTAGTGTTTTTAAGGATCCTTGAATTCCTAGGTCCTCAACTTTCAAACTGATTACTCAGGATTTTGGCCTATCTAGTTTCCAAGTTTCTTCCTTGAATACAACTGACTGTCAATGGGATGAGGGGGCTATAAAACACACATTTGTCCCAATTGATTGAGATATCATCCATACGATTTCCTTATCCGCGAGAGTGGAGGAAGACAAGTGGGTGTGACACCTCAAATAAATGGGGTCTTCAAATAATATAGTTCTTTTTATCCTTCCTACGCAGCCACACATTCATCTTTTCTGCTTTTTTTAGCAAGTTCATGTAACATATTTCCATGAGCATCTCCTCTAGTTCTACCACGATTGGTATATACTTCTCGAATCTATAGGTAGGTCAATATTGTGTTGGTTCTCTCTCATCCAAACGTCACTTCTTAAATTTTGTTCTCTCCAATCTCTTATCCCGATCTCTGTCTCGAGGTCTTGGTGACCTTTTTGAGTTACCTCGTACTCTTCTTGATTGAAGTAGCTCCTTAACACTCATATATTGGGCTCATGTGATGGGCTCATGTGATGATCCCAACCATCCTAGGAACCTTCTATCTCTCAACACACTACAACAAATTCCACCTTCCATGACTCTTGAACAGTAGCAGAAATAGAGGAGAAAGAGAAAAAACAATCATTAAAGCCAAAATCACGTGTTTTTGTTGGGAAAAAACGGAATTTTTTCAAATTTGTCAGAATTGATGGCTGTTTTTTGTGTTATTAAATGTAAGAAAAAGAAAAATGCACGATTTATGGATTTTTCGACTATTTTGACTTTTTTTTGTGTCACCAAATTATGACTACAATTAACCGTCATTAAAAAACGACAATTTTTAACAGTCATTGGTATTTTTTAATATTTCAATTTTTTTTACTATTTTTTGTGTCATTAATCTATGACTCGTATTATTATCATTAAAGATCATGAAAACAGGAAAAACTAGTTATAGTGTTAGATAAATTGAGGGCAAGTTTGGATTGACTAGTGAAAAAAAGTGTTTTTCAAAAAATTTGTTGGGAATGACTCACATCACCTTTGTCCCACATTAAAAAATTAAGTAGTGGTGAGAGGGTATATATATATGAGCACTTCCTATTAATTGTAAAAGTGAAGATGTTGTGAGTAAAGGGTCTTTATCCTCATGTGTGTTACCTCTAACATTTGTAACTAATTTTTTTTTCCTCTCTTTTTCCTCACAATCGAAGTAATTTTAGACTTTATTATAATATCTGCTTTTAAATATTTTGGGCTATTACTTAAAATGACGTCATTTTATTTTTAAATGTTAAACGATGTCATTTTGGGTTTTATTATGATATATGCTTTTAAGCATTTTGGTGTTTGGGTTATTTTTTACTTTATTGGTTATTAAAATATATATTTTTTTATGGAGTAAAATTTGGTGGAAAAAGACGAAAAATTTTGAATTTTTGTCTATTTTGACATTTTGTTTGTGTTAATAATTTATGACTAAAATTAACAATCATTAAAGAGTGACAATTTTTTAGAGTGAATATTGAAAATTAAGAGATAATAATAGGCAAAATAAAAATGAAAGAGGAAGGGAAAAATATATATATTTTAAAAGAACTCTAACTTTTACCTTTTTCCCTTTTTATTTATTTATTTTTTCTCTCTAACACTTTCTCTCTCCTTCGTGAAACAAGCAGCCACAACCCTGTTCTTCAACTTTCTCCCTCATCTTCGTCATGCTCATGCAGCCACCCCCTCATAGGTTGTGGGTTTTCAGCGATCGATTGTATGTCTCTTAGCCATAGCTCCTTTCCTTCGTTCTTGGGTCTCTTAGCCACCCCGTAGTGTTCTCTTTACCTTCTCTAATCACATCATACCAAATTTCTTTGTCTTTCGTTCTGAATATGGCCCAAGAATCCTCCAATTTCATTTATGATTTCACTATCAAGGTAGTGAACTTCATGCCTCCTTAATTTACTTAGTTTGGTTGCTAAGAAAACCAGTTTCTAATATGAGATAAATGTTGTTATTCTTCATTTTGCCAACTTAGGTTTTGATATGTTGAAGTGGTTTGTTTGTTTATTTCATTTCATTTTTACTGATGTACATCTTTGATTAGTTGACCTGATTTTAGAATTTTTATTTTGGAATGTTATTCTAGAAAGTTCGTTTTAATTTTGTTTAGGATTGCAATTTGAAAAAGCAAGTCATATTATTGTTGACTATAAAAATCAACATTGAGTGATTGGTTGAAATGTGGACAAGTTTTGCCCTCAATTCCAGATTTCATGACATTGTCTTTCACTCAATCGTATGGATTTCTATCTTTGTATTTGGAAGATTCCATTTGGTCAATTGGAAACCCGGTTATATTCAAAGCTTAGTTGTATTTACCAATTGCTATCCATGGTGGTTGTTTTCATGGTTCATATCATCGCGCTCTATTTTGATTCTTAATCAAAAAAAAAAAAAAAAAAAAAAAAAAAAAA
>QLSR01000077.1:17551-99692 GCA_031780015.1 Citrullus colocynthis
AGTGAAAATTATAACTAATATATTTTTAATTAATAAGAATCAATAATTTATATTAAATAAATTAAAACATGCAATTTAGATTGAAAACTGTAAGATTATAATGCAACTTTATTTTGATATATAATTAGTGTTGTTTTCATGAGGATGGTTAAATTAGCCCACAAGTACATGTTAGAATTGGAATTATTCAAAGTGTTAGCAAAAGATTCTTTTAGTCAACAATGTTTGTTAAAAGCAATGGAGGAAATCAAAAGTGTTTGAATAATTAGCCTACACACTGACATTTATGTTTCTTGCATACTTATTTCACATAGCTTGAATCCAAAGATTCTTTGCTTTCCCAACACAATGTTCTTTCATAAGTGATGCCCTTTTAATTATTTCACTATAAAAACATCATCCTCATAATACATCTCTTTAAACCAACACTCACAGTTCTAAGTTCATTTTTGCACCTAATTTCTCCATCTACACCATGGGAGGCAACAACAGGCAAAAGAAAGCTCACTCATCTTTTTCAATCTTTAGCCTTTTCAAATCTAGGAGGGGTCGAAAAGGAGACCATTGCGACCACGGTGGCTCTTGGCTAGACGAGATGTCGAGATCGAGCAAGGTGTGGCCGAGCGATGAGGACAAACCTCATCATTGGGTTGCTGAACCTGGTATTGATAGAAAGGCCAAAGATTACATTGATAGGATCTATCGAAACCGTGTTTTTGAGTCTGAGCGCCAAACTGTTACCGTTCCTCCCAATGGAAGAAAACCAAATGTGTAAATAATTTGTGTATATTTTAAGTTTTTTTCATATGGTATTAGTTCATTAATTATGTATTTTTATAATTATAGAATTTCTATGAGTTTAATAAAATGTCACTACATCTCCTAATGTAGTTTTGTCTCATTCATGCCCTTTTGTCTATCACTTGTAGTTTTAGATCCTTACATTTTTTTGAAGTATTCTTTTTACTCTTTTCATTTATCTTTCAACATAAATGTCTTATTGTTCATTTTGGGTATTTTCTTTTCGACCTGAACCTTTTGTCGGGATTAAAAATATGTTCATGTAGACGAAATGCTCCATTTGAGTGTTTTGATAGTTTGACCGTTTACATTTATAAAGTTTCTTTCTTTTTGTTAATCTCACTTGATTGCTTAGGTTGCATATTATTATGAATCCAATATTTAAAGAGTTGAGTTATAAAGGGTCTTCGTACCTGGAAATAGAACTTTGTTTTTAGTTACCCAAAAAGTAAGCCACAACTTTCTTTGGGCAGAAAAGCTTTCATTAAATTAAAATTAATTTAAGTATGTTATTGTGTTTTTTACTTTATTTTGTACGTCAACTATGTTATGTTTATTAATTCAATCTAAATTAATTTGATTACTTAATCAATGACCGAGTTTAGCTTTGAGAAAAAACCTACTTTTTTATTTTAAAAAAATTGGTTAAGGTTAAAAAATATCTTCAAATCTAAGATAAACAAAGGCTAAATTATAAAAAATACCTTTGAACTTCATACTTTGTGTTAAAAATATTTCTAAACTTTCAAAAATTTCAAAAATACCCTTAAACTTTCAGAAAAAGTTAAAAAAACCATTAGTTATTTTGTTTAAAAAATATCCATGAATTTTCAAACGTATCAAAAATACTTTTAGCTTAAAAAAAAATATCTTACTATTAGCATATAAATAGAAGCCTTTAATACCTCGTTGCAAAAATAACTTTAAAATTTAAAATAAATTAAAAGTTCCTACCATTGTTATAGTGATCACTTTGTTTGATGTTTTGTGAAGTTAAAAAATAACCAATATATATATATATATATATATGGATTCTTGGTGCATGTGTTTGCTGCTAAAGAACCCTCCTTCTTAGGCTTAAGTTGGCCAGTGAGTTGGACTTTACTAATGTTTGGGTTGAATTTGATTCCCAAATATTTGTTAAAGCAATCCATGATGATATCATGTCTCCTTCTCATGTGATCATTTTAGAGGAGAAGAGAGTAGATGTCAAAAGTTCTTATTTTAAGTTCTCATTTTCTTGATCGTTGTTGTAATGGAATTGGCTCATAAATTAGCTGCGTGGACTTCTTCCAACATTGAGGAGGGCTATGGCCTAATAATATGCCTCTGTGACTTCAATCGGCCTTTGAGTTTGATACTCGATTTTGTAAATTGCAAAGGGTGTTTGATTCTTAATGTAAATTGATTTATATTAAAAAAAAAAAAAAAAATTCAACAACCAAAATAAATTCATGATTAACGGTCAATTAGAAAAAAAAAAATTAATATCACCATGATAATTAATGGAGGGGAGTGTTTTTTAAGTAAATTAAAAATGAAAATAAAGAATATATTCTTACTTGCTTATATAAACAAAATTATCTTAATGTGATGTTATATTTGGATGTGTTTGGTAAAGTAAAAGAAGAGAAGTTAACCAGAAAAGTTTAATATTATAATAAATATTATAATAAAATAGCTTAGTGTCTAAAGACCAAGTGTCTCATAATGATACATCCTTAGGGGCCATGTAGTTTCATAACCTGCTTGCCAAATTGCCTATAAATAGTGGCATTTGGTAGATGTTGGAAGAGCATACATTGGTGAGAAAATAAAGGAAAAGATTGGAGAAATTTGAGAGCTTTTGATTTTTTATAAAAATCCACTTCCATTTTATATAATTATTTTATTTTATTTTATTTCGTTTCATTTTATTATTTATTTATTTTAATATTATAATTCATTGATATTTGTGCTCCCGTTTTCTCCGTTAGTTTGCTCCTCAATTTTAAAACACGTTATCAACACGAGCTTCTATTATTTCCCTGCTAAAGATAAGTTCTAAAGGTATGTCCTTTTTTCCCTCGTTGTTATAATTAATAAATTAAATTTTATTTTGAATATATTAAATTTATAATATAAATACAATATTTTGTGATAATATTACCATGACAATTTTATAAAATTAGAATTTTTAGCATTTGATTTTAATGGTAATAATTATTTGTCATGAGTGTTTTATGCTGAAATACACCTAGATGCCAAAAATATATGATCATCGAAAAACAATTATTCATCGTAAAGCTCATTATGAATGAATGCACTTGAGGCTCTGAGATTTCAAATCAGTAAGTGGTTACAACTCCGCATTATTTAAAGTTAGCTCAAAATCATAATTATACGGAAAAAAAGTTACTGATGCAAATTTGTTAAATAATACATTTTCTACAATTCATGTATTGAATATGCTCCTAAAGTAGCAATATCGAGAGAAATATTTTAAAAGGATTTTGAACTCATTTCATGTCTTCTTAAGACTAAACGAAATAACTAGTTATTGATTAAAAAATCATGAATCTCAGCCAATTAGAGCAACAACATTCCCTAATGTGAATGTTGTGAATTTTAATTGTAGTGGATAAAAAATCGTGAATTCTTGACCAACTGGAACAACACCATTCCTTGAAGTGAATGTTGTGAATTTTAATTGTAGTGGATAAAAAATCGTGAATTCTCGACCAACTGGAACAACATCATTTCCCTGAAGTGAATGTTGTGAATTTTATAATCGTGGTCATAGTCAAGATCATGACCATGGTAGAGGAAGAAATAAGTATTCTTTTCGTGATGGTCGTTATAATCATTCAATTTTTCAAAAAAAACCACACATAATATAATGATTAAAGGAAAGTTTCACATTTTAAATATGACACAAAAAGAGACATATGTCTTGTACTTGTACATTTAATTTCTTCTAAAGATTACAGCATCTCAATAAAATTGAACAATATGTTTAGGAAGCAAACTTTGGAAATCTCCTGAAGAGATGAATTAATCTTGAAAATATGAAATATTTAGATATTGCAAATTCATTTGAATCATTCGAAGAGAAAATGAACATCATTGTAGAAGCAACAAATGTTATGAAAATATTTAATATTTTGTTATGTTTTCTCTTATATTTCCTTATTAAAGTCTAATTTTACATTTTCAATTTTGTTTATCATTATCGCTCATTACTTATTGTTATTATTTTTATGAAGAAACATGAATATTTTTCAATTATCAGATAACTCTGGGATGAATAACAAAGATATATGTTTGGCAAATAGTGCAACAACACACATTATACTTAAAAACAGAAAATATTTCTCCAAATTGACAGTGATGAAAAAAAAGTCAACAAATCTCAGGTCGTGAAGACTTGATTGAGGGCTTTGAAAAAGCAAATATATGTTTGCCTAGAGGAACAAAATTTACAATCGGCAATGCATTGTTCTCTAGTCAATCAAAGAGAAATCTATTAAGTTTTCAAGATATACATTCCAATGGTTATCATATTGAGATTGATAGAAATAATGAGAAAAAATATATTTATATCATATCTACTATCTCACATGAAAAACGTATATTGGAAGAGTTGTCTGCTTTATCTTCTAGATTATATTATACTCATATACAAGTGATTGAAACATATGCAACAATGAACTTGAAGTTCATGAATTTAGATATATTTACAATTTGGCATGACCGATTGGGTCATCCAAGATCTATAATGATGAGAAGAATCACTAAAATTCAAATGGACAACCATTGAAGAACTAGAAGATTCTTCAATCTAGTGAATTATTATGTGATGTTTGCTCTCAATGCAAATTAATAATTAGACTATCACCAGCTAAAGTGGGAACTAAATCACCTGCATTTTTAGAACGAATTCATGGTGATATATGTGGACCTATTAACCCACCAAGTGGACCATTTAAATATTTTATGCTATTAATAGACATATCCAGTAGTTGGTCACACGTGTGTTTATTATCAAGTCGAAACCTTGCATTTGCAAGATTACTTGCTCAAATAATTAAGTTGAGAGCACAATTTTTTTATTATACAATTAAGACCATTCATCTTGATAATGCTGATGAATTTACATCCTAAACTTTTGATAATTATTATATATCAATTGAGATAAATGTTGAACATTCTATAGCTAATGTTCATACACAAAATGGTTTAGCAGAATCATATATAAAATGTTTACAATTAATTGTTAGACCATTACTTATGAAGGCTAAGCTTCCTACATCTGTATGAGGACATGCTATTTTGCATCTTGCGTCACTTGCACGCATTAGGTCAGTAGCTTATCATAAATACTCAGCATTACAATTAGCTTATGGCCAGGAGCCAAATATTTTCCATCGAAGAATTTTTGGATGCAGCATATGTTCCAATTGCTCTATCACAACGTACTAAGATGAGTTTTCAAGGGAGGTTAGGAATAGTTGGATATAATTCCCCATCAATTATTAAATATCTTGAACCCCTGACGGGTGATGTATTTACTGCATGATTTGCTGATTGTCATTTTAATGAGACAAATTTTCCCACATTAAGGGGAAGAATTAAGAAGTTGGAAAAGGAAATTGCATGGAATGCATCATTATTGTCTCATTTAGATCCCCATACAAATCAATGTGAACTTAAAGTTCATAAAATAAATCATTTGCAAAATATAGCAAATCAGTCGCCAGATGCATTTATAAATACTAAAAAAGTGACTAAGTCATATTTACCAGTTGCAAATTCTCCATTAAATACAACAAGTTGTTACTAATGAGTCTAGGATACGTTAGAAGCACGATAGACCATTCGGTTCCAAAGATATAAATCCTCGAAAAAGAAGCAGTCAATAATCAAAATGACTCACTTAAGAATATGGATATTCCAGAAGAAATCCTAAATGTCACACCCCATCCCGAACTACCCTCCTGTAGCCCAAGACGGAGCGTGAAGACAGCAGTCATCGACTTACTGGTCGACTTCCACTGTCGAACTTCCTTTATATCCATTAAACCACACTTCCTAGGACGGTGATACCATTATCTCTTGACAAACCTCGACTTCGACTCGCAACGGGAACTGTCATGCTACCTGAAAAATGGAAAACATATGAAAGGGTGAGCTAACAGCTCAGTGAGTAACAGTTTTTGTAAAACTATCTTTACTTCGGAAACAAGCATGTTAAAGTTACCATATACCATAATCATGAAACGTGGATTTAAATCATCATTACTGCAAAACATATTTCTCAATAATTTAGTCAAATTACACACGTTCCACAATCTACGTAAAACATAGTTCAAACATCATTTCTGTAAAATCATTCTTTCCATCAACTTAATTAAATCACATAAATTCATTCCAGAATAGTTGTACATGAAATCAGTTCATTCTTAAAATTTTCCTTAGTTGAGGCGGAGCCGAGTTCTATGCTACTCAACGTCGATTATTCCTAGCTGTGTGGAGTAATCTCAACACATCAGCGTCGTATATTCCTTTATGTGTACATAAATATTATAATCCACGCCGCCGGCAATGCCTTCTCCAAGTCCCTAAGCACTGGGGTCCCATTTCCATATATAGGTTACCCATTTGCCTTCTACGAGTCCCTCAACATTGGGTACCTTTTTCTATATTCATATCCCGGCTACCCCTTGGCCTTCTCTAAGTCCCTGAGCCTCGGGTGCCCCTTTTTAAAGTTTTATAAATACACCAATTATGTTTTGGAAACATCATATCATAAATTCATAAGTTAACCATTTCTAAATAAAATCATATAATATCAAAACAGCATACTTCCAGTAAACTCAAGTTCAAAGCTTTAATATCAACATTATGCTTTTCAGTAAAATCATGAAATCACATATTATCAATCAGCATGCGTTTTATAAAACATATAGCAAATAACCAGCATACTCAAATGTTTTTCAAATAAAACACATGCACTTACTCATCGAAAACTCATGAAATCATATTTTGAAGAAGAACGTTAATGTTACTCACATTATACTTGCTCAAGAATAGTTCTTCCTCCTTTTCACTATTTCCTCTTTCTTGAGCTTCTCGACGTAGCCTTCTAACCCTGGAACGCAAGGCTTTATATTCTTGTCAGCTCAGTTGGACGCAACCCTGCCCTTGAACGCATGGTTGATAGCTAACGCAAGGTGCAGCCTAACTCTTCTTTACTTCTCTTTTGGATGCATCAACCTCTCTTGGACGCAAGGTTCACCTTGAATGCATCGTTCATCTTGAACGCAAGGCTGACCCCTTAGACGCAAGACAACTTCTTTAACACAAGATAGCTAAGTTGTCAAGAATATCTTCTCTCTTGCCCACAGACTTCTACTATGGATGCAAGGATTCCTCCTTTCTGCCTTCTCTCTCCCCTTTCTCTCAAGAATTCTTACTTCAGCATCATCAGTCGCTCATTTTCCCTCAAAGTCCTATTTATAGCTTTGGAATAGAGGGCTTGTCATACTACTTCTCCTCTCTTTTTGCCACTTGTTTCCACATGTCACGCTGCATACTTAACCAACCATGTATTTATCCAAGCGTCACCTTGCATGCAATACTTAACATGCCTTCTAACACCTCCTACTTATAAGGTGTCAAGTCTATATGAAGCCACCTAGCCTTTATAAGCTTATCTTATGCGTCCAACATATTCCACGACATAACTTTATTCCTTTTTGCTTATGCGTTTTTCCTTCGCCATGCTTACATCTTCTTCATAATTACCTCCTACGCATTTCACTTCTTTCCCTTCAAGCTCTTGGATTACTTCCTATGCGTCCACCTTTAGCATGCGTTACCTTAGTCCTGACCATGCGTCCAACATGGCCTCTTACTTCTTTTCTTTATAGGCTCTTCAACGCATCGATTTTTTTTAAAAGTAGAGTGTGACACTAAATATGAGTCCTCATAAGGATATTGAAGTAAATGAGGATAATAATGAAATCTTGATATATTATGTCATAAAATGAAAAAGATGGAACCATATAAATTGACAACATTTTTGCATAAAATGTTACTCACGATATTATTTATGAAAGTGAGTATAAAAAAATGTCGATATAGAAAGGATTGACTTACGTGGAAAGAAACAATCCAATATAAATAATCTCTTTTTCTTTTTTTCTTTTTCTTTCTTTTGTGAGGATTAGTAGTCCAGACATCAAAGAATTTCGAACATGTGGGATACAAATATAGTATTTGTAAGAAAAATAACTAGAGTGAAGTCACAAGATATAAAGCAAGAGAAATCCCATAATAATTCTCACAATAGACTGGTATTGATTATGAGAAAATATGTTCTTTAATGGTCGATATACAATACCATGAGATATCAAATTTATCTGATTGTATATGAAAAGTTTAATATAAATCTTGTGGATGTAGTCATACCACATTTACATGAATCTCTTAATAATGATATTTATTTATGAACATCCGTGAAGGATTAAAGGTATCATAATCATATAATTCAAATACTGAGAGTCATATGTATATATCATAGAGATTCTTATAAAATATTTCTGACAAATGTGATATAGTTAACTCATTCAATATTTGTTGGTATGAGGTACAAAAATAACCCTATTTGTCTAGATCTTTTTGTAAATAAATTACAACTTGAGATTTACTATATATACATATATGCTGATGATTTAAGCAGAAACTCCTAAACAGATTTCGAAGGTAATAGAGTTTCTTAAGAAATAAATTGAAATGATAAATTTTGTCTTAGCTTGCAAATAAAGCATAAAGCAAATTGAATTTCATTGATTTATACATAAAAGATTTTTATGGATTATGTACATCATTGAATACTCCTATAGTGGCTCATTCACTTGATTTGAAAATGATATATCATTTGATTTCAAAAAGATTATGAAGAATATTAGGTCTTGAATAACCATAAATTTTGAAAAATAAGTGCACTGATGTAGCTTTACTAGTTCACTTTGAAGTATTTTTCAGTAATTTTGTTACATATATATAACATTCCTCCAAAAGGAGGATATTGGAGTAGAATTAAACATATGGCATGTTTTATTTGAGAATTAGCTTACATTGATTTATTTTGTTCTAATAAATCTAATTGTTATCTAGTTGATTGTGAAGATATAGGTTATTTAATACGTGGAGAAAAATTTTATATCATGGTGATCAATGATGCAGACCACAACTATTTCCTCAAATCATGTTGAAATTCTTGCAATTCACGAGGCTAGCAGAGAATGTGTATGGCTAAGATCATTGACTCAACACATTCGTGAAACATGTGGTGTGTCATCTAGTAAAAATCCTCCAACAACATCATACAAAAAGAACACAGCATGTATACCCTAAGTCAAAGGAAGATATATTAAAGAAGATAGAACAAAGCATATTTCACCAAAGTATTTTTACACTCATGATCTTGAAGAAAATGATGACATCACTGTACAACAAAATTGTTCGAAGGATAACCTAAGAAATTTATTTACAAAATCATTACCAACCGCAACCTTTGAAAAATTGCTACAAAACATTAGAATGTGACGACTCAGAGATCTCAAGTGATGTTTCTATGAGGGGGAGAAAATGTCTTGTATTTTTTTTTAGAAGTATTAGATTATATGAAATATGTAGTCTTTTTCTTTCACTAGGATTTTTGTCCCATTGGGTTTTTTCTAGTAAGGTTTTAATAAGGCATATTTCATATATATAATGGGCATCTAAGGGAGAGTATTATAAATATCATAATAAAATAGATGTCCATTATATGTCCATGCTTAGTGTCTAAAGGTCATATATCTCATAATAACACATCCTTAGTGGCTATGTAGTTCCACCACCTACTTGCCAAATCGCCTATAAATAGTGGCATTTGGTGGATGTTGGAAGAGCACATGTAAATGAGAAAATAAAGGAAAGGAGTAGAGAAATTTGAGAGCTTTCGATTTTCTATAAAAATCCACTTCCATTTTATATAATTATTTTATTTTATTATTTATTTATTTTAATATTATAATTTTTTGATATTTGTGCTCCCGTTTTTCCATCATTTGCTCCTCAATTTTACAATAAATATTACAATTTTAATTTATGAATAAGAGTTGGAAAAGAAAAGCTTACAAGCTACATGTGAAGATTAAAAAATAAAAAAATCATGATAATCCTTCCTTCTTAAAAAACAAATGCTTTTTATTCGATAATCTGATTACGCTCTTAGTTTTGAACTTTAGTTTAAACAAAAATATCATATTTTCTATTTTTGTATTTGAAAAAAATAGTTCAAAAAAAGATATTTGATATGTCCCTAATTTTACTTTTTTTTCTTCAAATTATAATTTAAACAGAAGTATTGGTATTTTTATGGAAAATATGGCCTTTGGTAGTAAAGGAATATCTAAAGATATTGCTTAGAAAGCTTTGGATGAACAACAAAACATGGATGAAAGTCCTGAAACATCTAAGAATGGCAAGAAAAATAGTTTTATCTAATATGAGTAGAATCCACCCCTAAATCTATATTGGCAAGCTCAGAACTGGATGCAACTGCTTGTATTATTTGCAATTGAAGGGATAAAAACCCTAACGTAGCTGAAAAACAAAGAACCAATCTAGATACTAAACCTAGAATTTAGAAATACTATACATTGCAAATATAAAAAATAATTACTGTATAAATTTAGGTTAAGCAAAAAAATCAGAAAAGAAAAACTCATACCTTTTTTGACGAATCTTTGAGAAAACCCTTTGGGTTTGGAAAATTACACCACCACAAAGAATCCTTCCTATTCTCTCATATATTAGAGATTGTGGTTTGTGAGAAAATTTTTATGGAAAAATTGGCAGAACTTTTCTGGCAATTTGATAGACCTACCAAAAACCTCTGAGAATCGAGAGGTTTTATCGATGATATAAGGGAGAGAGAAATGGCAGACGTGAGATCACGTCTCAGATAATTCCCCAACATAGGAGTTATCTATTTTTATTTAATTAATTAAATAAATAAATAACAATTTTTATTTAAATAAATAAATAAATAATTTCTTTAATTAAATCTAATTTAATTAATAAATTCATTTAAATCAAATTTAAATGAATATCTCCTACCTAACCTATAATTTTAATTCAATTAATTTAATTAACTCGAATTTAATTAAATTGAATTAAATCAAATAATCAATTAATTCACAAATTACGAAATTACGAAATTAAATGTCAAACATTTAATTTAACTTTTAATTGAATCAAATTCAACTATATTTTTCCCATAACATATAGTTTTTAATGTGCATCTATTTGCATTAATTATAACTTATAGTTTTAATATGAATTTAATTATATTAAATTAATATCTGAACTATTTCAAATATTTAATTCTCTCATAAATTTTGAATCGTGTCTAAAATAAATTTATACTATAAAGTTTAATTAAAATATAAACATTATATTATAATATATCATTATACATTATACTATTTTCCTAAGTGAATTTAAACATTTCAAATTTCATTCAAGACTTAATTACCTCAATACCCTTTACGAGCTAGGAAGGGGACCTAATGGACCTATAGATCAGAAGCTCCAACTATATGAGATTAATTGGCTAGACTCATTAACCACATTAATCAATATTCGTTAACTATGGGTAGACTGCACTAAAGACACACAGTTCCACTCTTCTCACTGCAGATATATTTCTGTGTCCATGAATAGAGACCAATAACAGTAAATTAGTCCTTCACAAGTGTTCGTAATGCCAATTGGGCCAAATTACCGTTTTACCCCTTGGTTACCTCTAGATCCTTAAGTACTAGTGCTCGTCTAATGAGCAACCTGTTTATAGTCCAACTATTAAATAGAAACCCCTCTTAGGCCAATGAGTGGATAGGGCCCTTTGTTTAAATCCTGGAGACACCACTTAAGGGAACACTCATCTACTTACCATAAAGTTGGGAAGGATTGAAATTCATCTTGTATAATTATGTTCCCAACTCCCCACTTGGTTTTGTCCACAAAATGGTAGGCATATTAAGTCGGCAAATCGGCCACTCTCACTCATACAAATCAAAGGATAATCCCTCGTGAACAGGAGTTCATAATATACTCAGGATTAAGACCAAGTTGCCTAAGTCATCCTATTGAAATGGAAACCAAACTAGTCCATGGAGTTACATCTAGCGGTTACTATTCGGAAGTCCGGTCTTATGCAAACTCATTACGTAGGATACCCCCACCATTTTGTGCCAAAAAAATATCGTACTTACCAAAACCGTAGTAGTAACCAGACCAAATCGAACATAGGGAGCACTAAAATTTCTCAATTAGGTAATTAACAATTCAAGATAATCGAAGGGGGGTTTATAATTGCTTGTTGAAAAGTAAATTAAATTGCATAAAATAAACACAAAAAATAAAAAGGGTGAAACCTTTAATAAGAGAAGTTTTTGCTTAGGTTATGGCAAAATTTTCGTATTCAAGTACTCAATCATCAGATTCTCATCACTAGAATTGAATATTTGTTTAAACTTGACGGAATTAATTTGAAAGGCTAACTATCGTCCCAAAAGTCTAGTTTTCAAGCACCAAGCAAAATATTCCTTCAATTCAATCATAGGTTGGTTAGAACAATACTCTTTATGTGCAAGCTAACCTAACCTATTGCTTTCTAAAGATCAACACAAGATCAAATGACATGTATCAAGCATTAATCTAAAGCAACCATCATACAATCCACACAGGTCCAATAGTATGACAACAACAAATAAATATCATAATTAAATATAACAAGTACAAGCAAATCCAAGTTCAAATTCTCACAAAGTACTTGAAAAAGAGGAAAACCCCTAAAAACCCAAGCTAGAAGCAAGTTATCTTAGCCCATTATCGATATTTCAATCCATGGGAAGGGTCTTGGTACATCAAAAGATCAAAAACAGAGGGAGAGGTGAGAGAAAACTACTGCAAAATTGGCTAGAATCAGAATGGTTGCCGATGAATTAACCTAAAAATCGAAAATTTCTATTTATAAAAGGTCGAAGCGTCATGGCACTGTCACGAAATCTTCCATGTTTCATCTTCGGAGCGCCATAGCGCTATGTGTATTTCTCCAAAACTCTCAATTCTGTGAACAGCCAAGGCGTTGTCCTTATAGGAGCAATAAGGAAATTTTGGTCTTTTCTCTCCTAGTTGATGTAATTAAGCTCTGTTTTGCTCCATTCTACCTATTAGGTGCTCGAGACCTATAAAACAATCAAATAAGCACGTAACATACAAGAACAATCTCGAATTAAGTAGAGCAAGATAACACATTTTCATTGCTATCAAACACCCCCCCAACTTAATTCTTGATCATCCTCGAGCAAGGTAGAGTAAAAATACACATCACACAAAAATCATGCTCACTCAATTATGCATGATTTATTACTCAAATCTCATCAGTCTCCTAGGATTCAAATTGTACTCAATAAGGAGATGAATTCATAATCAATCAATAAAGCACAATTTAAAACTAATTTTAGACTTATTCATGCAAGAGTGAGTTCAAACCCCTTTTAAGTAAGTTCTAGCAACTCGGAATCGAATTAAATGACTCTCAATTTTTTCCCTACACTTGCTTATGCACCAATCATCAAGTGCCAAAAAAATCAAAGTAGTAATAGGCGAACTGTGGTGCCTGAATTTAAACTTTAAGGACGTCCTAAATTTTCATTCTTTTTACCAAAGGGCATTAGCTTTCATACATCACTATAAGGAACTATACTCACTCTTTTCTCATGAGTGTCCTAATTAATCACACCAAAGGTAGCTCTTTCTACTCCTAGTCATCTAAACGAAAGGAAGAAAAGCACTCCCTTCGAATTGGCTTCAATCGAGATTTCCTCGGCTTCGCATACCATTACAAGTTCATTTTTTTTTTTTATTCTTTTTCCTGATATTTTCTTTTCAGCACAACATTCTTTTTCTACAAATTTTATCAAGCAGACTTATAATAAGTTTTATTCCTCAGTATTACATTACAACCTATCATGCAAAACACTACCAAATCAATGGGGCCTATCATAGTGACAACAAAAATACAAGCTAAGTAATATAATTATGAGCATGTGAGACTAATATAGGCAGACAAAGAACTTAAGTGTGCATGAAAAATCAAAATTTTTTTTTAAAAATGGCTAAAAATCATGATTAGTGATCTCAAACATCATCTCATGTAAGAAAATTGGAAGGGATTGCATCATGGACTAGTCATCATAGCAAACCAAGCAAAGCATGAGCAAACAAGCATGAAAGCACACAAATAGCCTGAGCTTAGATGCTCAAGGGCTCCAGCTAGAACACAAACATAGCTCACCTCCAACTTAAAATCTAACATTGCCCCCAATGTGATAAAAAAATTAAGATCAAGGGGCAAAATGAAAAGGGAAACAGAAATCTTCCCTGAAATTTTAGCACAGAAGATGGTGGCAATGTTTGGCTAACAAAAATAAGCCTCCAATCTCCTCATTGGGTACAAAAACTATATCAAGAAAGCTAGAAAGAATTCAGCTCAAAACTAAAATAAATAGAAAAGAAACCTACACTAAGAAAGCAATAAAATGTAAATCCAAGTAGCGCAAATTTTAAGGTCGTTATGCTCGATCGTATTCGGCTTCATTATCCATACTCAGAGGAGATCACCACATCTCTATCCATCACCCCCAACTTAGGAGATTGATTACCCCCCTGAAAAAGAACAGAACTAAAAAATGTAATGTAAGTAAAAGAGGTATTATTAGAAATATAAAAATGTTCAAACTTATTTTTGTGCCTTAGGGTTAGGGACTCTTTATCCACATCAATCACTGCCTTAGCGGTTTTTAAAAAGAACCTCCTTAAGAGCACAAACAAATCACAAGTAGAAGAAGCAAAATTCACATCCAAATTAAGCATATAAAATTCAGCAGGGAAAGTTAGGCCATTGACTCTAACAAGCATATCTTTAACTAACTCAATTGGCCTAACAAGATAATGGTTAGCTAACTGCACTATAATATTAGCAGGGTGCAGAATATGAGATTGAAAATCAACATACACAGGGGAAGGCATTATGTTAATGGCAGGCCCTAAATCTAGCATGCCACGTTTGAATTTCCTAGCACCTATTTGACAAGGTATGGAAAACATACCCAGGTCCTCCTACTTAACAGGTAAATTACTTGGAAAAACCACCTCCTGCTTGAACTTTACCTCTTGTTTCTTTCCCTCAGTGGGGATTTCAACCCAAAACTTTTTGCCCTTTGTAGTAGGACTCTTGTCACCTGAGGCCTGGACAGATGTCACCTCGTACTCTTGTGAAACTTCCTTAACAACAACTAACCTGCTAGGAAAAGGAGCAACAGGAACATAAGAACGTAAATTCATATGTGGATTGAATCTTACCCCATGTTTCCTTGGCGAGCTAGTCTTATTTTCCTCAACTTCAATAAGCTAGACAGCTGGCTCATCTATAAGAGGTAGGAAGCTCTCCATTCAACTCACAGAGGTGAGGGCACTAACATTGTGCACAATGGATGTAGGCTGGGAAGGAAGCTTCCCGTACTGTGTGTCCAACCTGCTCACAACATTAGCTAGTTGAGATATCTGGGCAGTCATATGTTGGATGTGGGAGGTGGATCTGCGTGGTTAATTCTGCCAGGTTGTAAACCCTATTTTTGGAACTAAGTGCTTAAGGGCTTATAAGAAAAAGAAGTAAGATAAGAAAGGTGAAATTTGGATTACAAAGGCTGTGGAGTTAGGTATGCGTTGAATCTAAAAGATTTATACTTGAGATTTGGATTAAGTAATTCTGTAATTATTCTAAGTAAAACAACTAGACTGTTAAGCTTGGAAGCATGATCTGAGGAAAGAAAATCTCACCAGAGGGCTGGAGAGAGTGGAGTTGGGCACACATTTGATAAGGAAGAGACCATGTTGGACGCATGGCTAAGGAAATGAATAATAACCCTTGTGGGGAAGAAAATGGTTAAGTGATGAAGTATTGAAAGAAAAACCGAGAACTCGAGGGAAGAGGTGAACACATAGGCCCACACTTAGCTTTGCAAGTTAACAAGTTATAAAGATTAGTTTTAGAAGATGACAAGCTAAAGAAGGTAATTAAAGGGTGGCCGAGAGCCTTAAAGGCATGAGTTATCATGCGTTGGTGAAGGCTGTCATGTGTTGGTGAGGGTCATTGTGCTGACCGAGAAGCCTTTAGGTGTGATATAGCATGTGTAGGTGAGACCATCAAACGTTAAAGAGTTCCTGCTATGTTTTGGAAGGGCTACTATGCATTGAAGGTTGTTACCATGCGTTGGTAAGGCTACCTTGCGTTGGAGAGATGTTGTATATGATGGGCTGCTGCTATGCGTTGATGAGCTGAAGCCATGCGTTGGTGAGACTGTGTGAAGAAGCATGCGTTGGACGATGCTAGCCTAGCCGACATTGGAAGTAGCATTGTGTGGGTATGCGTTCAAGGTTGTGACGCGTCCAAGCTTGTTAAGCACTTGAGCCAACAACCGAGTATACTAAAGGAGGTTGCGTTATTTTGATAAATGGAAATTAAATTGATTAAAGAAATGGAGAAAGTGGAGGTTAAGTCGGCAACCTATATAAAGGAGTAAGCTGAGTGTTTCATCATTTTAAACACATCTAGAGCTTAAGTCGATTCCATTTTGCAGTCGACCAACGAGGGAAGGTAGAAAAAGGTGTTCATATCAAATTCGAGTAGAATTCTGATCATTTTCATGGTGTAACTGAAGCTGGAACAGGAAGTTTGATTGCAGTCGTGAAATCCGAGCATAGTCTGGTGTTTGGAGACAGCAAGCTAAGGAAGTCAAAGTTAGGGCTGAAATTTTAAGGTTAGTAAGTTAACTCAATTTCTAACCATTTCTATGAAGGATGTTTGAGCTGAATTTGAGGGGAAATATGTACAATTGTAGGTGGAAGCGATTTCTACTAGTTTGCTAGGCGATTGAGAGCAACTCGGTGTTATTTGGGGATATCTCCCAAATGAAGAGGAATTATATTATGAAATTTTGAGGTAAGTCAGAGAACCTATCTCCTTACAAGTTTGTAGAAGGGAAGAAGTTTTGAATTTCGTTGGAAATATGATTTTTATCAGATAGAAGTGAGAACAAAAAGAAAGGAAGAAATTATGGCTGTCGGGTGTCGCTGAGAAGTTGAAGAGGGAGTAGTGAGACGAGTATTACTGGTAGCGTTGAGGGCTATGCGTCTCACAAATCTCGCTAAGTGTCGCTAGGAATCGCTACTCAAGGTGAATCTCACTAGTCTCGCTCACTGTGGTCTCGCTAGTATTGCATATTTGTAACCCAAGCTCGCTAGTAGTCTCGCTGGTTAACTATAATCTCGCTCATTATGAGTTGTTTTGGGAGAAGTGAGTCTCGGTGATGAAGCATGTTTGGAGTCTGACTATGCAAACTTAATGATTATGGAAAGGAATTCTAGGGAAGTCTAACATGATAAATGTGGATTACAGGCCAAGAAGAGCTAGGAAAGGTATACAATCCGCTCAAGGCCTAGGACAAGTCATGAGTGACTTTCTATCTAAAAGTGTTTAGTGCTAACATAGTTTCTTGATAATATTTGTTGATAAATGCTTACATGATCGAATTCTATGGACTTTATATGTGTTCTATGTGTGGTATAATGAGCTGTTTCGATATATATTTATGTATACAGACTGAGCAAAAGTATGTGAATAATAAGGATAAGACGGATGGAAGCATGTGAACTTATGATTAATATTGCGATGTGGGAGTGGAGTCAAATATATGAATATGTACATGTTATATGGTGGTAAGGCTTAAAAAAAGTATGAAATTTATAATTATGTGAGTAAATGGAAGCTTATATTTAATGTTGTGATGTATGAAGGGTCACAAAAGTATGATTAAGTATGTGATATATGATAGTAAGACTAAAGGAAGCATATGATCATATGAAATGTGATTTATGACGATGAGACTAAAGTAGTTTATGAGAATATGAATTATGACGTAAGAATAACGAAAGCGTGTAAGCATATGAAAAGTGTTGTGATGTATGAGATATTACAAACTCATGATTTTATGTTATATTGTATTCTTATTTGAATGGCTCCCAATGTCGAGGTATGAAGAGAAGACATGTGGGATATTTGTGTATATAATTAGCTTCATGCTAATATTGTTCTGTTTCTCATGAAATGATTTATAAAGAACTATTTATGCAAAGCATAATTGCTTTATAATGTTTTCTAAGAAACCCAATGCTGAGGGACGATGTGAAGGCACGTGGGCAATCTTGTATTTGAAAACTCAGTGCTGAGAGATGTAGAGAAGGCACTTGAGTATCCTGGGGATCCAGTACTGAGGGACTGGGAGAAGGTACTTGGGTAGCCCGTGAGCAAATTGTGATTGAGTGATGCTGAGGTGTTGAGAGTACTCCACTCAGCTAAGGAATATCGACGTTGGGTGCATTAAGCTTCGCTCCGCCTCAACTAGGGAAGGAGATTTAAGAAAACAATTTGTGAATATTGTTTCCATAGATAATCAGATATGGTTAAACTATGATCTGATGTATGCTAGTGATGGATATGGCTGGATTTTATATTTTCATACACTGTTGAGAAAAACTTTAATTAGTCACTCACTAGGTGTTTAAGCTCACCTTTTCCTTGTTTTTTTTTTCTGTTTTTCCAAGTAGTGAGTGAGTTCAGGATGCTTAGCTTACAAAAAGATATTCGTCTGGGCCTGTTTCAGAATCTAGAATTTGGATAATTGTAAATCCTGAACCTATTCAAATGTTGTACATATTGTAAGGGTAGAGAGAGTCATGTATAGTTGTTGTTGAAAATATTAAACCTTTTTGGTGTTAGGATAGTTATGACAGCTTAATCATAGTGTGGTTTTCTTAATAGATTGTTGAATATTTGTTTATCAAGGTTTGTTTGATGGATGCTTTAGAGGTATTGGTGTTTATTAATTCACACTCACTTCCGAGTTAGGAGAGTATTCAGGAGGGGATGTGACACAAGTTCTTCACCATATCCTTTAAAGGCATCCCTAAACTGCTCTGGCCTTCATTTCTCTAACCGCCCTAACAGTTGTAGTTGTACATCCGCCCACCTTGCTGATTACCAGCATAACTGATCTCAGTTACAGGCTCCTACGACTGTGGTCTAGCAGCGAAAACCTGTTTCATAAGAGAAGATAGTTTTGAAAGTTCTACTCTAATATCACTTACCTCTCGTGAAGATGTGATACTGTTGGGAGCTTGCGTCCCAAACTGCTGACCGTTATCTGCCATGGTGGATATGAGCTCCTTGCCTTAATGGGAGTCTTGTTGACCAATGCGCTACCATTGCGTCAATGGTGCAGACACCGTATTTGGTCTGATCTAATTTATTATTATTATTATTATTATTATTATTATTATTATTACTATTGTTATTATTTTGGATAACATATATTTAATCATTAAAATTTTAGTTCAACAATCTTTTATTTTAAAAAAAAAAGGTCTAAAAAATGGTTTTTCCTATAGTTCTTTTTTAAAACTTTTAAAAAGAGGTAAGAAATTAAGAAAAAAGAAACATATTAAAAATGAAAAAATGATCATTTTTCCCATTCCCCATTCTTCCTCCTTCCTCCATTTCTCTCATTCCCTTCATCTTCTTCCCTCTCTCCTCTTCTTCATACTTCTTCCTCTATTTCCTCCCTTTCCCATTTCAAATTCTCTTACAAAGCTCAACTCTCAGCCTCCACACTTCCTTATAAATTGATGGGGATTCACAATGGAAAATGGGTAGAAA
The DNA here is from genome assembly GCA_031780015.1 of Citrullus colocynthis. Taxonomy (NCBI): domain Eukaryota; kingdom Viridiplantae; phylum Streptophyta; class Magnoliopsida; order Cucurbitales; family Cucurbitaceae; genus Citrullus; species Citrullus colocynthis. The sequence goes on from QLSR01000077.1 coordinate 37,227, forward strand.
ACACAGTGGAGGAGAGATGATTATAGATATTAAGGAAAAATGAGAGTGTAGGTGAAGACATAGGGAAAAAGAGTTGGGAGGAAGTTTATTGTTCCTAAAACATCCGGTGAGCATACATTAATTCCGACACCTCACACAACCCCATTTCATCGAATACTTCACTACACTCCTCTAGCAAAGACCCACACCAAATCCCCACGCGATCTAGACCTCCAGGGAGCAACTTGACGTCCGATGGATGAAAACCCGATTTTGACGACAAACCCATAGTAACCCAACTCTCCACCAACCATTGAAGAAGAAGTTGAGAGGGTGAAGAATAAGGTGAATCATGAAAAAAAAAAAAAAAAAAAAAAGAGAGGAAGAAAATTTTGGCAGCATTGGTGGGTCGTAAATTAAACTTCAATTTATTTTCTTTTGAAATCTCCCAAAAAATAAAATATTTTCAAACGGGTGTTGTAGGGTGCTAATACCTTCCCTACACTCAACAACTCTCAAACCTATCTTTGGAAAAGTAGATCATTTTTATTTTTATTTTTAAAATGGGTGATCAATCACACCTTAAATGGTTGGTGACGACACTTCAAATCTTTCACCTTGAAAAAGACCCTTAAGGAGGGACGTCAACCACTCCGCATTGCGATAACGTTGCAACAAATGGTACGGGACAAGCCCTTCATAAAAGTATTGGATCAGAAGTGCATCGGAGATCTGGTGGTTAGGGAAATTGGCATAAAGGTGTTTGAAACGCACTCGAACAAGGTCTTGCCAGCTATCTAGGAAATCATGTATATCTTCTTTCCATATTTGTGCATCCCAAAAAACAAGGAAAAACTTATGCAAGAACTAACTCTTCATCTCCTTTCATGTGGTTACAGAACCAGCAAGAAGGAAATAGAGATAGTCCTTGTCATCATCCTTCAGTGAGAACGGGAAAGCCTTGACGTTCGTCCAATCCTTAGTCACACCATGCAGCCTCATCCCGTCACACACGATGTGGAACTCCTTCATGTGTTTATGTGGATCCACATCTGCACGTCTAGAAAAAGAGGGGATTAAGTGGATTAACCTAAATTTTAGCTCAAAATTACCTATCGCGGCTAGGTAGGTAATGCAGCGGGGTTGTTGATCAACATTAGGGTCGATAGGTCCTCAACGTGCGCTCTTTAGGTTGCGCCATTGTTCTTTCCTCTTCTTCTTCTTGTGAATGTGTTTCTCAAATGTTCCTTTTGCACAGGTAAACTCTTATGAAGCTCTTCGTTGCCTAGCTTCCTTCCTACATCACCTTTTGTCCCGTTTGAGCTTTGCAAAATATATGAAAGAATTTCGATCCTAGGAGGATCAGGTCATACAAAAAGGGAAGGAATTAAAGAGCGATAAAAAATTGAAAACTTCTCAAAAGAGAGATTGTTTGGCTCTCCGGCAACGGTGCCAATTTGGCGGACAAAATTTGTTATCTAATTTCGTGCCACCACAGTAGTAGCCAGATCGGGTTGAACAGAGGGACCCCAAGAATTTCTCAATCAGTTAGTTAACCGTTCAATGTAACCAAAGGAGGGTTTGTGATGGCTTGTTGCAAATTAAATTAAATTGCATAAAATAACCGTGAAAAATATAAGGGGTGAAACTTATCATATGAAAGTTCCAGATTGGGTTATGGTGAAATTTTCCTATTCAAGTACTTGATCATCGAATTCTTGTCACTATAACTGAATATTTGTTTATACTTGACCAAATTAAGTAGAAAGGCTAACTAATCATCCCAAAAGTCTAATTAGTCCAAATCGAATTGACAATAGACATGGGAATTCAAATTATCCTAATTGCATTATGATCTAAGGCAAGTCAAGTTGAATATCTAATTTTCAAGCGTTTAACAATATTTCTTCGATTCAATCCTAGGTTGGTTAGAACAATACTCCTCTTCATGGATTTGCAAGCTAACCTAACCTATTGCTTTCTAGAGATCGACACAAGATTAAATGTCATGTATCAAGCGTTAATCTAAAACAATCATCGTAAAATCCACACGCGTCGGATAATACGACAACAACCAATAAATATCAGAATTAAACCTAACAAATACAAGTAAATCCAAATTCAAATTCTCACAAAGTACTTGAAAAAGAGGAAAAACCCTAGAAACCCAAGCTAGAAACAAGGTACCTTAGCCCATTATCGACATTTCGATCAATGACAATGGTCTTGGTACATCAAAAGATCAAAAACAGAGGGAGAGATGAGAGAAACTGCTGCAAAAGTGGCTAGAATCAGAATTGCCGCTGATTAATTAACCTAAAAACAAAAAATTTCTATCTATAAACGGTTGGAGCGCAGTAGCACTTGACACAACACCGCAACACTGTCGCAAAATCTTCCACGTTTCATCTTCGAAGCATCATGACGCTCAAGAGTAGTGCCATGGTGCTGTGTGTATTTCTCCAAAACACGATTCTGCGAACAGTGCAGCCCACAGGTCCACAAGGCACCGCGACACTATCCTTGCAAGGATTTTAGCCTTCTCTCTCCTGGTTGATGCAATTGAGCTCCATTTTGGTCTGTTTAATCTCCCTTTTATCGCTAATGTCCTGTTCTACCTATTAGGTGCTCGAAACATATAAAACAATCAAATAAGCACATAAAGTACAAGAACAATCCTAAACTAAGCGAAGCAAGATAACACATTTTTAGTGCTAACAGTTGGGGTGTTGTTCCTCTATTTCAGAGATTATCTGAAAAAACGTCCCATGGGATGTTTTCATGAATTTGGACCCTGCAAGATTACTTTTTCCTTATTTGGAATATCTTATGTCATAATTATCTCTGGGTATTTTCTTTTATTTGTCATGCTGATATTATTTGGGGATGTTTTCCTTATTCCACTGCAAAGTATTTAAGAGGAAGATAGTATCTTCCTAGGGTTGCCATTTTGAATTGATAAAATTACATTGTGTTTTGTGTTGTGGCAAAATCGCATGTTGTCTATTATTAAAAAATTTGTGAAGAAAGAAATGAAGACAATGTTGAGACGTTTTATATTCTATGCCTTGAAGGTCGAACCAATCCTTACTGTCCTTTGGGGGAGCCTAAGGCCTTATTGCTAGAAAATTAATTCTCATCCTCGAGGAGATCCTAAGACAATGTTGATAGAGAAGGGATTCTCAAACTTAGGACGAGCCTAAGTTCATCAAGTGAAGTGTTCGTTATTTACTAGTGGAAAGATAACAATTTTGGTGAGAACCGGTCTCACAATTAGGAGGAGTCTAAGTTACCATTCACTAAAACTCACAAACTTAAGGGGAGACTAAGTTCTATTGAGAAGGAGTCTCACATCTAGGGGGAGCCTAGGTGTTCAACTACAAATTAGGATCTACATGTGTCACTGTAATTGTAAAAAATTTACAGATAAGTACAACATTGTAAACGCTTAACTTTCCATAATAGTGAAATTATCTTTCCTGAGTACATTACCCCAAACGTAGGTGGTATATCATCGAATTGGGTTATTAAACTTTTGTGTCTCATTCTGTTGGTTTACTTTCATACTATATTTGTTCTCTTACTGATTGCTAGACTATCTGCGACATAAGTGTGTTCTGTGTGAAGGATCACCTTAATTTCAATTGTCATCTAGCTTCTCATATGTAAATAAACAATGACTTGTCCTTAACAATTATATCTAACGGCACCAGTATCAACCCATCAATAATTGGTTTTAGACATCATATTTATCTTATAATTGACAACAACTAAATCGTCATTTTCCATGACATTGGTATGATGGTTGTAATTTTATTTCTCCATCTTATGTCTGATTTTTTTTCTTTTCCCATCTTGTGTCTACAGACTGCAGCACTATATGCTCACTCTTTCCACAAATCCATCGAATGGGTTTGTAGCCTTGATGGTTCGTTCATATGGTTGGCTGGCTTATTAGTCATTCCATTGTGGTTCAAATCTCGTAATCGGTATGGGGTTTTGGAATTTTCATTCAAACTTTTACCACAAACCCATCAATTTCTATGAATGTGTTTGCTGTATAAAAGTCACATAATGATTTTAAAAGTGAATAAAGTCGTAGTTCATAGTGATTTTAAATATAAAAAAGTGGTTTGAAATATTTCAAAACCACCCCCAAGACATATCTTAATATTATTTGATGAAATAGTAATACATATACTTGAAACAAAACACAATAATTTAATTATAGAAACAAAAACAAATGAACTTTTAAGAATAGAACTAAATTATTTACACATTCGACTTATGTCCATTGGGAAGAATAGTGACTGTTTGGCCCTCGGTTTCAAAGATACGATTCCTATAAATCCTATTGATGTAATCTTTGGCCTTTTGATCGATACCAAGCTCAGCAACCCAACGGTAGCCTTTGTCCTCATCGCTCGGCCACACCTTACCTGTGCTTGACACCTCCTCCCAATTGGTAGCATGCTCATAAAGATCTCCTTTCCTACCTCTTTTTGATTTGAAGAAGTTAAAGATGGAGAAGGATGAATGAGTCTTAATTCTTTTGCCTGTAGTGGCCTCCCATGGTTTAGAAGAAGCAATCAAATGGAAAATGAGTTCAATTGTGTGAATGTTGGTTTGGAGTGAGGATGTGGTGAGAATCCTATTTTTATAGGAGAAGAATAAGGGCTGTAGAAGGAATAAGAATCTAAGGGATGAAACATAAATGTGAGTTTGTGGGGGTAATTATTCAAACTTTTGGGAAACAACACTCTTTTCATTTCCTCCATTGCTTTGTTCCATTGTTCACTAACAAAGAATCCCTTTGGCCAAGACTTGAATAATTCCAAATTAATTACACTAGGTTTCTCTTTTGCTAAAATTCTACTTCCTGTCACTCAACTTCCCTAACTACACATGAATGGAGCCATCAGTCTTACTAATATAGAATAAAACTTTTTTTTTTTTTTTGAAGTATGCTACATTATTAACTAGTTTGATGCATGTACAGATTAGTAATGTAGTCGACATTTTATTAAAAGTTTGGAATAAATTAGTGTATGCTTTAAATTATGTATCAAATTAAAACCATTGAAAAAAAAAATTATTTTCCTCCTTTTTCGATTAGTAATAGTAATTTTAACTCCTTAGTTTATAATTACATCATTACAATACCATGAAAAGTAAATTTATCTTCCTCCTCAACAAAACCTTGGTACATTTGATACTCTAAACTAACTTAAGTATCAGAGTGTTTGTGAAAAGCACTACTCCTGATTAGTTTTTTTTCAATCGGTGGAAAAATTCGAATCAATTCACCACATTAAAAAAATACTAATAAAATTTAAATAAAAAAAAAAAAAGTGTCAATGTTGGAACTAGATTGGGCGCCATAACTAGAGGAAAAGACTAGTGCATGTGTGTATATACACATACACAAGTGGGGTTCCAAAACTTAACATTAGGGGTTACAAATTTATACAAAGTTAGCTTATAAATTTCTAAATTTATGTTTATGTAAAAGTTCTTTTTGTCATTGATTACCAATTTTGTGCTTAATAAATTCATAACTTTCAATTCTGTATCTAATAAGTATCTTACATATTCAATTCATTGATTTAGTTTAATTGAACAAACAACATTAGTTAACAATCAAAAGCAAAATTTTGATATGATTTTGATGATATTTAATTGATCAAAACTATATATTCCTTATATTGATAAATGTCATATTTTGCATACTTTTTGCCCTTGACTTAGTTAAGTTTCATGTATAAAATGACTCTTAAGTATGTGATCATTATAATCCCGAGAAGTCTCAAGTCAATTAAAATGTCAATGTCTGTCTATGAGTGGTTTTAAGAGAGTTTAGGATGTTTTGGAATAAATTGGGTCATTCTTGAGTTCATTTTAGGCTTTCTATATATTTGCAAGAAAACACCCAAATGCGACTGCATCATGTCATAGACTCGGTGAATGCATATTTCACACCTGACTATCTGTTGCTGATTTCTCGATCTTCAACAATTCTTTGACTCCAATTTCGACTAAGGTTACTAAGAATGAGGATTTCACCCATCACTCAACCACTGAGGATCTATAAAAGGCGAAGGAACCATCAAGGAAGCGACCCAATTTGTGTCTTTGAAGAAAACCCCAAAAATAGTCTACACTCTCTTGAAGAAGGAACATTCTTCTGAAGACTAGGCTCTTTGAGGTCAACTTTACCTGTGAGAACGAGTTGTACAGTGAGATTCAACTTAAGAAAGGTTGAATTCATCCAAGAGGGCACTTTCGTTGTGAAAGATCATATGGCAACACATGAGTGTAGTGAATAGAGTTGCTTGCAAAATTTAAACTTTTCCAAGAAATTTAAACTAAACCAATTCAATCTAAAATAATTTAAACTAACGAAATAATTAACAACAAAAATAAGTAAAATGCCGAAATTAAAAGAGTAAAGAGAAAAAGAATAATACCGATGATTTTTATAGTGGTTTCGAATCCCTATGCCACTCCTTAAACTCCTTCTTGGGTATTTTACCATACAGGTTCTCTTACCGGTGAGAACCAAACCGATTTACTACTCTTTTTACAAGTTCAAGTGACAAACTACTACCAATCCTTTTTCAGGTTTAGGATCCAACCTCTAAAAGATTTTTTTAATGAGTTCAAGATCGAACCACTACAAAAAAAAATTCGGGTTTAGGATTAAACCATTGCACCCAACCCAAGGTGCACTTACACCTTATTACAAAACCCAATAATGAAATGATGAAATTTAAATCCCACAAAAATAAAACTTTCATGAGAGTAGATTACACAAATTCTAAGCACTCAAACATAATATATCTCTCAAAAATAAATTTCTCTCACAAAAGCAAATTTATCAAAGAAATGAATCTTTTAATGTAACGACCCAACTCCCTAAGACTCAAGCTAGGCCGTCACTTGTGCATGCATACCAGTCAAACGACACATTTTCATAATACGGGAAAAAATCAAGGAGACATTAATAAAGTAAAGTACTTGTCGATGTTTGATAACCAAAATCTTTTAGTTGGGGCAGCCCTAAAACACTAATTTAAAATAGAAATTTTGACACTAATAATTAAAGGAAAAAATGATTTAGGTTCAATGACAATCACAAATGCTGAGATGAACAGGAAATCGTGAAAACTCGTGCGGAAACATTAGTCTAGTTCCAATAGCTCAGTCAAGGTTTTCTTCCGTCAGTTCGCCCAAGTGCCCTTCCTCTCACCTGAAAAAAAAATGATAAAATGATAAGTACAAAATACTTAGTAAGTAGCCCGCTACCAAGGACAAGCTAAACACTTATGTCCAATAAGTGCATCATACTAAGGGGACATGCATAAGCAAGAAATTCTGGATGGTCATCTAGTAAACGATTTAACCCATACTAACACATAGTTGGTGGCCCCAAGGCTCACAAACTCAGCAGGGCACCCATCGACACCCAGAACATAGCAGGAAACCCATAGGCTTCCGATAATGTAGTAGGAAACCCATCAGCTTCCAGTAACATAGTAGGAAACCCGTCGGCTTCCAGTGTCGTAGGAGGAAACCCGTCGATTCCTAGTAACATAGCAGGAAACCCATCGGCTTCCGGTATCATAGTAGCGTTAGGAGGATAAATCGTCACTTCTCTCTAAAGATGCTTATGTTAAGTTCACATCATAAATCATATCAAACATGTGCTAATATCATCATACTTATAAAATGATTGTAGATATAACCAGCTCAATTTCATCCAAATTAAGCAAATCATTTAGAATTATCTACAATTGTCTGGCTCAAAGGCGGTTCCAGTAGTAAGAATACTTAGAATGAGGTTCTAGTAGCTACCCACGCCGCCAACTCTCACAAAATTCACGAATTACAACTTGAGCATAAATCCCAACTTAATTTAAACTTCTAGGCTTAATCCAAATACAGACTAATCAAAATTACTCCAAATGATCTTACCCAAAGCATGACCAAATTAGAATTTCTTGAAATTACCTCCACTTTTCCAAGTCAACACCATGATCTACAAAATTTCAAAATTAGAAATCTTAAATCCAACCAAAAGACCCACGACAAAGAAAAAAAAAGTCAACAACTTACCCAAGGTCATGCTTCCAGCAACGACGCAACCCACAGCAACCGGAAAGCAGAACCCACGGCGGCGGTTGACAGAAGGTAGAACGACATTGCCGCTGCTTCACACACACAGGGCTGAGGCGGCTGGGCCCGGTGGTGCTTGCGTGGTTGTCGGCAAGAGTTGTGGTGCGTGTAGGCGGTGGCAGCGATGAGTAGCGGCAGGCGGCTAGGCAAGGCAGTCGGAAGAGAGAGAGAGAAGTCGACTGGGGAAGAGAGGGAGAAGAAAAGGATTTTTTTTTAAATTTGGCACGTACCTCGAGAACTAACAATTAAGTACATATATATAAATATAATCTCTCTTTTCTTTTCTTTTTCTAATTCCTCTTTTCCAATAAAACTTAATAAATCTCAACCTCCCAAAATCAATAATTATCTCCAAAATAAATATATTAAATATTTATTTTTTCCTTTTTCCTTCGCAACTTCCTAAAAACCCACTCCACCAAAATACACCACTAAAACAAATCTCTTTCAAATCCAATAAAATCCTACTAACCCAAATTTTAAATCATAAATTAAAATCTTAAATACTTAAACTAGATTTGATTTCCTTAATTATCAAAAATTGAATTCTAATCTAGCACCCAAATAATTTAAGATAATTAACAAACTTAAAAATAACCTAAAAAATTTCGAGTTGTCACATTCTCCCCTCCTTAAGAAACTTTCATCCTCAAAATTCGCAATATTGGAAAAATTCCTGTTACTTTGATCTCATTTCATCCTCCCGCTCCCACGTTGCCTCCTCAAACTGATGATTCTGCCATAGAACTTTTACTAGTGCTATCTCTTGATTGCGCAACGTCTTTACTTCCCTAGCCAGAATTTGAGTAAGCTTCTCCTCATACCTCAAACTCTCATTCAGTTACAAGGGCTCATAGTCTACCACATGAGATGGGTCAGCGACATACTTCCTCAACATAGAAATATGGAAGACATTATGAACTGCAGATCATGAAGGCGACAAAGCCAAACGATAAGCTACTGGGCCAACTCGTTCCAATATCTCAAACGGGCCAATGAATCTAGGGCTCAACTTCTCCTTCCTTCCAAATCTTTGAACACCCTTCATAGGCGCCACTTTCAAGAATACCCTGTCACCTATCTCAAACTTTAGGTCTCGTCATCTCACATCGGCGTAACTTTTCTGTCTGCTCTGAGCTGTCTCCATCCATACCCTAATCTTCTGAATGGTCTCGTTAGTAAGTTGCACCAACTCAGGTCCCAACAATTTTCGTTCACCAACCTCATCCCAACAAACTAGAGTCCTACAACTCTTCCCATACAAGGCCTTAAATGGTGTCATACCAATCATAGCTTGGTAGCTGTTATTATAAGCAAATTCCATAAGATGCAAGTGGGAGTCCCAACTCCCTGGAAAATCCAACGCGCAAGCGCGTAACATGTCCTCTACTACCTGGTTCAAACGCTCAGTTTGGCCATCAGTCTGTGGGTGGAAGGCTATGCTAAAATCTAACTATGTGCCAAGTGTTGACTGGAGGCCCTTCCAAAACCTAGACATGAAGCAAGAGTCTTTGTTAGACACTATCGAAACTGGCACTCCATACAACCTCACCACTTCTCTCATGTAAATCTGTGCCCACCTGTTCACTAAGTAGGTAGACTTGCCTAGAATAAAATGTGCTGACTTGGTGAGCCTGTCTACTATAACTCATATCATTGTATGGCCTTTCACTGTTCTGGGCAAGCCCACAATAAAATCCATAGACACATTCTCCCACTTCCATTCTAGCACCTTCAAAGGCTGCAGTAGCCCTGCTGGCTTCTGCTTCGAGGCTTTCACCTGTTGACACACAAAACATTTGCTGACATGCTCGACTACTTCTTTCTTCATGTTGTGACACCAATAGTAACATTTCAAGTCTTGGTACATCTTAGTGCTTTCAGGATGCACAGAGAAAGGAGAACTATGAACTTCCTTCAGCAATTCATTCTTAACATTACCATCTGCCGATACGCACAGGCATTGTCAAACCCCTTTCCAGATTCCCTTCCTAACCTAGAAGTAGGTGCGACCTACACACACACTCGTCATCATATATCTTGAAACATAAATCAATACCAGATCAATTATACAAAGCTTTACGTTAGTGAAACATCATAAGTTAAACATAATTTCTAAATTCAGATTTCTCAACTCATAATTTATCATAACAGGTATTTGTTCAGCATACAGTACAAAACTCACTCTCGTTATACCATAAGGATCATGTATGACAAAACATGTACATAAACTGAGTATTTACAACTATCCCAGAAAACTAATGCAGAGTAAGCCCAGACGAGGGTCTTCTGTAGGCTAGGCATCCCGGACATGCTCGCTAGCTACCTGAAACGAACAACAATAAACAAGAAAGCGTGAGCCTAAAACCCAGTTAGTGACTAAGTTATCCAATTACAATTTAAATCCTTGAATTAATACTAATCATAATAACTACTATGTATTTCATAAGTACAGATTCTTAGGTCACCCATGCCATTAAATAAATATAATATAAATATCTTTTCAAGAGGTAGCGGAGCAAAGCTCAGCGCACTTAACCTCATGAACACATTCTCATTATTCATACATTCATACACCTTCACATTTCGTCCCTCGGCGTTTCTACTCTCAAGCGCTTTCTCATGATGTCCCTAGCACTAAGTTCCAAATCAATCCACTACTCAACTGCCTTCACTCGTGGTCCCTCAGCACCGAGCCATCATGTACTGGTTTTCTATATGCCTTCTCACAAGGTCCTTCGGCATTGGAATCCATTTCAATCAATTTCTCAAGTGCCTTCACCCACTGTCCCTCAGCACTGTGTATCATATCATATCCCCATAGGCCTTCACACATGGTCCTTCGGCTGTGGGTTGCATTTAGATAACACGCATACAGGAGTTCATATGACATACTCGTTTTCACTTGCACAATGTTAGAAATAATCCTTGGATGAAATAGAAAGTCACTCACGATTTGTCTTAGGCCTCGAGTGGATTATATGCTTTTCCGAGCTCTTCTTGGCCTGTAAAAACACATTTCTCACATTAGGTTTTCTTTGAACTCCCTTTCCATAATCATTAAGTATGCATATTCATATATCATTCTCACTCCATCACTGAGACCCTCTTTTTCCAACGTATTCATAACTAGCGATACTCTATGTCACTAGCGAGACTACCAGCAAAATCACACCACTGGATACTGCACTAGTGAAATCGGAGTGAACTAGACTAGCGAGATTACCTTAAGGAGCGATACCCTGCGGACTTTAGCGAGAGCTGTGAGACGCAAAGCTCTTTGCGTTATCAGTGACACTCGTTCCGCTGCTCACTCTTCAGCTCCTTAGCGATACCACTGTCTTAACGACACCTAATACCAATGCTTCCTTCCTTCCCTTTTAACTCTTTCTTTATCCTGCTAAAAAAAACCATATTACAGACAAAATCAGGACTTCCTCTCTTCTACAATCTTGTAAAGTAATGAGTTTTCTAGCTTACCTCAAAATTTCAGACCATAACTCCGTCTTCGTTTGGAACTATTCCTAAATAACTTCGACTGCCTTGAATTGTCTAGCAATTCAACTCCGATTACTTCCTCCTAGAAATTAACACATTTTTGCTCGGATTTAGCTTAAACATCCTTCATGGAAGTTGCTAAGAATTAAATCAACTTACTAACCTCAAAGTTTCAGTCCTAGCTTCAACTTCCTTAGCTCACTCTTCTTCAAATACCGATTGGTGTCCAGATTTATCAGCAACAATCAAGCTTCTGGTTCCAGCTTCAAAGTCACCATGACAATGATCTGGTTTCTACTTGAATTCGTTGTAAACACCTTCTTCCACCTTTCCTCGTTGTTCGTCTACGAAATGGAGTCAATTTGAGTTCGAAAATATGTCCAAAAGGGTTTAATTATTCGATGCATTCACTTATATGTCAATATAAATCACCAATTTACCAGCTCTACCATCATCTTCCTTCTTGAATTAGCCAACGCAACCTTTCGCACATGGCTTCGGCAACGCATAGCCTCAACTTACCATGCCACTGATTGCCCAACGCCGAATAGCTGACTACCGCATGGCCCTCTTGGCCCCTTTTCTATGCACCAACGCATACCAACCTTTAATGCATAGGCCATCTCAACGCATAGCAATGCCAACTTCTAGCACATAGTAGCCTTCAACGCGTACTTCTACTAACGCCTATTGCACCTTCCTTCCTTCACATCTACTTCCACGCCGAGGTGCCCTCTTCAACGCATGCCTACCAGCGGCAACTCTTGTCAAGCTTTAGACATACCCTCAACGCATAATCATCCATCACATGGCCAACACTTAGCCATTTTTGCTCTCACACAACTCGGCCAATTTTCTTTACTCAATACCTGTCCCATAGTTTCTTCTTACTTACCTTCTCTTAATGACAAGTATGGGGTTTACAGGCATCCCCGGTACAAGAGACCATTATCCGAAGATACTGAGAACTCACTTTCATGTCCCGCCTTCACCTAGAGGAACTTCTCCACCTGGTAAGGATCGCGTTGTTGTGCACCAATGATCCTTTGCCTCAAGGTCGGTTGTACCGATAATTAGGCCAGCTGTGAGGTAACCTCTCTAACGGCTACTGCAATATCGACCCTCTCAAATTCTTTGCATAGGCGAGCCTATTTGGTAATAGTAGCTGCTAAATGACCGTCTTTCTACTTAGGGCAAACGCTACCACATTGGCCTTGCTAGGGTGGTACAAAATTTCTACATCATAGTCTTTAACCAATTCCTACCATCTGCACTGCTGCATATTTTGCTCCTTCTGAGTGAAGAAATACTTCAAACTCTTGTGATCCATGTAGATTTGTATCTTTTCTCCGTACAAGTAATGCCTCTGAATCTTCAAGGCAAAAACGACCACCGATAACTGTAAATCATGAGTTGCGTAGCTCTACTCGTGGTGCTTTAACTGGCGAGAGGCATAAGAAACCACCTTACCATGCTGCATCAACACACACCCCAACCCTTTCTTAGAAGCATCACTGTAGACAACAAAACCTCCAGATCCGTTAGGAACTATAAGTACCGGTGCAGAAAAGAGTCTTTGCTTAAGGTCTTGGAAACTTTCTTCGCAAGCTTTACCCTAAAAAAAAAGGTGTACCCTTCCTGGTCAACTGAGTCAAAGAGTAGCTATGCGAGTAAAGTCCTTAACAAACCGACGATAGTTGCCCACTAAGTCTAGAAAAACTGCACACCTCACTAATTGTCATAGGGCGAGACGAACTCGTGACTGCCTCTATCTTTGCACCGTCTACTAAAACCCCACCCTCTAATACCACGTGTCCCAGAAAGGACACCCACTTCAACCAGAACTCGCACTAGGAGAACTTAGCATATAACTTATGCTATCTTAAGGTTTTCAAAACTTTTCGCAAATACTCCTCATGCTCTGCCTCTGTCTTGGAATAAACCAGGATATCATCTATAAATACTATGAAAAAAGTGTCAAGAAAATCCTTGAACACCCGGTTCATCATATCCATGAATATCGTAGGGGCATTTGTTAGGCCAAAGGACATGACAATGAACTCGTAATGCCCATACCTTGAGCGAAAAGCCGTTTTAGGTTTATTGCTGCCTTTTATCCTCAACTAATAATATCTTGGGCGAAGGTCAATCTTGGAGAAAATAGTGGCTCCTTGCAACTAGTCGAACAGGTCATTAATTCTAGGCAGTGGATACTTATTCTTAATCGTTACCTTATTCAGTTATCGGTAGTCGATGCAGAGGCGTAGTGAACCATCTTTCTTCTTTAGGAACAACACCTGTGGACCCCAAGGTGACATACTCGGTCATATAAAGCCTTTATCGAGTAACTCCTGCAACTAGATCTTAAGCTCCTTTAGTTCTACTGGAGCCATCCTATAAGGGGCCTTGGAGATAGGAGCCGTACCTGACTCTAACTCGATAAAAGTCTATCTCTCTTTGCGGCAGCAGTCCTTGCAAGTCCTCTGGAAAAATGTCCGGGTAGTCTCACACCATTGGTTATGAATTTAGGGCGACTTCAGGTTCCCTAGTGTCGACCACAGTAGCCAAGATACTCCAGGTACCTTGGTTAAGCAGCTTATTGGCTTTCATGGGTGAGATTACCTTGGGCAAGACCACGGTTCCGACCCCTCTGAACTTGAAACTGGCTTCCCTTGGAGGATTGAAAGTCACTTCCTTGGGGAACAGTATACTAGCATGGTCAGCAACCAACCAGTCTATGCCTAATATTACATCGAAGTCACGCATGTCTAAGACTATCAAGGTTACCTCTAGCGTACGGTTTGCTATCTCTACCTGGCATGTTTTTATCTTTTCCTTTGCTAACATCATTTCTCCAAACGGAGTAGAACACGGTAAAACATAATGCAGATGCTCTAATTCTAGCATAACATGCTTTACAAACATAGAAGATATAAATGAATGCGAGGAACCGGAGTCGAATAATACCAGGGCATAATGCCCCAGAATAGGAAGTGTACCTGTCACCACTGTGTCTGACTTATTTGCCTCTCGTCGAGTTGTATTGAACACTCGACCCTGCTCTTGTCTTGACTTACTAAAGCTCCCATGTTGAGACCCCACATGCTAACCCTCACTATCAATCACATATTTCCTAGGGCATTTGTCGGCTGTATGCGCTTCCTGTCTATAGTGAAAGCATACCCCACTACCAGCCGAACCACGCCCCCAGTGACGCCTCCCACAAGAATTTCACTGGCATGTCTTCTCTAACAGTTAGGAATTGAGAGCCTTGCTACCTCCAATGTCACAGAGATCTGTCCGCATTTTAACCCCTCTGCTGAGGCTCTAGAGCTCTCTGGTCTGTCTTTCTCTTCTGACTTGCTGAAGGTCCACTCCCAAGGATTTAAACTGCTCGGCTACTGACTGGGAATCTATCTGACTAGCCACACAAAGAGCTTTTACTCGGGTGGTCGGTTTAAAGTTTTGCACCAACCCCCATAACCCATCCCTTGGCCCCTGGATAAACCTCTTTGTTCTCTCTACCTTAGTGGTGACCATGGCAGGGGCAAAACGGGATACCTATTCAAACTCCTGGTCGTACTCCCACAGACATGCTGCCTTACTCTAAATGCAGTAACTCCTTCTCCTTGAGATGTCTCAGGTTTGCTAAGAAGTACTCATAGAACCACTGAAATGAACGGCGCGGTCATTGACGAGTAGAGTCAAGTGTCTTTTATTTTAGAATCTTTTTCGAAGAGCTTTCTTCAATTCCGCAACAAAGCGGTTATGAATAAAATTGTGTACACCATGACAACCCTCCTGAATGAGTTACAGACTTATCAATATCTTATGAAAAATAAGAGAGCGATCAATGGAGATGTCACACCCCCTCCTAGATTCCTTTCGTAACCTAGGAGTAGGTGCGACCTACACACACACGTCACCATATATCTTGAAACACAATTCAATACCAGATCAATTGTACAAAGCTTTATGCTAGTGAAACATCATAAGTTAAACATAAGTTTTACATAAAATTTCTCAGCTCATAATTTATCATAACAAGTATTTGTTCAGCATAGAGTACAAAACTCACTCTTGTTATGCCACAAGGATCATGTATGACAAAACATGTACTTAGACTGAGTATTTACAACTATCCCAGAGAACTAATGTCGAGTAAGCCCAGACGAGGATCTTGTGTAGGCTAGGCGTCCCGGACACGCTCGCTACCTGAAACGAACAACAATAAACAAGAAAGCATGAGCCTAAAGCCTAGTGAGTGACTAAGTTATCTATTACAATTTAATCCTTGAGTTAATGCTGATCATAAAAACTACTATATATCTTGTTAGTACAGATTACTGGGTCACTCATGCCATTTAACATTATAGCATAAATATCTTTCTAAGAAGCAGCGGAGCAAAGCTCAACGCTATTAATCTCATAATTCAATTACTAGTATTCATATATTCATACGCCTTCACATTTCATCCCTCGGTGTTTCTACTCTCAAGTGTTTTCTCATATTGTCCCTCAGCATTGAGTTTCATTATTAATTCACTGCTCATATTGTCCCTCAGCACTGAGCCATCATATACTGGTTGCCATATGCCTTCTCACAAGGTCCTTCGACATTGGAAACTATCTCAATCAATTTCTCAAGTGCCTTCGCTCATGGTCCCTCGGCACTGAGTTCCATATATCATATTCTCATAAGCCTTCACACATGGTCCTCCGGCCGTGGTTTGTATTTAGGTAACATGCATACAGGAGTTCATATATTATACACGTTTTCACATGCACAATGTTAAAAATAATCCTTGGATAATTAGAAAGTCAGCCACAATTTGTCTTAGGCCCCGAGCGGATTATATGCTTTTCCGAGCTCTTATTGGCCTGTAAAAACACATTTCTCCCATTAGGTTTCCTTTGAACTCCTTTTTCATAATCATTAAGTATGCATATTCATAACTAGCGATTCTTTATGTCACTAGCGAGACTACCAGCGAAATTCACACTACTGGGTACTGCACTAGCGAAACCGAAGTGAACTAGACTAGCGATATCACCTTAAGGAGCGATACCTAGCGAGACTTCAGCGAGAGTTATGAGACGCAGAGCTCTTTGCGTTATCAGCGATACTCGTTCCGCTGCTCACTCTCCAGCTCCTTAGCGACACCACTGTCTAGCGACACCTGATATCACGGTTTCCTTCCTTCCCTTTTAACTCTTTCTTTATCCTTTTAAAAATCATATTACAGCCAAAATCAGAACCTCCCTTCTTCTATAATCTTGTAAAGTAGTGAGTTTCCTAGCTTACCTCAAAATTTCAGGCTATGACTCGTCTTCGTTTGAGAATTATTCCCAAATAACTTCGACTGCCTTGAATTGTTTAGCAGTTCAACTCTGCTTACTTCCTCTTAGAGATTAACACATTTTTGCTCGGATTTAGCTTAAACATCCTTCATGGAAGTTGCTAAGAATTGAATCAACTTACTAACCTCAAAATTTCAGTTCTAGCTTCAACTTCCTCAGCTTACTCTCCTTCAAATACTGATTAGTGTCCAGATTTATCAGCAACAATCAAGCTTCTAGTTTCAGCTTCAAAGTCACCATGAAAATGATCTGGTTTCTACCTGAATTCGATATAAGCACCTTCTTCCACCTCTCCTCATTGTTCGTCTGCGAAATGAAGTTAATCTGAGTTTAAAAATATGTCCAAAAGGCTTATTTATTTGATTCACTCCTTTATATGTCAATATAAATCACCGACTTACCAGCTCTAACATCATCTTCCTTCTTGAATTAGCCAACGCAACCTTCCGCGCATGGCTTTCAGCAATGCATAGTCTCAACTTACTATGCCACTGATTGCCCAACATCGAATAGCCGACTACTGTATGGCCCTCTCAGCCACTTTTTTATGCCCGATACATACCATCCTTCAACGCATAGGCCATCTCAACGCATAGCAATGTCATCTTCTAGCACATAGTAGCTTTCAACGCCTACTTCTACTAACGCCTATTGCACCCTTCTTCCTTCACATCTATTTCCACGCCGAGCTGCCCTCTTCAACGCATGCCTACCAGCAGAAACTCTTGTCAAGCTTAAGACATATCCTCAACGCATGGTCATCCATCACATGGCTAACACTTAACCATTTTTGCTCTCACACAACTCGGCCAATTTTCTTTACCCGCCTGTCCCATAGTTTCTTCTTACTTACCTTCTCTCAATAACAAGTACGGGGCTTACAGGAGAGGCAAATGTTGCCCATTTCAAGAAGTTCCACAAGGGTTCATCCTCTAGAACTAAGTCTGTTGCTTCATCTTTTGGTTCTAAAAAGATCCAGAAAAAGAAAGAAGGAAAGGAGAAGGCTCCCGCTGCAGGAAAAAACAAAGGTAAGGCCAATGTGACTGACAAGGACAAGTGCTTCTACTGCAATGTGGATGGTCATTGGAATTGCAATTGCCTTAAGTACCTTGCTGAGAAAAAGAAGGAAAAAGCAGGTAAACATGATTTACTTGTTTTAGAATCTTGTTTAGTGGAAAATGACTATATTTCCTAGATACTTGATTTGGGTGCCATTAATCACGTTTGCTCTTCTCTATAGGGAATTGATTCCTTTCAGCAGCTCGAGGAGGGTGAAATGACGCTCAAGGTTCGAACAAAAGACGCCATTTCAGCTCGTGCAATGGGAGTTGCAAAGATGTTTTTTGGAAATAGATTTTTATTTTTAGAAAATTTATATATAGTCCTGAAATAAAAAGGAACTTAGTATCTATTTCCTGTTTAATTGAACAATTGTACTTAGTTATTTTTTCTGTTAATGAAGCGTTTATTTTGAAAATAGTGTACGTATTTGTTCTGCTAAATTAGAAAACAACTTATTTGTGTTAAGACCAACTGAAGCAAAAACACTTTTAAATCATGAGATGTTTAAAACTGCTAATACTCAAACTAAAAGGCAAAGAATTTCTCCTAGTAACAGTAGTACTTATCTTTGTCATTTGAGATTAGGTCACATAAATCTCGATAGGATTGGGAGATTGGTAAAGAATGAACTTCTAAATGAGTTAGAGGATAATTCATTACCTCCATGTGAATCTTGTCTTGAAGGTAAAATGACTAAAAGACCTTTTAGTGGAAAATGTTATAAAGCCAAAGAATCTTTAGAACTCATACATTTGGGTCTCTATGATCCAAAGAATGTAAAAGCTAGAGGAGGGTATGAATACTTCATCTCTTTTATAGATGATTATTCGAGGTATGGTTACTTATACCTATTGGAACATAAATCTGAAGCACTTGAAAAGTTCTAAGAGTATAAGGAAGAAGTTGAAAACCTGTTAGGTAAAACAATTAAAACACTTCGATCTGATCAAGGTGGAGAGTACATGGATTTAAGTTTCTAGGACTATTTTGATAAAACATGGAATCCAATCCCAACTCTCAGCACCTGGTACACCTCAGCAGAACGGTGTATGAGAAAGGAGAAATAGAACTTTCTTAGACATGGTTCGCTCTATGATAAGCTATGCTAAATTGCCTAGCTCGTTTTGGAGGTATGCAGTAGAGACTGTAGTTCACATCTTGAACAATGTTCCCTTGAAGAATGTTTCCAAAACGTCTTTCGAGTTACTGAGGGGACGTAAACCTAGTTTGCGCTACTTCAGAATATGGGATTGTCCTGCACATGTGCTAGTGACAAATCCTAAGAAATTGGAACCTCGTTCAAGATTATGTCAATCTATTGTTTACCCTAAGGAAACGAAAGGTGGTCTTTTCTTCGACCCACAAGAAAACAAAGTGTTTGTATCGACAAGCGCTACAATTTTGGAAGAAGACCACATGAGAGATCATAAACCACGAAGCAAAATGGTATTAAATGAAGCTACTGAAGAATCAACAAGAGTTATTGATGGGACTGGTCCTTCATCAAGAGTTAATGAAGAAGCTAGTACGTCTGGTCAGTTTCGTCCTTCTCAACCGTTAGGAATGTCGCAACGCAGTGGGAAGGTTATATCACAACCTAACCAT
Source organism: Citrullus colocynthis (assembly GCA_031780015.1). Classification (NCBI taxonomy): domain Eukaryota; kingdom Viridiplantae; phylum Streptophyta; class Magnoliopsida; order Cucurbitales; family Cucurbitaceae; genus Citrullus; species Citrullus colocynthis. The sequence continues at coordinate 56,907 of QLSR01000077.1, forward strand.
TACTTGGGTTTAACGGAAACTCAGGTCGCCATGCTAGTGATGGTGTTAAGGATCTATTGTCCTATAAACAGGCAATGAATGATGTAAACAAGGACCAATATTAGGTTTGATACTACGATCAAATTATATCAATCCATTTATAGGTTGAAACAAGCATCCAGATCTTGGAATATTAGGTTTGATATTGCGATCAAATCTTTTGGTTTTGAACAAAATGTTGATGAGCCTTGTGTATACAAGAAAATCATCCAAAGTAAAGTAGCTTTCTTAGTACTTTACGTGGATGACATCCTATTCATTGGGAATGATGTTAGATATCTTACTGATGTTAAAAATTAGCTAGTAGCCCAATTCCAAATGAAAGATTTGGGAGAGACGTAGTATGTACTTGGGATCCAAATCACTTGGGATCACAAGAACAAAATGTTGGCCCTGTCTCAAGTAACTTATATCAACAAAATGTTGACTCAATATTCGATGCAGAACTCTGAGAAGGGCTTATTACCTTTCAGGCACGGATTCATTTGTCTAAGGAACAGTGTCCTAAGACCCCTCAAAAAATTGAGGATATGAGACGTATTCCCTATGCCTCAGTTGTGGGCAGCTTAATGTATGTTATGCTTGCACTAGGCAAGACATTTGTTATGTAGTGGAAATAGTCAGTAGGTACCAGTCCAATCCAGGGTTAGACCACTGGACTGCAGTTAAGAATATCCTCAAGTATCTTAGAAGAATGACGGACTACAAGCTGGTGTATGGAGCTAAGGATTTGATCCTTACGGAATACACTAACTCTGATTTTCAAACAAACAAGGATTCTAGGAAATCTAGGTTAGGATCAGTGTTCACCTTAAACAAAGGAGCTGTAGTATGGCGTAGTATCAAGCAAGGATACATTGTAGACTTTACTAAGGAGGTTGAGTGTGTAGCTGCTTGTGAAGCAGCAAAGGAAGCAGTCTGGCTCAAAAAGTTCTTAAATGATTTGGAAATCATTCCAAACGTGGAATTGCCCATCATGTTATACTGTGACAATAGTGGGACAGTAACCAACTCTAAAGAGCCTTGCAGCCACAAATGAGGAAAGCATATTGAAAGAAAGTATCACCTAATATGGGAGATTGTGCAACGAGGAGATGTGATCATCACAAAAATCGCTTTGGAGCATAAAATTGTTGATCCATTTACAAAGGCTCTATCTACTAAAGTGTTCGAGGGTTATCTAGAAAGTCTAGGTCTGCGAGATATATACATTGTGTAATCTAGGGCAAGTGGGAGATGTGCAATGGGTATATGGATGCCCTAGTTTATTGTATTTACATACTTACAATTCTCACTTCTCTTTATGTACAACCCACTAGAGTTTTAGTTCAAGTGGAAGTTTGTTGGGATTTATGACCTAAAACTCGTAGATAGTAAATGTAATAATTTTACCGTAATTAAATCATTAGTAAAGATTTATTGATATGTTACTTCAATAAGCGTTATTGATTGTTTTTTGTTTGTTTTGTCTTAATAACCCTAAATCCAATAAACTAACATCCTAGGTTGTTTTATGAGTTTTGAACTATATGTGGGGACATATGCAGATCAATGTTCAAGATACAGTTTAAATAGTCTATAGTATAGGGATAAGACTGGTTACCTTATCCTGGTGACACTATGGGTAAAGCCTACTTTGTATTTGATACAAACGCAATGATCTAACGCGTTCGTGTAGATGACATATGAGTGGGGGTATCCTATCAATGAGTTTGAATAAGACCAAACCACGAAATAGTAATCGGTACATGTAACTCCATTGACTAGTTAGGTTTATATTTCAATAGGATGACCTAGGCAACTTATTTTTAATCCTGAGTATATTATGAATTCCTATCCACGAGGGATTGTCCTTTGATTTATATGGGTGAGACTGGCTATTTGCTAACTCAGTATGCCTACCATCTTTGGGACAAGACCGAGTGGGGAGCTGGGGACATAATTATACAAGATGGAATTCGCTCATTCCCATTTTTAGGGTAAGTAGATAATTGTTCCCTTAAGTGGTGTCTCTGGGACTTGAACAAAGGCCCTACCCTCTTATTGGTTCAAGAGGGATTTTTGTTTAATAGTTGGGCCATAAACAAGTTGTTCGTTAGAGGAGCACTAGTCCATAAGGATTTAGAAGTAACCAAGGGGTAAAATGGTAATTTCACCCAACTAGTGTTAAGAACACTTGTGAAAGACTAATTCCTGTTATTGGTCTATATCCATGGACACAGAAATATATCTGCAAAGAGAAGAGTGCAGTTGTGGGTCTTTAGTGCAATGTACCCACAGTTAATGAATATTGCTTAATATGGTTAATGAATTTAGCCTATTAATCTCATATCGTTGGAGCTTCTGATCTGTAGGTTCATAAGGTCTCCTTGCTAGCTCACTACGAACCAACGAGGATCAACTACATCGAAAAGAAAAGTTTGAAATGTTCAAATTTATGAAGGCAAATATTAATTGTATTGGATACAATTAATTGCATGATTTATTATAAATTTTATTTGAATGTGATTCATATTATAACTTTATAATATGGAGACTTAATTTATTTGAATATGATTCAAATAATTAATTATTTATTTGGATAAAATCCATATAAATAAATAGAGGGAGAATTAATTAATTAATTTGAATTGGATTCAAATAATTAATTATTTAATTTGGATGAGATCCAAATTAAAGATTCTGTAGAAAATAGATAGAGGGAGAATTAATTAATTGATTTGAATTGGATTCAAATAATTAATTTTTTAATTTGAATGAGATCCAAATTAAAGATTCTACAAACCATTTAATATTTTAAACCATTTAATATGAGATATTATGTAGATATTTATTAATATTGGATATTATTAAATATTTAATTTAAAATTTCTGCAGAGGGTTTATCCTAATAGGGCCCTTGGGAGCCTAAAGTTTTAATTTAATTTAGCAGTAACCCATAGAGTTCTAAAAATAGGGCCCTTGGGAGCCTTCATAGAACACACTCTCTAAGAGAATAATCTCTACGATTACTCTAAAAATCTTCCTCTACTAATTCTCTCAATTTTCTTAGAAAAATTTTAAGAAAATTCTTCTTTCCATTCTTTCAAAGAAACGATTCCCACAAACCGAATCCTTGCCAGAGTCATATCAAGGAAGATCTCTTGGAAAATGAAGACTACAAGGAGAAGACTATGGGTTCAAGAATTATAAATTGACAAAGGTATGATGTTTAACCTTTTTCTTTACCTTTTATATTTTTAATTCTTTCAATAAATCAAATAACGCTATCACACACCTTCGCCGGGATTCAATTCCCTTCAATAATGTCATTATAAGCCTCATGAATGCCTTCACTTTCGTAAATCAAAGTGTAGGGATCGAAAGTGATATCATTCGGCCATTAAATTAAACTTGATATGAGGAAAGCTTACAATAGAATTGAGTGGGAGTTTCTTTGTCGAATTTTGACTGCTTTGGGCTTTCACCTATCTTAGATTGGTCTGATTATGGATTGTATCACTATGCCTTACTTTGATATCCTTCTAAATGAAGGTTTTATCAAAGATGTTTAGACCAACAAGGAGTGTACAACAAGGAACACTCGCTATCACCATTTCTATTCCTTTTATGTACAGAGGGTTTAATCATGCTTATTTATCCAACCTTGTAAAGGTCCCTTTTCAGGTGTTATGCTATCTAGTTTGTGCCCTTCCATCACTGATCTCTTTTTCGCAAATGATAGATCAGTGCTCGTGAAGACTTCAGTTGAGGAATTTTGAATTTTGAAATAGATTTTGAGGAAGGTATATGAGTTGGCTTTTGGCTAGAGAATTAAAAGTCCAACTTGTTATTCTCCCTTAATGCAAAATCAGAGTGTTGTAACTTCTTACCAAGGATCTTACAGGTTCAAGTAGTGAATATTTTTGCTCTACTTAGGATGTTTGATTCCTTTATGCACAAAAGGTGTTGGGATTTTAGGAGCTTCAAGGTCAGGTTTGGAAAACGCTCCGAGGATGGAAATGTCATTTGTTCTCATGTGGCGAAAAGGAGATCTTAATCAAAAGTGTGGCATAAGCGATCTTTACCTATGTGATGGGCTTCATGGGGATCTAGTTGTGACAATAGAAAAACTCATTAGGCTTCGTGGGAGAAGTTATGGCTTGTAAGGGAGCAGAATAGGGGTTTAAATTTAATTTTAGGGATTTGATACAAACATTAATTATCTCAAACATTTAAAACTTATACTTGAAAATCCCAAATATTAATATTTATACTCATGAAACAATATCTACGATCCAAATAGACCCTAAGGGATTTTTTCATGTGGATGCCTTAAAGATAATATGGCTTGAGCCAATGTCTATTAATTATTTTAAATTAATTAATAAACATTGACGTTAATAACTTATAGTGAATATTTAATGAAAAATCAAGGTTAAAAGTGTAAATCCTGAAATCTAATGACCAAATTAAAACAAAACTCAAATCTCAATGATAAAATTATAACATTATAAAACCTACAAACTAAATTGAAATCAAACTCAAAACATAAAGACTAAATATGTAATATTTGAAAATTTATGGATAAAAAATAAATAGATCTCAATCTTAAAGGCCAAAAAAAAATTTTTCTCTAAAATTTACTATAACCTACCCGCTTAACCCTTTGAATTAATGGGTGGCAAAGGAATTAAATTGTGAGTGAGTGTTGGCTTGGAATTGGATTGAGGAGGTGGGAATGAGAATCATATTTTTATATAGGAGAGAATTTACTTTTTATTTCCTTCATTGCTTTGTGACAATGTTGACCAACAAAGGAATCCTTTCCTAAGACCTTGAATATATAATTCCATCTTGCAGTATCTTTTCCTTTGCTTAAAAATTATATTTCATGTGATTTCCCATCACTTCAGCACATGGGTTGTCTAAGTTTTTACTTATGAATAACACAAGTTTATTTCTAATTTTCTTTTTTTATTTCATTGCACGACTTATAATTATTTTATTTCACATTTAAGTATAAAGTTTTGAATAAATTTGATGTGTCAAAAACGTAATTAAGTTTATCTAACCGTTTATTTAAAAAAGTAGATAAATTAGATTTTTTATTATTTAAAAAAGATTCCATGAAATATAATATATTTAGTAAAATATAATTTTAGTTAATTACGAGGTATTCTCAAAATTTATACAAATTTACAAGATCTTGACACACAAAAATAAAAAAAAAAAAAAAAAAAAAAATTTTTTAAAAAATAAAAAAAAAAAAAAAAAAAAAAATTTTTTAAAAAATAAAAAAAAAAAAAAAAAAAAAAATTTTTTAAAAAATAAAAAAAAAAAAAAAAAAAAAAATTTTTTAAAAAATAAAAAAAAAAAAAAAAAAAAAAATTTTTTAAAAAATAAAAAAAAAAAAAAAAAAAAAAATTTTTTAAAAAATAAAAAAAAAAAAAAAAAAAAAAATTTTTTAAAAAATAAAAAAAAAAAAAAAAAAAAAAATTTTTTAAAAAATAAAAAAAAAAAAAAAAAAAAAAATTTTTTAAAAAATAAAAAAAAAAAAAAAAAAAAAAATTTTTTAAAAAATAAAAAAAAAAAAAAAAAAAAAAATTTTTTAAAAAATAAAAAAAAAAAAAAAAAAAAAAATTTTTTAAAAAATAAAAAAAAAAAAAAAAAAAAAAACTAATTTATTGTACTATATGACAAAAAAAAAAAGTAATAATAAGCTAAAATTATTTGTAAACATAGCATATATTATAAACATTTTTAAAATATGGCAAACATGGTTTTTAACTTTACCTTAATTTTCTCATTTTACCTTTATTTTATGATTTGGTTTATAAACATTGTCATTTACTCCTCCACAACCATGTTGATTGATTCCTTTTTTCCAAATGTTGGATGTCGATTTGCTAAAGAACAAAGATGTAGGTGGTTTCGTATTTCATTTTTGCTAGGAACAATGAGTAGAATAGTCTATTATTGATAGATTGATATTCACCTGTAATATATATTAGTAATAGCACTGAAAATGTGTTATTTTGTTCTAGTTAATTGGAGTTGTTCTTGTATTTTACATGTTTATTTGGTTAATTTGTAGGTTTCGAGCACCTAATGGTTAGAATGGAGCATTAGCGATGAAATGAAGCTAAAATGAGCCAATACAGACCTTAATTGCATCAACCTGGAGAGAGAAGGCAAAAATCATTGTATTGCCCCTGCAAGGACAATGTCGCGGTGCCCTGTGACGTTGCGCTATTCACAGAATGCAAGGAACTTGTGAAATACATACAGCATCGCAGCACTGTCTTTGAGCACCGCGACGCTCCAAAGAAAGAATGCGGCCGTTTTTGCGATAGCATCGTGGTGCTATACCAAGTGTCGCGCCACTCTGACGGTACATAAATAGGGAATGTTGAATTTTAGGTTAAATATTCGACAACCATTCCAATTCCAGTCGATGTTGCAGCTATTTTCTCTCATCTCTTCCTTTATTTTTTATCCTTTGGTGTACTAAGACCCTTCCCATTGACCGAATTGTCGATAATGGGCTAAGGTATCTTTATCTGGCTTGGGTTTTAGGAATTTTCTTCTATTTTGATACACTTATGAGTTTTTGTACCAAAATTATTATGTTTGTTGGATTCAATTCTGTAATTTTTAGATTATAATCATACAATTGGACGTTTGTGGATTTTATGATTGAAGCTTTTGATTGATATTTGATAAGTGACATAGAATCTTGGAAGCGATAGGTTTTGTTAGCTTGTGAATCGAGTACGATAAGTATTGTTCTAATCGTCTTAGGATTGAATCAAAAGAATATTTAATCTTGGTCCGTCCAATTGAATATTCTACCTAATTTTCCATAGAACTCAATGCAATTAGGACAAACTTCAATCCGCTTGCCTTTCATCAATTCAATTTGTGCTAATTAGTCGTTGAGGACAATTTAATTGGTCTTTTCAATTAAATTGATTAGATGAAAGCAAATACTAAATTCGGTAATGAGGATTCAATGATTAAGCATATTGAATAAAGAAAATTTCGTAACAACCCAAGCTAGATATTTTTCTCATTGTAATCACAATCTTTCTTTTTATCTTATGCTATTTATTTTTCTTGCAACAAACAACCTTAAAACTCCCACATTCGGTTACCTTAAATTGTTAGCTACCTGACTGAGAAATTCTAGTGCTCTCTGTATTTCGGCCCGATCTTACCACTACTGCCGCTTTTGTGAGTACAATTATTATTTGGCACGAAATTGGCAACAAATTCCATTCGCCAGTCAGCCTGTGTGATAAAACTTAGATATTAAAGTCTATAATTGACAGACCATGATATTTTCTTGTCATTTTATACAAGAATATCATTCTTTCAATGATTAATAAATTATATGAGAAGTACCACATCGCTGGAGTTTCTCAGTTAGTGAAAGGATGGCTTTTGTCACTTTAATATTGAGGAAAATTCAATTGGATGCCTCTATTTCTTTTGTACTAACTTTCATTTCTATCGCATTTTAGTATGAATAACATTCAAAATGTAGTTCAAACTAATGAAGACAATGACGTTTTCATCATTGGAGCGTGGTAGATGTTGAGATGAATGCGCTACTTCTTATCATTAAACATCGAGCAAAGAAGGCTTTGGAAACAAAGGATGCTACCAATTGGTGAAGTAAGAACACACACAAAATGTAGTCACTGTAATGGTGTCAGTCACAATTGTAGGACATGTAAATTTCTACTCATTATACAATGATGTAATCTTGGCGATTGAACTTTTTTACTATTGCTATACATTTGGTAATTCTTTCATGGATATCAATGATTTAGATCCAAGTTACTTCTGCTGCTATGTTGCTAATTCTTTCATGAATATCAATGATTTTATTTTATTGCTAATTATTGTTTTCCAATTGTGATCTTCTAGTGATTTTTATTTAAAAACCATCTATAATCGTAATCTACCAAGTGTAAAATTTTATCAGTAGTAGAAGTCAATCACCGATAGACCTCTATCACTTATAACAATGTACCGTTGTTAGAATTCAATGGTATATCAACATTATTGAACTCCTCCTATTTAGTTGTTGAATATGTTTGTGGAGTTCATTGAAGACTACATATAACATAACCATACAAAGTGGAGATTGTGTCAATGATAGACCTCCATCTTACCAATAAAATGCTATCTGACATACCTCCATCATTGATGAAAGTTTATCAATGATAGGAGTCCATCATAAGGTTAGATTGTGAATTTAAGTGAAGGGCAATTAAGTAATTCTAAGATTTAAAGAAGAAGAAGGGAGGAAAAATAAAAACTGATGTTGCTATAACTACAAATTGTTTTAAATGTTTCTAGATTTTCCATATTTGTACCTTGTTTTGCAAACTTTGCAAGGATGCAGAAAAGAATTTAGCTTTACACAAAGCAAATCAATGTAATTATAAGCGAGTTTTTTTCCCTTTCAGATAGTACAAATAATAACTTACAACTGAATGGGGGAAAGCAACAGAGTGAGAGAATAAATTTACATATACAATGATGTGGTTATTATTATATAAGTTGCTTTCTAAGAGCAACAACCACCACTTTGTTGAGCTTGACCTTCCTGCTTTTGCCTTAAAATGTTCCTCTTTACAACAGTGGATCTTTCCTCCAAGAAACTGGGAACCTCCATTATCTGCACAACAATTACAAACAACATTTGCATATGGGAAGTTTCTAAACAATAGTTTCATATCTCAGATTCTTGGGAGATCCCTTTACATGAAGACAATTCTAAACGTGCTGCTTGCGAAATTTTCTACAGAGAAGCATTCGAAATTGCTATCTAGAATTGATCAACGATGGAGACAAGGAGCAAAGAAGGAAGGGGAGAGGGGAATTGCACCCTCTTGCCTTGTCTTAAACTGAGAAAATTACATAAAAACATCAGGGAAAATTATCTTTTTTAGTACCTGAGTTAGAAACAGGTCCTAAGATTTCAAAATATACCTTTTTTTAGTCCCTAAATTTTTAAAAATAAACTTAAAATGTTACTTAGTATTTTTGTTATTATTATTTTACCAAAGAAACAATAATTAAATAAGAAAATGGAAGAGGGTGGCAGGAGAAGGAGAGAAGAGAGATAATTTTGTAGTCATTCTTTTTAATTTAAAAATATCATCTCAACCTTAAAAATAATAAAAATAAAATGGGTCCTTTAAAGCTTATTCTTAAAAACTCAGGGATTAGGAGGGTATATTTTGAAACTTTCGGGACTAAATGCACCTATTATTGATGACTTAAGGATATTTAGCAACCTTAAAATTTTTATGCTTTTTCACTTATACGCACCCTCCTAATTGTTCATAGCTGAAAATTATACGTATCAAGAAGTAAAATATAGAATCTTGCCCCTCCCTGTGGCTCCGCCCCTAGAACTGATTGCTATTATTATTGGCTAAAAGTTTCGTTAAAAAGTTACGCATTTGTAATATTAAAAAGGAAGAATGAAGCAACCATTTTCAAACTCAACTTTTAAAACTATTTTCTGCATCCACCACCAGCTAGTCTGCTATGTTTCGACTTATCACATTCACCAGTAAATGTCATTGGATTTCTTTCTAATGTAATTAGATGATAACGTCGCGTTAAAAAGTACCTTAATTGCAAGTTCTTCAAAGCATTTCTCTACATTTTCTCTGGTTTTAGCACTGCATTCAAGAAACAAAGATCCAAGCTTGTTGGCTAGTGCAATCCCATCTTCTCTGCTTACAGCCCTTTCAGATTCCTAAGATTATTGCAACACATAAAAATGAAAAATTGTGTGCACTGACATTTTTCTTTTAGATGTACCTTAAATCTGCAGTATAGATTATTTCCACTTTGCAGATTATTGCAGGGAGGGGAAATAACAAAAGAAAACGTTGTCTATATTAAATGGTCTGAAATCGTATCAGATTATCATGCAATTTTGGTGTCTGATCCATCATTTTTCATCCATTATTAATGTAGAAACTCTAGTTAATACATTTATAAACTGGATTGACTACGAGTGTGGTAAGACTTAAGAGATACAAAGGACTCACTTTATCAACTTTGTTTCCAACAAGCATCTTGACACAGTCCTGATCTGTCAAATAAAGCTCAACTTCACTTGCCCATACATCTAATAAGTTTGTAAAAGTTTCTCTCCGGGTCACATCATAAACTAAGACAAACGAAAATACAACAATGTCAGTAGACCAAAGATAGTGTAATATGGAAAAAGTGCCACCCTAGAATTCTTCATGAACTCATACTTTAGGATCTAAAGAATCTGACGAGAACTAATATATTTGACAACTAACTGTCACTCTAGAATTTGAAGAGAATTTGATGTGCTCCGCTTTGATTCAATAATAGTAAAAATGTACACTGCTATAAGAAGAGGAAATGGAAAAGAAAGGAAAAGGTGAAATAAAACATAAAAAGTAAAGTTCTATCACAAAAAAAAAAAAAAAAAAGGAAGAAGAAGAAGAAGAAAAAACCAATCAATCAGATATTTCAATTCCTAATCAAGCAACTTCAGAAAAGCAGTATGTCAAGCTAGACTGTGCAACTTCAGTGCGTCCATGGGTGCTCATCAAATGGCTGACAGAACTTGTTCAGAGAGAATTCAACAAAAGGAATCAATAACAGAGTTTCCAGGTCGGTTAATTGCAAAAGAGGATTAGAGCACAAGAAGAAAAATAACGAACTATATTTTGTACATCCTTCTCCTAATTCAATGGTATTATCAGGCTCAATCAAAACACTACTAGCACTTTCCAAAGAAGCTAAGCTTCATTGTAATAACATCGTTTGATATGTTTAGCACATTCAATGGACTCGGAGAGTTGACAGTAAATCACAGAATGCATTTAAGTCAAAGCAGAAGAGTGCCATTTGATAGCTTACCAAGAATGATCCCTTGGGTACCTCTGTAGTATGAACTAGTTAATGATCTGAACCTCTCTTGCCCAGCTGCACCATGTTAAATCTTTAGAAAGTCAGCCACTTTTCTTTAAGTAAAATTAAACTATTAGTTCAATTCTTCCAAAAAATTTTGAATAGACAATTTAATGCTTTAGAAAGTCATCCGTCTTTTGAGAGAATAGTTTTGTAGTTTATATTTATAGTCAAGCAAGCTTTACATCCATGGAGAACACAAATATCTCCAGTAATTAAGTCATTAAGGGCAAGAAAGTGTACTTGCAACTTAAATTAACAGATCAAAGACCAAAAAGCGGTTCCCAACTGGCAACGACAGTTGGTTGCAAAATTCCAACAAGAGTCAAAATCCCACTGATCCAGTTACCTTCTTCTAGGAAATAATAATAATAAATAAAGGAAACCTTTTCCTCCATGCTCACAATCTATTAAAATAGGGATGTTTTAAAAAATAGAAAGACGGTTGAAAATAATTACAAATATAGCAAAATTTTACTTTCTATCTGTGATAGACAGCGATAGACCTAGATAGACATCTATCACTTTACCGGATAGACATGTGAGTCTATTGCGGTCTATCACATACAGAAAGTAAAATTTTGCTACATTGGTAAATAGTTTGATATTTTTTCTATTTATAATAATTTTCCATTAAAATATACTATTTACCCCTTTCAAAAAGTATCACAATGAAATTTCATTTTTTTCATAGAAAATAACTTATCAAAAAATTAAAAGTGATTCAGTTACCTATCTATCATAATGCATAGATCCCAAAAATATATGTAACCCCAGATGTCGATCCTAATATTTGTCAAGTATAGAGACAAAATAGTTAAGAAAGGCAGATGAACTGAAAATATGTTTTAGCCTATATTTACAACTTCAAAACGATCCAAAGCTCAATGTTTAACTCCAAAATAGAAATCATTGAAAAAAATGTAAAACAGAGATCCATCACATTCAATTCATTACCAGTATCCCAAATAGTCAGCTTCAATCTCTTCCCACCAATCGTAAGTTGCTTGATCTTGAAATCCACACCTATAGATGACAGTAAACACAAATCCCCCCTTTAAACAACTAATCAGAATAAAGTCAATTCCACAAATCGCCTCGACTTTCCTCAATCCAATAAATACTTCCGACTCCCTTACTTTGTCTATTAAAGTGAAGTTAATGGATAACAATCAACTAAACACCAAAGGAAACCTACTAGAAAAAGCATAATGCAACACAAACAATGAACTAAATCCTTAATTTTGTAAGGGATGAGAGAGATTGGGAGTACCAATGGTGGGAGTGAGATGGTCGAGAGAGGCGGAAATGAAGGTGTGTAGAAGGCTACTTTTGCCGACGCCGGAATCGCCGATGAGAAGAACCTTAAATGAGAGATCGTAGGCATTGATCTGGGCGGAGGGCGATCCCATTCTGAGTTCCGTAGGTCAGTGGATGAAGCAATGGTTGAAGAAAATGGAGTTGAAAAGGGAAAACTGGAAAAGAGGGAAATGCATTTATAGATGGCTATGGCGACGTGGTTTCCTTCACTGAACATTTTGGATTGAAAGGAGAATAAAGCGCCAGAGGACCTCACAAGAAAACGGCTGCACGCCTCACCAAACGCTATGTAAATATTACTCTAAAACTTTACCTTTATATTTATTATCATTATAATTACTTTTAGGCTATGTTTACCATAATGCTAAAATAAAAAGTGGGCCCAATTAATTACTTTTGTTATTGTTTAATTATATTTTGTAATGGTAGTAAATTATGGGGCCCAAAGCTGCAATCAAAAAGCATTATTTAATTGAAAAGTTGATAAGTAATCTTCAAAAATCCCCGATCAAGATGATCTCACCCCTAAGAATGGCTAGATGATGAATTACTTAAACCATCAGCAAAACCACATATCAGACAAAGCTTAGGGCTCCCATCAATCCTTGATTTTCAAATCAATCCACAAGCAAGATCGATGAAGTCAAACTTGAAGGATTCTAAACATGCAACCTAATCACCTTAGAATTGCAAAAGAAACATAGTACTAAAGCTAAAAGAAAGCTCAAAGGCTCTATCTACTACATTTTCCAAGTTTCTTACCAAGCTACTCTTTTTTTGAACAATTACATGACATTATATAGGCCTCAAAATTTGACCTTGGACATTTTATGGGTCATTTAAAGAGTTGTAACTCTCATAATTAATGACCATTACCAGCCAGGATCGAAATGTAACATAAAACAAGTAAAATTACTTAAAAACTAAAATTACATTTAATTAATACAATAAATCTGAAAATATTTCTTTTTAATTAGCAACCCATCATTTTGTAACCATCTTTGAGTTATGAAGCCCCACTTGAACTTTTTGCTCCATAAATGAAGTTTAATTTTTCGTAAATTTCACTTGACTTCACATAATTCTTCTTCTTTGGTTAGTGTAAGCTTGGACAACTTGTATGGCTCCTTCTTGAAGTTCATATTGCATAATTGAGGTTCCTCTGTTCATATCAAAAGTGGACGGTGCGCTCAGTCTCACTGTAGCTCAAAATTACATGGGCCCACTACCTTTACCTCTACCGTAACAATAAATTGTGTCAAATATGTAATTTTAAGTAAATGCGATCAAAACCAATTCAATTACATTTACAATTCAGACTTACTACAATTGATCCATCCATGAAATTTCATTACAACTACATCAACTTTTATTACAGTCTGGGAAATGTGGCCTTAGTGTGAATTTAATTTTTGGAAAAATTATCTTTATGGTCCCTACATTTTAGGTTTCAAAATTTTATCCATTTAATCTTTAAGTGGTGTTTTAGGGCGTTGAATTGATTATTATAATTAGTAGTTATTATAGTGTATGTTAATAATAGTCTATATTCGGAATACATATTTTTAATGTAAGTAGAAAATAGTAAACACTCTAACAAATAGTAAACGTTGTGGAGAGATTTCAAATAGTAATATCATACTTAATTGTTAGTTATTATAATTGGTATCCCAAATATGGAATAGGCCATAATAGCCCACCCCACCAACATCAAATTGGTGGCAGCCCCCTAAATGTTGAGTTTAGTTTCAATTTAGTCAGTAAGTTTCAAATATTACAATTTTATTCTTAGTAGTTGAATTTTATTCAATTTGGTCCCAAGATTTCAAGATTTACACTTTTAGCTTCAATTTTTCATTAAATAGTTACTTTCAATCATCAATATTAATGTCTATTAAGTGATTTAGACAATTATAAAGTGAAATTTTAAATTTAATATTAAGAGTAATTAAGGTGTTATATGATATTATTTACAACTATTTAAAACATTAAATCAACATTTTCTATTTATTTCATCTCTTGAGATGTTTAAACTATTTACATAATAATTTTTTAAATGTCATTTGTCAAGTTAATTTTTGTGAATAATGTTGTAAATAATATGCCACATATATCTTTCGATTTCTATACCTTAGCATTACGCCAATTTTTATTTTCTTTTAACTAGAAAGGGAAAAAAATCTAGAATGCTACTTTTAAAATCAAATTTTATAGTTCGAAAAAAAATGAAACTTCTCAAAGTGTAAAAGCATATTAAAATCACAAACCAAAAAATTTAGCGGCATTCTATTTAATTTAACCTGATTTTTACCTTAAATAAGTGCGGCCATTTTCTATCTCCATTATTTATTGCTAATTAATTTTGTAAAATGCCTAACCGTAATGTAACAAAAAAAAAAAAAAAAAATTGTTAAAGTAAACCGAAACTTACTAGTTTAGTGAAAATCAAGTCTTGCATTTGATTGAAATTAATTATTAGATAGCGTTATTTTCCAATATAGAAAAATAAACCAAAATATTTACACACCAAAATTTTATTGTAATATTTTGCTATTATTTATAAATATTTTAAGTAGTTTTATCATTTAAAATAATTTCTCTATTAATAACATTCTTTCCTTAAGAAAAGAAATAAAAAATAAACAAAACAAAACATAAAATAGCTCCCTCATAACTTTGAAGTTTAAATTTAGCGAAAATTAAGTTTTCACCCATATTACCTCACAATTTGATTCCAACCATAGCAACATCATTAACCAAATTTGAAGCTGATTTAACAAGTTAAGATATTTATTTTTATTAAGAGGTTAGAGCTTAGAAAAAGACCACAACATTGGAATTGATACCATTCTTCTACACTGATACATTGTTGTTTGGCAGACCAGATCATACTCTTATGAGAATCCATTAATTATTTGCGCTAATAAACAAGATAAAAAAAAACTCAAACCTCACAAAATTTCAAGAACAAAATTTGAAAAAGAACTCAGAAGAGTAAAATATAGATTGTTATGTGATCTAATATCCCAAGGCAAAGAAAGTATATTGTTCCTTGTTTCAAATCCAAATCACTGTACAAGCAAATATGATCAAGTCAAATTTTCATTGAAAGTCTGCAACTTAAAACACTTAAAATTCTCAATATATAATTAAACTTCATTCTAGGCTTTGCTCAAGGATTGCTTTCCATTCCCATTATGATTTTTTACAAAGGAATCAACAAATAAACTCTAAAGGTGGCATATTTTCAATTTAAAGGTTATACCTCTCCATTGTACATGAATACCATAAGAACAAAACTAACTTTAAAATAACCAAGAAAGCATAAATGAAGGATTAACTAAAATTACATGGAAATAAGCCATTATTCAAATCTCCCTGCAACCTTAATCCTTAGCTTAAAGATCCAAGTTTTTGGTGAGATAAGAACCATTAAATCTATGAAATTAACACTTCTTTATACAAAATTCATATCAACTTAGAGAAAACAGCTAAAACTAGATTGCCTCTTAGATCGACGATCTTGATTTAGATTGAATCACTCCACAATCAAATTTGATCAAGACTTAATTGAATGGCTCACATGCATTCTATCGCAAGAACACACAATAAACAAAGCTTAAAAAACTTAAACACAAAATTCTACATTTCAAAATTTTCTCATCATGTCAATAGAATTACATAGGTTTATATAACCTCAAAACAAGACCCTAGATATTCTAGGAGGCAACCCAAGGTTTGTAACTCTCACACTTTATTACTATAATAAGTCATTATGTAAATGTATGACTATAATAAGTCATTATGTAAATATAACCTAAAAAGCATATGAAAAGACATATAATATTATTCATAAATCTGAATTTCTTATATTTTAATTAGAAACCCATAAATTTGGAACCATCCATGAATCATGAAATCTCACTTAAAGTCTTTGTTCATAAATGACACTTGATTCTTCTTAAATTTTACACTTAATTCAACTCATTTTGCTCGTAAATTTGGACAACATATAAGGTTAAATTTTAGCATTTGATCTTCAAGTTCCCCATCATATCATATGACAGGATATAATGTTAATTTTTGCCAATAAATTTCATATCACATTTATGTTTTAGATTATTATTATTGTTAGTATCATTATTATTAATAATATGTGAGGTACAGGAATCGAACTTCAAATATTGAAGTTGATAGTATAAATTCATGTCAACTGAGCTATTCTCATATTGGTGTTTTATATTATTATTATATACACATGAAAATTCTGTTCTTAACAATCCTTAAAACCAAAATATGTTATTATATAAAAATGGTTAACACTTAGGCCACGTTTACACATCAGTAGTCAAAATTAGTCCAATCGTAATGGGCATCAATTGCAAAGGGAATTGGATTTCTTTGAGCTTGTATATATATACAATCTACAATTGTAATTTGATTTCCATTGATATCTTTTACATTAACATTGGTAATAATATAGAATATGTGTGATTACTATAATGTCCTCGATATATAATAAAAACATTACCCAACTTTCTATTATTCGTGGTTTCAAACTCTTGAACATTCAACCATTTTGGACATTCAAAAGTCTTCCTCTTGCTATTTAGATCGGTATCCATAATCGATTTCAGCGTACCAATACATATATATGATCAGTACATAAGTTAATACTTTAATGCATGCTGACCAAGAAGAAAATGGCTCTGCATGATTAAAAACAACTTAAATTGTATCAATATCACTCATATTTAGATCGGTGTAAGTATCATCATACCGATACAAGGGTTGTTTATATAAAGCTACCAATTTGGTCACTATCTCATTTAGAATGAGTTTATGGATTAGGATTATGATTTTTCATTGTGGACCAAGCATTTTTATGACAATTACAAAATATCCTAAAAACAAGGGTTGACAAGATACACAACAAATTTTAACATTTGATTTGTAAAAATGGCAAAAAAAATTCAAATTATAAAAATAACAAAACGAAATTAAATAATAGAAAAAAATTATTATTAATTGACAAAATTATCCCAAATACCACCACATTGATAACAAACAAGATTCGAAAGACACAAAGATTCAAAAACAACTCGTAAACAACAAATACACTCTATCTAAACAACCTACAAGAAAAGAAATTCAAATTTCAAGCAAAACCTAACAAATCAAATGGCATGCTGACAAATGTTATATTTTTTTTATAACAATATAATATGTTTTTTAAAATATAATTTGAACCAAATATTAGGAAAAAAACTAATAATTAGAGAAAAATCAGGATAATCTTTCATTTAAATGGAAAAAAGTCTTTTGTTTAAGTGACCTAAAATATTTGAGCAAAAGGTTATTTAAAATCTGAAACCTCACAATTACAAATACAATGTATGTGTAATCATTAGAGAAATTGAGGTAATCTTTTATCTTAAAAGATCCCCCTCCCCCCGGAATTGATCGATATATTTCTCACGAAACGAAAGACGAAACATAAGTCATGTATCAACTAAGCCAAGCCCTCTCGGGGACTTGCTTAAGAATAAGAAAGAGGAATTTCATGTAAATACCATGGAATAAGGTTTGATCCTATTCATGGGGATTCCGTAAATATTCCATTCTTTTTTAACGAATCTAATAGCGATATAATCTTTCTTTAATGACAATATAATTTGTTTTCTAAAATATAATTTGAACCAAATATTTGGAAGAAAAAAATCGAAACTGGTAATTGAATCAATTAGGTTATAGTTTGATAAATGAAACTTCAACAATTACATTATATTAATAACTTCATCATCTATGAAACCTATACAGGACAAATTAGGAATTTAAAAAATGACAATCACGTGATCTGCACACCATTTGCCAAAAATTTTATTAATTTTGAATTCTGCCAAATATCCAAATAAAACCTAAAATTTTGTCATATCATCCAATTTATCTCCCAATAACAATTCTGACCAATTGAGCTCCATTTTGTTATATGGACGGATTTCAAATATAGAGAAATAAACAAAAATATTTATAAAATATAGTAAAATTTTATTGTCTAGTGATAAACTGTAATAGATTACAATTTATGTCATGATAGACTTATACAGTAATTTATCATGATTTATCGTAAAAAGATGGTGATATTTTACTATTGTTTATAAATATTTTTAATAATTTTATCATTTAAAATATTTTCACCTTTTATATTACCATGATTAATTTCGATGCCGTAAGTAAACGTGACCTACAAATTGATGTTTCCCTCAAGTATTATGGCAACCCACCCCAACTTTGGAGTTAATACATTTCTTTCGCGCCCAATACGCTGCCGTTTTGCCGAACCTGTACGAGAATCTTTTTTTTCTTTTTTTTTTCTTTTTTTTTTCATTCTTTTTTATGACGGCCTCACGTGCTACGTGCATGCTATAAAAGTTGATGGCGAGATGGCGTTTGATCCAGCGGTGTAGATTTCTTGATCTCAATCATACTTCTTATTAAAATTTTCATATCTCATATATTTGTCTCTGATGTGACTAATTCCTTTATAAAAAAGACTAACTTATTATTATTTTTTTATTTTTAAATAAAGAAATGTGACTAAGTTATTATTATTTTTTTTTTAAATAAAGAAATGTGACTAACTTATTATTATTTTTTTTTAAATAAAGAAATGTGACTAACTTATTTGATGAAATCAAATTGTTGTATTTTATTTTATTTTGATTATGTTTTGTTTAACTAAATCCATAATGTGGTGCAATATTGTTTATTTTATAAAATCGATATGCTTGTTTACTGAATGTATTTCTCGTGATCATTAATTTATTAAAATATAAATGGTTGAAAATTAATTTTTTACATTTTTATTCATAAAAGTATTTGTTGACATTTATATTTTAATTTGAGAGAGGCATTTTCTTTTTTAAAATTATAACGATTAATTTAACAATATTATTAGTGCAATTCTACTTTGATTAAAAAATTGTATAAAAATAGTATTAAAATTGGATAAATATAAATTACACGAGTCTGACTTAGAGTCGGTTTAGATTGACTAAGAATAAAAAGTGTTTTCCAAAAAGTAATTTTCATTTAATCACGTTGATAAAAAGTTGAAAATAATCATGTGTGTTTATTTACACTTTCTCAAAAATACTTTTATATAAATGGTGTCAAAGTTGGTCACTGGAGTAGGTTGCCAAAGGTGGTGAGCGGAGGGCGGTGATAACCATGGTGGAGGTGAGGTAGAGGATTAATGAGAGTCTGGTAATTTTATGCATTATACAATGAAGGAGAGATTAACTATTAAACACTTAAAAATCAATTTTTTAAAAGTTGTTTTCAAGTATTTCTCTCAAACCAAATTATTTTAGAAACTTTTTTTTTAAAGCTATATTTTGAGTAGTTGCGAAACACTTTAATTTTTTTCAAGAAGAATTTTTGTTTCCAAAATTAAATACTTGAAAAGTTAAGCTAAACACACGCTTATACTCAATTTGATTGATAAGGCATCTAGTAGTTCTCACGATATTTTTTTCTTTTAAGTTTTGAGAGTAGTATTAGTAGGAGGAATTCGTCGTCCAATTCCGTTCCAAATGAGTATCTGTACTGACCAAAACCATAGCAGTGGTAAGACCAGGTTGAATACAGGGAACCAAAAGATTTTCTCTAATGAATTGACAACAATCTTAAGTAACCGAAGGGGAGGGGGGTTTGAAGTTTGATCGATTACAGGAAAAATTAAATTGCATAAAATAAACGAAACAAGTAAAATGAGTGAAAACTTATATGAGAAAAGTCTAGCTTAGGTTGTAATGAACTTTTCCCATTCAAGAAATTTGATCATTGAATTCCCATTACCCAAGTTAAATGATTGCTTACACTTGACCGATTATTTAATTACAAAGGCTAATTAAATTGTCCAAAACAACTAATTAGTTCAATTTGACAAGATAAAAGACATGTATATGCAAATTAGCACTATAGCATTAAGTTCTAGGACAATGTTAAGTGGAACATCTAATTTTCAAGTGCCTAATTAGATATTCATTCGATTCAATCCTAAGTTGATTAGAACAATGCTTATTGTATCAGATTTACAAGCCAACCTAATCTATTGCTTTCTACGAATCAACATACAATCAAATGTCACGAATTACATATTAATCTAAAGCAATGATCATAATATTCATGAGCTTCCAATAATGATCATAATATAGTAAAACTCAGAATTGAATCAACAAACACAATAAACTTCAATTTGAAATCTCTCAAATACAATGAAATTGGGAAAACCCTTAGAAACCCAAGCTACAAACAATTACCTTAGCCCATGATCGACATGCCTATCAATGGAGAAGAGTCTTGGTACATCCAAAGATCAAATTGAAGGAATTGGATTCTCAGCGGAAATAAGTGCCATTAAATTTCTTTTGGAAAACACAAAATTCAGAGAACAAAAGCTTGGATAAACATAAACTTTCGCATGCTATTGAGAAGATTAAAGGAATTAGAAGTTTTCTACCTTGGAAGACCGTCTTAATTGTAGGAAAACACCAAGTCACAAATCAGTGATGAACTTCTCCACAAAATTATAGAACTCCTTCTTTAGAACACCACCACAAAAGCTTCCTTGCTATTCTCTAGGAAGAACTAATGAAGAGTTGTAGGCTCTCAATGGATTTTGGTAAGGAAGTAATTTATTTTGGAGGAAGAGAGAAATGGAGAGGGAATAGAAAATTCTTACAGAACCTTTTCAGTCTTATGTAACTTCCTCTTCTCCCTTCTTTCCTCTTTATGTGAAATCAATAGTGACAGAGAAGCCAAAAATAACTCCCCACTATGTTGGAGTTATTTTTAATTAATAATATAATAATATAGTATTAATTAAAATTAAAATTAATTTAATTATAATATATTAAATCATATTTAATAAATATAATTAAATAAAAATATAGCAAAAGGAACCAAAATATTTACAAATATAGCAAAATTTCATTGTTTATCTGCGATAAACTGTGATAGACTGTATATTTTGCTATTAGTTGTAAATATTTTTAACAATTTTGCCATTTAAGATAATTTTCCTTAAATAAAATTAATTAATTAACAATGAATGAGTGAATTAATCAAATATCTCATATATAATTTAAATTTGAATCATATTCAAATAACCTTCTCTCACATAACCTATAGTTTTAATATGCATCTCATTTATATTAATTTTAACTTATAGTTTTTATATGAATCTCATTCATATAATTAATATTTAAATCTTATTTAAATATTCATCTCTCTTATAACATAAAATATAAATTTTGAATCTCATTCAAAATAAATTTTAGATTATAATATATTTATATACATTATACTAATTGTATTATATACAATTAATTCTCTTATTAATTTGAACATTTCAAATTAAACCAAAATGTTTGATTTTTATACTAATCCTCTATGAGCTAGCAAGAGGACCTTATGAATCTGTAGTTAGAAGCTCTAATGGTATGAGATTAATCAATTAAACTATTTAATTAGATTAATCAATATTCATTAACTGTAGGTTACTCCACTAAAGACTTACAGTTGCACTCTTCGCACTATAGATATATTTCTATGTCCATGGAATTTACTAATCAATACTAAGTCGACCCTCTCAAATTACTCATAACTCCAGCTAGGTCAAATTATCGTTTTACCCCTGTAGTTATATTGAACTCCTTAAGTACCACTGATTCCTTTAATGAATAAACTGTTTGTAGTCCAACTATAAACTAACCCCTCTCGGGCTAGTGAGAGAGTGAGGCCTTATTGTTCAAGACCTGGAATTAACTCTTAAGGGAGTAATTTATCTACTAATCCTAAACATGAGATTGAGTGAATTCCAGCTTGTGAAGATATGTTCCCAACTCCTTAATTGGACAAATCCCTAAAATGGTAGGCTTATTGAGTCAGCGATCTAGCAACTTTCATTGATGCAAGTCAAAGGATTGTCTTCATGGACAAGAGTTCATACCTCACTCAAGATTAAGGTCGAGTTATCTATAATCATCGTATGAAATGTTAATTTCTACAATTAATGATGTTATAAAGAGAAATTAAACATTTTACGATCCGATCTTATACAAACTCTTTGCATAGGATACCCCCACTCACATGTCTCCACATGAACGATTAGGATTAAATTGTTTGTAACACTTTACAACTCTTGTAACAATTACAGAGTGGGTCATATCTATAGCGTTACCAGAATAAGACACTTAACCTTATTCCTATACTACAGATCTATTGGTTATTACTTAAACATGATCCAACCTTGTATGTCTACCACATACATGTTTAAGTTTACATAAAATAACCATGGAATCTTAGTTTATTGGATTGAGTTAATGCAAAAGATAAATAAAATAATTTTTTATTTTATTGAATAAATAAAATGTATTTACAATTTACAAAATTAAAACATCCCAAGAGATTTAGGACACACTAGTCCCAACACAAACAAATGAAGAAAAGAGGAGAGAAAAATGATCCCAATCGATTGGCCGTAGAAAAACTGACCTAAACATCGACTGTTATATTTTTACAACATGTCACAGTGTCGCGACCCTATCATGAATTCTTGCGCGTCCAGACTTAGGAGCGTCATATCGTTGTGCGCTTTTTACAAATACTAACCCTTCTATGAATGGCGTCGCGGCGTAATTCTGTCATTTTCGAGGAACAATCTCAAATTAAGCAGAGCAAGATAGTACATTTTCGGTGCTATCAAGTATATTATTTGATATACTTGTCACATCCCAACCCAAGTTATCCTCTCTTAACTTAGGAAGAGATGTGAGAACATCAAACATTAGCCTTTTTACAATATCTACTGTCAGACCTTACTTCCTCTCCACAATTAACATGCATAATTCAAATGATTATAAAATACATATTAGTTTAATATGGCAATTCAGGGTTTGTCTACAATGTAAAATATCCACAACTTATATTCAACCCTAACTCAAAAGTACTTTAACTAAGGCATGACAGACCTCGTCTTCGCACAGCAACAGGAGCTCTGTTGCTACCTGAAAAGAAAGCATAAAAAGAAAGGACGAGCTTTACAAAACCTAGTGAGTGGTTAACACATAACTAGGGGACCCCTTTTATAGCATCATATTTTAGAAACATAACATCATAATTAAATATAACCGAGGCTATCTACTCAAACCTTATACTCAAAACTTATTCTAGTATCGTACTGTATCTTGCTGGCTCCCTTTAGCTTGCAACTAATTATGTTCCCTATGTGCACATAGCCTTATCTTTGAGGGATCAGAAACTAGACCTGTTAGTCCTTTGACCATCCCACAAGAGACACATCTCATAGAATCAGGAACTATGTTTCCAGCAACCCCCTGACCATCATTGTGAGGTCTTAACTATAGGGAATTGAATCTCGAAGGAAGCGTGTGATCGTGTTCTTTGATTTATTCAAAGAATTAAAATACAAAAAGTTAAGAAAAGGTTAAGCATCATATCTTTGAAAATCTATAATTCTCGAACCCATAGTCTTCTCCTTGTAGTCTTCCTTTTACAAGAGACTTTCCTCGCTATGACTCTGGCAAGGATCCGGTTTATGGGAACCACTCCTTTGTAAGAATGGGAAGAAGAATTTTCTTAGAATTTTGCTAAGAACATTGGGAGAATTAGTAAAGGAAGATTTTTAGAGTAATCGTAGATATTATTCTCTTAGAGAGTATGTTTTATGAAGGCTCCCAAGGACCCTATTTATAGACCTCTATGGGTTACTTCTAATCCTATTAGGATAACCCCTCTACGTAGATTTTAAATCAAATATTTATTAATATCCAATATTAATAAATATCTACCCAAATAATATTTAATATTAAATGGTTTAAAATATTTAGATCTAATTTAAATATATTTTTTTTGTAGAATCTTTAATTTGGATCTTTTTCAAATTAAAAGATTAATTATTTGAATCCAATACAAATCAATTAATTAATTCTCCCTCTATCTATTTTCTGCAGAATCTTTAATTTGGACCTCATCCAAATTAAATAATTCATTATTTGAATCAAATTCAAATTAATTAATTAATTCTCCTTCTATTTATTTATAGAGATTTTATCCAAATAAATAATTAAGTCTCCATATTATATGATTCAAATAAATTAAGTCTCCATATTATAAAGTTATCATTTGAATCACATTGAAATAAAATTTATAATAAATCATGCAATTAATTGTATTCAATACAATTAATATTTTCCTTCATAAATTTGAACATTTCAAATTTTTCTTTCAATATAGTTGATCCTTGAAGGTCTGTAGTGAGCTAGCAAGGGGTCCTTATGGACCTATAGATCAGAAGCTCCAACGACATGAGATTAATCGACTAAACTCATTAACCACATTAATCAATATTCGTTAACTATGGATACACACCACTAAAGACCCACAACTGCACTCTTCTCACAGCAGATGTATTTCTGTGTCCATGGATATAGACCAATAATAGCAAATTAGTCATTCACAAGTGTTCGTAACACCAGCTGGGTAAAATTACCCTTTTACCCTAGGTTGCTTTAAATCCTTAAGTATCAATGCTCCTCTAATGAACAACCTATTTATGGTCCAACCATTAAACAAAAACCCCTTTCGAGCCAGTGAAAGGGTAGGGCTTTTGTTCAAGTCTGAGAGACACGACTTAAGGGAACACTTATCTACTTACCCTAAAAATGGGAATGAGTGAATTTCATTTTGTATAATTATGTCCCCTGCTCCTCACTCGATCTTGTCCCCGAGATGGTAGGCATATTGAGTCGATAGACGACCACTCTCACCTATACCAATCAAAGGACAATGCCTCGTGGACAGGAGTTCATAATATACTCAGGATTAAGACTAAGTTGCCTAGGTCATCCTATTGAAATAGAAACCTAACTAGTCAACAAAGTTACATCTAGTGATTACTATTTCATGGTCCGGTCTTATGCAAAATCATGACATAGGATACCCCCACTCACATGTCACCTACACAGATGCGTTAGATCATTGCAATTGTAAGCCCTACTCTTATCTTTGGAAGATGGCAAGCAAAGTGGGTGAGTGATTGAGAAAAAGATGACCAAGAGCCTTCGACTTGAGTGGCTATGTGTTTGCTAGTTTGAGGTATGCGTCCATGAGAGTGAGCATGGGTGAAGGTTGGTGTTATATGTTTGTTGAGGCCGTTGAGCAAGTGGTCATGCGTTGATTGGTGTTAGTAGGAGGTTGCGTTGGAGATGCATGCGTTCAAGATACCCTATGGGACAGACGCATGGTGCTATGCGTCCAAGCTAGCATCCAAGTTTGCCAAAGGGGGTTGCGTTTTTTTAATGAAGGAGCTACTTTGTTATTGGAAAATAAAATAAAATAAAAGAGAAAGTGGAAGTAAGTTGACAGCTCGTTTAACAGATAGAAGTGAGAAAAGAAGAGAAGACAGAAGCTGTAGGAGACGAGTATCGCTGGAAAAGTAGCAACACTAAAAGATTAAGCGTGAACAGCAAGACGGGTGTCGATGGTATCATTGGGGGCTTTGCGTTTCACAACTCTCGCTAGATATTGCTGGTCTCGCTGAATAAGTAAGTCTCGCTGGTATCGCTAGTACAGTTTTATTCGCAGCTCAGTTTCGCTAGTTAATCTCACTGGTTGTTTCAAATCTCACTCATTAATGATTATTTTGATGGAAATTGGTCTTGGTGGTGATCCATTGAATAAGTGTATATGTGTAAAGCTTGTTGGTTTTTTAAAAGGGAATTTTAGGGAAGTCTAACATGAGAAATGTATTATTACAGGGTGAGAAGAGCTTGGAAAGGTGTATAATCCGCTAAAGGCCCAAGATAAGTTGTGAGTGACAATTTTCTTTAAAATCTGTCTTCTTGAAACAAATTTTTATTGTTGAAAGATTATGTTTGGAAACATGGTTATATGATTATGCTTTCACGAGTTTTAACATGCATATTATGTGTTTTATATTGAAAATCATTTGAAGCATGCTGGTTGTTTAATGAGTTTATGAAAAGCATATTATTGTTAATTTATGATTTAATGAAAAGCATTGAAGCTTGTAAATGAAATTGTGAAGATTTGAGATGTTAAAAACTCGTGAATTTATATTATGCCATTTTTAAGCGTGTTGTTTGCGAATGATGTTTGTGAAAAGACTCCCAATGCTGAAGGACACAGAGAAGGCATGTGGGTAGTCGGGACATGAAAATGGTTTCCAATGCTGAAGGACTCGAAGAAGGCATATGGGTAACCTAAGTATAGAGATAGCCCCCAATGTTGAAGGACTCGGAGAAGGCATATGGGTGCCTAAATCTCGTATATGGGCCCCAATACTGAAGAATTCAGAGAAAGTATTCGGGTAACCTAAGATATGATATCTATGTGAACATAGAGAGATGGTAGATGTTGGGTGTGTTGAGATTACTTCGCCCCAACTAAGGATGTTTTCGATGTTGAGAAGCGTTGAGCTCTGCTCCGCCTCAACTAAGGGAAATAATTTGAAATAAACTGAATTTCTGAGTATCTTTCCTGGAATAAACATATATGATTTGAGCATGTTTGCGTTGGATATATTTTTTAATCGATGTTTTATACGTATTTTTTTACAATGTTTACACTATGAATAGTTTCCAAGCTAAAGGGAAATATTTACAAAACAAGTCATTCACTAGGCAACCTAGCTCATGTTTTCCTTGTTTTTCTGTTTTCTAGGTAGTGAGCGAGTCAGGGTGCTTAGCTTACACAGAAACTCGTTTGGGCCCATCATTAGTGTTTAGTATTTTGAGAATTGTAAATATTTGAACTTAATCTTATGTTGTACATATAGAGGGTTAAGGGTGAGTTGTGAAACTTATGTAATTATATGTTTCTGAGTGGAAAACAATGTTTGTATGATAACTTAACTCTAGTTTAAGTATGATGTTCAAATATTGTGTTTAACTGCTTATTAGGTGACGATCAAGTTTTGTGGTCAGCAGTGGAAGCTGTAAGAGGGTCGGTGTCTACTGTCATCACACTTTCTCCTAGGTTAGGAGGGTACCTGGGAGGGGGTGTGACAACGTTTGTATCAAATACAAAGTAGGTCATATCCATAATGTCACCAGGATAAGGTACCAAGCCTTATCCCTATACTATAGACCCTTTAGACTGTATCTTGAACATTGATCTCCATATGTCCCCACATACAGTTCAAGACTCATAAAACAGCCTAGGATGTTAGTTTATTGGATAAGACAAAACAAACAAAAACAATCAATAACGCTTATTGAAATAACACATTAATAACTCTTTATTAATGATTTAATGACGGTTAAATAATTACATTTACAATCTACGAGTTTTAGGGCATAAAACTCAATAAACTCCCACTTGAACTAAAACTCCAGTGGGTTGTACATAAAGAGAAGTGAGATGGTAAGTATGTAAATACAATAAACTAGGGTATCTATATACCCATTACACATCTCCCACTTGCCCTAGATTACACAATGTATATATCTCGCAGACCTAGACTTTTTAAATGACCCTCGAAAACTTTAGCCAAGGGAGCTTTTGTAAATTGATCAACAATGTTATGCTCTGAAGTGATTTTTGTGACGATCACATCTCCTCGTTGCACAATCTCCCATATCAGGTGATACTTTCTCTTAATATGCTTTCCTCATTTGTGGCTGTGAGGCTCTTTAGAGTTGGCTACTGCCCCACTGTTTTTATAGTATAACGTGATGGGTAATTCCATGTTTGGAACGATTTCCAAATCATTTAGGAACTTTATGAGCCATATTGCTTCCTTTGCTGCTTCACAAGAAGCTATATACTCAGCCTCCATAGTAGAGTCAGCAATGCATCCTTGCTTGATGCTACGCCATACTACAACTCCTCTATTTAAGGTGAACATTGATCCTGACGTACATTTCCTAGAATCCTTGTTAGTTTGAAAATCAAAGTCGATGTATCCCTTAAGGATCAAATCCTTAGCTCCATACACCAGCTTGTAGTCTCTCATTCTCCTAAGATACTTGAGGATGTTCTTAACTGGAGTCTAGTGGTCTAACCTTGCATTAGACTGGTACCTACTGACTATTCCCACTGCATAACAAATGTCTGGCTTAGTGCAGAGCATAGTATACATTAAACTGCCCATAATAGGCATAGGGAATACGTTTCATATCCTAAATTTCTTGAGATGTCTTAGGACACTGTTCCTTAGACAAATGAACCCTGTGTCTGAAATGTAATAAACCCTTCCCCTTTCCTCCTTTCTTTTTCTGGATCTTCTTAGAATTTGAAGATGAGGGAACAAACTTAGTTCCAGAGGATGAACCCTTGTGGAACTTCTTGAAATGGGCAACATTTGTCTCTCCATCAATCGGTCCCTTATTTTTCATAAGAGACTGATAAGTCTATATAACTCATTCAGGAGGGTTGTCATGGTGTACACAATTTTATTTATAACCGAATTGTTGCAGAATTGAAGAAAGCTCTTCGGAGGAGATTCTAGAATAAAAGAAACCTGACTTTGCTTGTCAATGACCATGTCATATTTTAGCAATGTTGAATTGGACCATCAAGTCGAGAACATGTTCTCTCACCGATTGGTCTTCCTTTATACGTGCATTATAAACGTACTTAAAGGCCTTGTGCTGAATCTATGAGGACGGTTGTCCAAACATTTCCCAGAGGGACTCCATGATTTGTCGTACATTCATCATGGTCTCATGTTTCTTGTTGAGTACGTCAGACAGACTCGCCAAGATATAGACTCGGGCCTTGTCATTGGCCTTTGTCCAACAATCATATGCATCCCTAACAAATTGGGATGCATTACGAGCGAGGATAGGAGGACACTCCTCCGTTAAGACAAACCGTAGATCATCTATAACCAGAATCATATTTAGGTTAGATTTCCACGTTGCATAGTTTTTATCGGTTAGTTTTTCATTTTTAAGCAGCGCGACAATTGAGGAAGACATGCTTTAATTATAAACAATTAACCATTTTAGTTATCTTTGACGTAACCCATTACACAAGCAAACAAAATTCCAAGTAATCTAATCAATTAGCAAAAACAAGCAATCAAAGAAACCCTAATAAACTATTAATTTAGTTTCTGCAACGATGCTTTAGAGGTTTAGAGCAACAACCACCGAAGGTTGTTTAGTCACTTCTCCTTTTGAAATGAGACAATTCTCAGCTAATTCTAATGCCAGAATAACTCATATTCCTATAGACATTAACCACCGTTGTTTGGTCAAGGATTCGTTAACTCTTAACTCATCCCTATAAGTGTAACCCTCCCACTTTTAGATCCTAGAGGTACGCAACAACAAGCTACTATTAAGAAAGACAATTGTTGGTAATTGACCGAAGTGAACCTATCCTTTTCAAGAGTTTGCGGTGTTTCGAAACCTATGATCAGGCCTCTGAAGGGATGTTCACTCTAGGACGACACGCAGGCGGATCATAAGAATCTTACGGTGCAACCTAGGGTTGGAGACTGAGGGATACGTTGACACGCGTCCTGCTCCCACTTGCTATAGACATTTTTCCATTCACCTTGTTATTGAACCATACAAACACTTTTCGAAGGGAGGCCGCTCCCAGGGCGACACGAAGCCGAGTATGAATCTCATGGTGTCAATAATCAGGGACGGAGAAGCAAAACTTGATATAAACATCTCGTTTTGTAATTTTCCTCCTACTAAAAATGTCCTACCTTATCTTAGGGTTATTTAACTTAGATAAATTCAGCTAAGTTAATCTATCTAAGTCTATGCCTATTATAACTCTTATAAAAGGTCTTTATACTAATGTTCTAGGTGAATTAAATCATTTAATTAACCTAGTGATAATGCACACTAGTAGGCCTTAGGTTAATTCAACTCAAGTTCCAATTCAGTTCCCAGTTAGGAAGTGTTCCATAAACCGTCAACTTAAATACCCCAATCTTGGCAGAACTGAAGTGGTAGAGTTCCCTTATAACCTAAAGTCCTATTTGTCCTACTTAGTCATATTTTAAAACTATTTTAAAACAAAGTAAGACAAAATTCTAATCTTATTAGAGTTAATGTGATCTTAGGTCTAAATTAATTTTAAACAATTTAAAACCAATTTCCTAAGATCTTATGTTTGCTTGCAATTCTTAATGATAGGTTGATGGTTACTAATCATAAATTTCATAACTATTGTGAGTTTTAATGATTAGTCCTATAACATGCTTTCTATGATTTAATTAATTAACAATCAAATTTTAATTAATTAACCAATTATATTGCATACATTTCATAACATAATATAACAATTATATTAATCTATGGATGTATCATGCTCAATGCAAATTGATTTTCATTTAAAATATAACACTTAGATTAAATAAATCAATCATACATTAACAAAACATTAATAAATATAATTATTTATATTTATTTAATTAATGTCATACATCATACTTTTCCAATTTAATATATTTAATATATCAACATACATTAAATAGCTCATGAAATTATTATCATGCATTAAAACCATATATTATAATATACTAAGATGCATGAACATGCTTAACCTATGATGGGATTTTAATCTAAATGGCATACTTTATGCAACATTCAATTTAATTTAAAACATACATCACAAGCATAATTAAATTAAATAAAGCAAAATTGACTAACATATTTGGCATATCCTAGAAATTAAAGAAAAAATATTAAAATTACAATAATTTGAATTTCCAAGACATATCTTGGTCTTCAATTTCTTCTTCGGCCATCAAAATTTAGGGTTTGAAACACCTAAATTTTATCCTTTGATATTTCAGCCGCACATGCTTTGATGGAATCTACGAGATGCTTTGATGATGCATAGCAGAATTTCTAGATTTGAAAAAAAATCAGATTTTCTAGATTTCAATATTTCGGGAAAACCAACGTTTTTTCAAGAATTTTCAGCACTTCTACATAAAAAATATTACAAGAAACCTCTAACCCTCCAGGGTTTTACAAATAATCTAATCAAAACTTTAAAATCTAATACCCAAATATGCCTAAACAACCAATTTTGCAAACTTTCACATATCTCATATATGAACAATTAAAACACCCATCATAAAAGATTTTTAATTCAAATCAAGAATCAAAGATTGACACTGATACCAATTGTAGGGAATTGAATCTTGGAGGAAGCGTGTGATCGAGTTTTTTGATTTATTGAAAGAATTAAAAATACAAAAAGTAAAGAAAGAGTTAAGCATCATACCTTTGCCAATCTATAATTCTCGAACCGATAGTCTTCTCTTTGTAGTCTTTTTTTTCCAAAAGATCTTCCTCGCTATGTGTCACACCCCCTCCCAAATTACCATCCTAACCTAGGAGTAGGTGCAACCTATACACATACACGTCATCTTATATCTTGAAACACAATTCAATACCAGATCAAATATACAAACTTTTATACTAATGAAACATTATAAGGTAATCATAAGTTTTACATAAGGTTTCTCAGCTCATAATTTATTATACAAGTGTATTTGTTCAGCATATGGTACAAAGCCCACACTCATGCCACAAAAATCATATATGACAAAATATGTACTTAGACTGAGTATTTACAACTATCCCAGAGAACCAAAACCAAGTAAGCCCAGACGAGGATCTTCTGTAGGCTAGGCGTCCTGGACACGCTCGCTACCTGAAACGAATAACAATAAACAAAAAGGCGTGAGCTTAAAGCCCAATGAGTGACTAAATTATCAATCACAAATTAATTCTTGAGTTAATGCTGATCATAAAACTGCTATATAGCTTATTAGTACAGATTACTGGGTCACTCGTGCCATTTAACAAGATAGCATAAATATTTATCTCATAAGCAGCGGAGCAAAGCTCAACGCTATTAACCTCATAATTCAATTACTAGTACTCATATTCATACGCCTTCACATTTCGTCCCTCAGCGTTTCTACTCTCAAGTGCTTTCTTATATTGTCCCTCAGCACTGAGTTTCATTATTAATTCACTGTTCAAGTGCCTTCACTCATGGTCCCTCAACACTGAGCCATCATATACTGGTTTCCATATGCCTTCACACAAGGTCCTTCGGCTTTGGAAACTATCTCAATCAATTTCACTAATGCCTTCACTCATGGTCCCTCGCACTGTGTATCATATATCATATCTCCATAGGCCTTCACATAGGGTCCTTCGGCTGTGGTTTGCATTTAGATAACACACATACAGGAATTCACATAATATACTCGTTTTCACTTGCACGTTGTTAACGATAATCCTTGGATAAATTAGAGAGCCACTCACGGTTTGTCTTAGGCCCCGAGTGGATTGTATGCTTTTCCGAGCTCTTCTTGGCCTGTAAAACATATTTCTCATATTAGGTTCCCTTTGGACTCCTTTTTCAAAATCATTAGGTATGCATATTAATAACTAGCGATACTCCATGTTACTAGCGGGTCTACCAGCGAAATTTACACTACTGGGTACGATACTAGCGAAACCAGAGTGAACTAGACTAGCGATATCACCTTAAAGAGCGATACCTAGAGAGACTTCAGCGAGAGTTGTGAGACGCAAAGCTCCTTTGCGTTTATCAGCGACACCAGTTCCGCTGCACACTCTCCAGCTCTTTAGCGATACTACTGTCTAGCAACACTTAATATCACAGTTTTCCTTCCTTCCCTTCAAAACTCTTCCTTTATCCTGCTAAAAACCATATTACAGCCAAAATCAGAACTTCCCTTCTTCTACAATCTTGTAAAGTAGTGAGTTTCCTAGCTTACCTCAAAATTTCAGACCATGACTCGTCATCATTTTAGAATTATTCTCAAATAACTTCGGCTGCCTTGATTTGCTTAACAGTTCAACTCCTCTAGCTTCTTCCTAGAGATTAGCACATTTTTGCTCGGATTTAGCTTAAACATCCTTCATGGAAGTTGCTAAGAATTGACTCAACTTACTTACCTCAAAATTTCAATTCCAGCTTCGACGTCCTCGATTAACTCTCTTTCAAACACTGATTGGTGTCCAAATCTATTAGTAACAATCAAGCTTCTGGTTCCAACTTTAAAATCTTCATGAAACTAATCTGATTTCTACTCAAATTCAATATAGGTACCTTCTTGTACCTCTCCTCATTGTTCGTCTGCGAAATGGAGTTAATCTGAGTTCGAAAAATATATCAAAAAAGGCTTAATTATTCTATGCACTCCTTTATATGTCAATATAAATCACCGACTTACCAACTCTAACATCATCCTCCTTCTAGAATTAGCCAACGCCACCTTCTGCGCATGGCTTCGGTAACGCATAGTCTCAACTTACTATGCCACTGGTTGCTCAACGCCGAATAGCCGATTACCGCATGGCCCTCTCGGCCAATTTTCTATGTCTGACTCATAACATCCTTCAACGCATAGGCCATCTCAACGCATAGCGATGCCAACTTCTAGCACATAGTAGCCTTCAACGCATACTTCTACTAACGCATAATGCACCCTTCTCCCTTCACATCTATTACCCGCCGAACTGTCCTCTTCAACGCATACTTATCAGTGGCAACTCTTGTCAAGCTTAAACATACCTTCAACGCATGGTCACTCATCACATGGCCAACACTTAACCATTTTCACTCTCCTCCAACTTAGCCAATTTTCTTTACTTGCCTGCCCCATAATTTCTTTTTACTTACCTTCTCTCAATAACAAGTACGAGGTTTACACTATGACTCTGACAAGGATCCGGTTTGTGGCAACAAAGAAATTCAATTTTCTTAGAATTTTTCTAAGAAAATTGGGAGAATTAGTGGAGGAAGATTTTCAGAGTAATCATGGAGATTATTGTGTTCTATGAAGGCGCCTAAGGACCCTATTTATAAAACTCTATGACTTACTCCTAATCCTATTAAGATAACCCCTCTGCCGAGATTTTAAATAAAATATTTAATAATATCCAATATTAATAAATATCTACCCAAATAGTATCTCATATTTAATGGTTTAAAATATTTAGATCTTATTTAATTTTTTTAGTTGTAGAATCTTTAATTTGGATCTCATTCAAATTGAATAATTAATTATTTGAATCCAATTCAAATCAAAATTAATTCTCCCTCTATCTATTTTCTGCAGAATCTTTAATTTGGATCTCATCCAAATTAAATAATTAATTATTTGAATCCAATTCAAATTAATTAATTAATTCTCCCTCTATTTATTTATATGAATTTTATCCAAATAAAAAATTAATTATTTGAATTATATTCAAATAAATTAATTCTCCATATTATAAAGTTGATCCTTGTTGGTCTGTAGTGAGCTAGCAAGGAGACCTTATTGACCTATAGATTAGAAGCTCCAACGATATGAGATTAATCGGCTAAACTTATTAACCACATTAATCAATATTCGTTAACTATGGGTACACTATACTAAAGACTCATAACTGCACTCTTCTCACTGCAGATGTATTTATGTGTCCATGAATATAGAGCAATAATAGTAAATTAGTCCTTCACAAGTGTTCGTAACACTAGCTGGGTCAAATTACCATTTTATCCCTAAGTTACATCTAAATTCTGAAGTACCAGTGCTTCTCTAATGAACAACCTGTTTATGGTCCAACCATTAAACAGAAACCCCTCTTGGGCCAGTGAGACGGTGGGGCCCTTTGTTCAAGTCCCGGAGACACCACTTAAGGGAGCACTTATCTACTTACCCTAAAAATGGGAATGAGTGAATTCCATCTTGTATAATTATGTCCTCAACTCCCTACTTGATCTTGTCTCCAAGATGGTAGGCATATTGAATCGACAAACGGCCACTCTCACCCATACAAATCAAAGGATAATCCCTCGTAGATAGGAGTTCATAATATACTCAGGATTAAGACTAAGTTGCCTAGGTCATTCTATTGAAATAGAAACCTAACTAGTCAATGGAGTTATATCTAGCGATTAATATTTCGTGGTCCGGTCTTATGCAAACTCATTGCATAGGATACCCCCACTCGTATGTCACTTACACGAACGGGTTAGATAATTGCGTTTGTATCAAATACAAAGTGGGCCATATCCATAGTGTCACCAAAATAGGGTACCCAGCCTTATCCCTATACTATAGACCCTTTAGACTATATCTTGAACATTGATCTCCATATGTCCCCACATACAGTTCAAGACTCATAAAACAACCTAGGACATTAGTTTATTGGATTTAGGGTTATTAAGATAAAACCAACAAAAACAATCAATAATGCTTATTGAAGTAACACACCAATAACTCTTTATTAATGATTTAATGACAGTTAAATAATTACATTTACAATCTATGAGTTTTAGGGCATAAAACCCAACATTAACCCCGTTATAGGATAAAAAACTAGATCCTCAAATCATCTAACTATCCTGTGCGGCCTTAACTTCCTTATCAAGCATTAACATACTCAAATTCATAACATATAAACCTACTCTTAATGAAATCACAAGCATTACTTAATGAAAGAATAACTAGTAACCACTCACTGTTGATTAGGTTTGTTTCTTCAAAGTCTCCTTCCCTTGTTTTGATCTTGCTTAACTTTAAAGCTCGACTTAGATTGAACCTCTCAGCTTCGCACTAGGCTTCTGGAATTAAGGACACAACGAGAACAACCTTTTAAAGCCTCAACAAACTTTAAAAAACAATAGGAAAACTTCCTTGGACGCGGAGAGCACGTTTTGGAGGCAGGACAACACTTTAGGTCACCAAACAACACTTATTGGACATAGCCTTGCTCAGTTGGACACAAAGCAGTATATCTGGACGCAGGGCAGTACTTGGTTGGGAGAAAAACAACTTCTTGGACGCAACACATCGCTCAGTTGGATGCCAAGTGCTCCTTGGACACAAGGTCACCTTTGTTGGACGCCTAGGGTTCCTTTGGGACTCCTGATCTTCCCTTGGAAAGCTCTCAACTTCTCTCAAATAAACATTTGAAATGATTTTGAGTCAATGTAAAGTTGACCCCTCGAGTCTGTTTATAAAACTCTTTGAGAGGCTTAGTCACCCTCACCTTAGTCCCTTGTTTGACACATTTCATGGCACTTGTCTTACATCATGTGTTTATGGCCATGCATGATGACACCTCCTACTTTGAGGTGTTTAACCCATAGCTTGCCACTTAGTAGCTCATTTTCACCCTTCTAATGCATCCAACACTTGCCCAGAGTATGGGTTTATGTGGCCAACTCCTCCCTTCATGGGTCCAACTTGTAGGTTTTTAGGGTATGTCCTCTTTTGCTCTCCTTACTTCATCCAACTAGTTAACACTTAGCCAATTTTTCTTTCTCAATATCATGTATGCGTCCAACTTTGCCTTTAGAAGTCTTGTACTTAGCCAAATTTCTTCCCTTTCAAAGAGTATGCGTCCAACCCCTTTACTTTTGGCCTACAAACCATATATTCAACCTTTTATTTTCCCTTAGTCTTGCTCACTGGCCAACCATCTTATACTATACGTCCAACTTAGTTCCAAGGCTACTATACTTAGTCAAATTTCCACCCATGAATCCTTCTCCGCGTTTCCATGTGCTCTTCCTTGGCTTCACTCAATTGTTCTCCATTCAACCTAGACAAGACTTCCTGCACTTAACTAAATTCTCAAGTTTTCTCCTTCCTATGCATTGAGCTTTACTTTTCCTTCAAAGTGTTGCTTTTCAACTCCAAATATTATGCAGCTTATTGGAAGATTTCTGTTTGCTAACAAGTCCAACACGTTGGTACACCTAATATTTCTTCCACTATTGGCCATTTTGAGCGAGTTGGTAGGTATTCGTGGGGTGGTGCCTGTCTTGTATGGCTTTACAGAGAATTATATCGAGCTAGTCATGCACAAGCTTTGGAAATAGCAGACCCATTAATACTACTCCAAGTATGGGCTTATGATAGATTTAACATTGTAGCATCAGAAGTCCAATTACAACCTCCATATCACTTTATGGGACGTCCATTTGACACAAATTTTTATTGTGAGTTTGAACTAATTCTCAAGCATTGGACCCAAATTCAGGGTTAAGGAATTCTCAAGCATTGGACCCAAATTTAGGGTTAAGGACAAAATGAGTGACAATAAATACAAATATTGATTTCTTTTTATATATGAAATTTGTTAAGTTTGATGTTTTCTTTTTCTTTTTTTTTTCTTTTAATTTAATGTGAAATTTAAGACAAACCAAAAAGGGACAGTTGTTCTGCCTTGCATGTTTAAAAAATATTTCTAAAATCGTGGTACTTTCTATACTATCGTTGATAAAGATGGTATTTATTTGAAAGAAATGATATCTTTAATCAACAATTTAAATGTTATTCATTAAACTTTATTAGCAATATAAAGTATTTTACAAACTCTTTATACATATAAATTTGATCTCAACGTTTTATTATAATCTTTCTTAATTGGTAAAGTAACAAGGGGACAATTTTGCTCCCACTCCTTCCTTCTTTGTTTTTTTCCCTTTCAATGTTTCAATAATTCTAAAATTGTTGTTCTTTTTTCCCCTATGATTGATAAATATGGTAAATTTTCAATGAAGTGATAGGTTTAAAACCGACCATTTTTTTTTATATGTTAAGTACAAAATTATTTAGGCCCTGTTTGATAACTATTTTGTTTTTTGTTTTTTATTTTTGAAAATTAATCCTATTTCTACCACATTTCTTATAATGATTTGCATATTTCTTAAGTACAGTGGAATTTTTAGTCAAATTCAAAAAACAAAGGCATGCTTTAAATATCTACTTTTTTTAGTTTTCAAAATTGACTTGGTTTTTTAAGCCGTTGGTAAAAGCTAGACAACAAAGAATGAGATTTGGGGGTAGAAGTAGTGTCTATATAGGCTTAATTTTAAAAAAGAAAAACAAAAAACGATATGATTACTAAATGGAATCTTAAACAGTCAATTCATATGCTTTCGAAGGTTAAAAAATATTGACATTTTAAGCCATTATATTAATTGTTAAAGATTGTTTCCGTTTGCACTGGAGATACAATTTTAAGGTCTAGTTTGATAAAACTAAAAGTCGAAAAGACAAAATTTCAAAAAAAAAAAAAAAATAATAATAATAAATAAATAAATAAATAAATAAATAAATAAATAAATAAATAAATGTTAATTAACACTTATTTGATAACTATTTTGTTTTTTTAAAATTATACTAGTTTTCTTACCATTTCTTTATCATGGCTTCATCCTTACTAAATCCTTAACCAAATTCTAAAAATGAAGGCAAAATTTAAAAATTTAAGATCATGTTTGGTAACCATTTGGTTTTATAAAATAAGCTTATTTTCTCTCAGTTTATTACGATGATTTGCATCTTTATTATGTAAAAGAATTGAATTTTTAGCCAAATTCTAAAAACAAATACAAGTTTTTAAGATCCCTGTTTGGTACTATTTGATTTTTGGTTTTTCATTTTTGAAAATTAAGTCTATTTTCTCTCAATTTCTTATAATGACTTTCATCTTTCTTGAGTAAAAGAGTTGAATTCTAAGCAAAATTCTTAAAACAAACACAAGTTTTTAAGATTCCTTTTTGGTGTAACTACTTGATTTTTGGTTTCTCATTGTTGAAAATTAAAGTATATTTTGTCTCAATTTTTTATAATAGCTTTCATCTTTCTTGAGTAAAAGAGCTTAATTCTAAGCCAAATTCTTAAAACAAAATAAGTTTTTAAAACCCTTTTTTATTTTTCAAAACTTAGCCTTGTTTTTTAAAATATTTGGTAGAAAGTAAATAATAGAGTAAGGATTTTAGAGGTAGAATTTGCGAATATAGACTTAATTTTCAAAAACTAAAAGCCAACAAAACCCCTTTTGATAATCATTTGGAATCGGTGTTTAAAACACTTCTAAAATTTATACAACAAAACAACGAAACAAACCGATGATTGAAGTAGTATTTACATGCTTAATGTTTGAAAATAAAAAACAAAAGAAAAACCAAATGCTTATAAAAAGAAGCCTAAAATTAACAACTTAACAAAAGTAGTTAAGTGACAAAAAAATGAAATTTCTTCCTAAATGGATCCTTGAGGGAAAATTTTTGGAAGATGAGAGAAAAAGAAAAGAAAGAATGGTAGAAAGAGAAAGGTTAAAAGAAAAGTTAGAGCCTATGTTTGAGCATTTATGGATGGGTTGATGAGTAAAAAGGAGAGTTTAGGGTGGACTTATCCTATTTATTACAAAATTATCAGTTAATTAACACAATGCTAAATCCATCATTATCCTTAATTATAATACCTTTTTTAACCAAAGGAATTGGCTATATGATAGTCTTCACTTCACACAAATATTCATATCAATCAATACTCACACGAAGAGACACAGAAAAATACAATTTTACAAAGAGAATTTGGATCCATGGCGTTTCAAATGCAATTGTTTAGGCTTTCAATCATCATCTTCTTCTTTCCGGGTATATCTCTCTTTTTCTTTTTAATATATATATATATGAGAGGTTTTTCTCCCTCCAATTTAGTTTTTGAATTATAGTTATCCAAAGTTCTTGGTGAATTGTGAATTCCATAGCTGATTTTTGTTGAAATTATGTTATTTAAGTATCGTTTGATAATTACTTTAGGTCTTCATTTGTTAACTATTTGGGTCTCGTTTGATGACTATTTGTTTTTTTTTTCTTTTTTTCTTTTTAAAAATTAAGCTTATAGACACTATTCCTTCTAAATTTTTCTTTTTATTATCTATTTTTTACCATTAGTTTAAAAAAATTAAGTCAAATTTTGAAAACTAAAAACATAGCTTTTAAAAACTTTGTTTTTGTTTTTGAAATTTGGTTAAGAACCAACTATTGTATTTAGGAAAGATGCAAATCATTGTAAGAACTCGATTGAGAGGGAATAAACTTCATTTTCAACAATAATAAATAGAGCCTTGCTTTTTTATTTTTAATTTTTTAAAATTAAACATATAAACAAACACCCATTTCACCTTAAAATTTTTGCTTTGTTTATCTACTTTCTACCAATATTTTTTTAAAAAAAACAAGCCAAATTTTGAAAACTTAAAAAAGTAGTTTTTATAACTTGTTTGTATTTTTAAAATTTAACTAAGAATTCAACTCTTTTATTCTAGAAGGGTAGAAATCATGATAAACAATTTAAAAGAACATAGCCTTAATTTTCAAAGACAAACAAATACGAAATTATTACTAAATAAGCCATAATCTTTTGTTTTTTTTGTTTTCCAAAATTGGGAATATTTTTTTTCTTCTTTACGATGGTATTCATCTTTCCATAAAGAATATCTTGATTTCATAATCAAATTCAAAATTTGAAAACAATTTTTTAGCAAAAAAAAAAAAAAATAATAATAATAATAAATAACAAAAAAAGGAAATCTTAATAGGTAAAATTAAATTTTAATAATATTTTTTTATAATAAAATCGGAGACTAAATTGTTAATTTAACGTTTAATAACTATAAATGGTTACAAATTTGGAGTTCCATCAATTAGATCATTCCCAAAGGAGAAAAGTGATTTTTAATTTTTTTTTTTCCGTAATATTTACAGGAGTTTACTCGGTGAACTTCGCCATTAAAAACAACTGTAGTTTTCCAATCTGGCCGGGAGCATTGACTGGTGCCGGATCTCAACTATCCACCACCGGCTTCAAATTACTCCCCGGATCGACGGCGACGGTAAACGTCTCTTCCCCGTGGTCCGGGAGGTTCTGGGCTCGAACTCTTTGCTCCACCGATAAAACTGGAAAGTTCTCGTGCGGAACTGCCGACTGTGGCTCCGGCCAAGTCTCCTGCAACGGCGCCGGCGCAATCCCGCCGGCAAGCCTGGTTGAGTTCACAACAGCGGCGAATGGCGGCCAAGATTTCTTCGACATCAGCCTTGTGGATGGCTTCAATTTGGCCGTTTCAGTGAACCCAATAGGCGGATTAGATGGGTGCAAAGCGGTGGTTTGTGCCGGAAATGTGAACGCTGTTTGTCCACCGGAATTAGCCATTAAAGGAGAAGGCGGTGAAGTTATAGCATGTAAAAGTGCTTGTATGGGTTTTAATAAGCCGGAATATTGTTGCAGCGGTGAGTATGATCAGCCGGAAACTTGTCCGCCGACGGATTATTCGAAGATATTCAAGAATCAGTGTCCTCAAGCTTACAGTTATGCATATGACGATAAGACTAGTACTTTTACTTGCTCAGGTGGGCCTAATTATTCCATCACATTTTGTCCTTCATCTTCTTAATGTTGTCGGAACCTAACCCTCAAAGGAATAAATTTAATGCTAAATATATAATTTACTTTTTCTTTTTCCTTTCAATATATGAGAAATTAAATTAAAAATGAGAAAAAAAAACTCTTTAGAATTTGGGATGGAAAATGACTAATGATATACCAATCTTTATAATATGACAAAAAAGTGACCAGATAAAATAAACTTTAAGAACACAATTTTTTTTTTTTTTTTTTTAAATTGAAAATATGGGTTCATATTTAAGTTTCACTATGAAATTGACAAAATGTCGATTGTAACTTAGATTTTTCACGACATGCTGCCAATGTTTGATTTCTGGGCTTCATATTTGTTTTTGGGTATATTAGAGGTCTTATGTTTAGGGATTGTGATCTCAAATATTTAGGGTTTTAGGTTTATATGAATCCTTAATCATTGATAACCCTTTAAAAGTGATGAAAAATGTCAATGCTACCTCTTTTAAAAAATGACAAAAAATCACCTTTTAGAAAGCTTCCAACATGAGTTCATTTTCACCAAACTTAAACATCTGGGGACTATGGTATTAAAATGTTTGGGGAGTTTAAGTTTAACGAAGGAAATTATTTTAAAGGATAAAATTGTTGAAAATATTTACAAATTGTAGTAAAATATCACAATTTATCTGCGATAGACTACTTACTATCTATGTTTATCATAACTGATAGATATAGATAGTAGTCTATTGCGGTCTATAGAAGATAGTTATATTTGAAAACAACCCTAATATTAATCATTGAAATAATATACTGGTAATTTAACACGAGAAAAAGCTTTTTAGAAATGACAAATGGTAATCTATCGACTAAAAGTTGCCAATGTTACCCCTTTAAAAAATGACCAAACAATGGCGAGAGAAAACATATAGAACGGTTTTTTTTTTTTTTCCTGAAAACATGAGCTCATATTCACCATGAAATTGAAAAATGTTGATTGTAACTATGTTTTTTTATCATGGGCTTTCCATGATTGGTTGTTCCACGTTTCATGTTTCTTTTTTGGGTGTTAAATTTTTTATATTTAGGGATTATAGTCCTAATAATCCTTGATCAAATTATTAGTAATTTAAAACCACGACCAAAAAAAAAAAAAAAAAAAAAAAAAAAAAAAAAAAAAAAAAAAAAAA
>QLSR01000077.1:99844-135058 GCA_031780015.1 Citrullus colocynthis
AAAAAAAAAAAAAAAAAAAAAAAAAAAGAAAAAAAGAAGAAAAGAAAAAAAAAAGCTTTTTATAAACTGCAAATGGTAACCATTTCAAAACAATCAAGAATGGCGAATGCTACTATTGATGATCACATATTAAAAATATCAAGGGATCTCATAT
The DNA here is from genome assembly GCA_031780015.1 of Citrullus colocynthis. Taxonomy (NCBI): domain Eukaryota; kingdom Viridiplantae; phylum Streptophyta; class Magnoliopsida; order Cucurbitales; family Cucurbitaceae; genus Citrullus; species Citrullus colocynthis. The sequence continues at coordinate 99,999 of QLSR01000077.1, forward strand.
TCTTCATAAGATAGAAGCATTACTCCTTTCATTGCCAAAATAGTCTTGAGATGGAATCCCATGTTATCTAATGTGGAATCAAAACCCATAAAGCTTAAATGGGTATTTGATCCAATAAAGAGAGATTGGGATCCAATAAAAAATGATGAACTAAAAAGAGGCACCAATCTTGAGGGGGCATGTTCAGGATTCCATATTGGAAAAATCAAGTGATCTCACACTCTTCATAAAATAGATGAGTTACTCTTCTCATTGCCAATTGGTTTTGAGATGAAACCTATGTTATCTAATTAGCTCTTTTCATGATCGGTTGTTGGGTTTCATGTTTATTTCTTAATATAACAATTGTTGTCCAATATACTGAAAGGTTGAAATCCCTAATACAACGGAAACAATACAGAACAATGTATTAATACAGTGGGAACACAAACCACCACCATGTCCCCAAGATGGTAGACATATTGAGTTGGTCATCCTATTGATCACTATTTTGTGGTCCGGTCTTATACAAACTCATTGCATATGATACCCCCATTCGCATGTCACCTACACGAATGAGTTAGATTATTGCGTTTGTATCAAATACAAAATGGACCGTATTAGTGTCATTAGGATAAGATACCTAACCTTATCCCTATACTATAGACCCTTGAGTATAGACCCTTTAGAATGTTGGGTACCTTATCCCTATATTATTGATCTCCATATGTCTCCACATACAGTTCAACACTCATAAAACAGCTAGGATGTTAGTTTATGGATGTAAGGTTATTAAGATAAAACAAACAAAAACACTCAATAACGCTTATTAAAGTAACACATCAATAATTCTTTATTAATGATTTAGTGACGGTCAAATAATTATATTTACAATCTACGAGTTTTAGGGCATAAAACCCAACATCATATTGGAGGCATGAGACTGAAAGTAGATATTCCAACTTACAATGGAAAGATGAGCATTGAAATATTCCTTAATTGGATAAAAAATGTAGAAAATGTCTTTGACTACATGGGAACTCTGGAGCACAACAAAGTTAAACTCGTGTCTTTGAAATTAAAGAGTGGCACGTTTGCTCGGTGGGATCAAGTCCAAGGCAATCAACGAGCATATGGCAAATGACGCATAAGTAGTTGGCCCAAAATATTAAAATTGATGAAGAAGCGTTTCTTGTCCGCAAATCACAACAGGCTTGCTTCATTATAATCAATTCCAACATTGCAAACAAGGTATGCGCTCTGTTGAATATTATTTAGAAGAATTTCATCGTCTTAGTGCAAGAAATAACCTTGCTGAGAGCAATAACCAGCAAGTAGCTAGGTATGTTGATGGTCTACGGTAGGATATTAAAGAAAACTCCACCAACATCCTATGACTTGATTGGCTGAAGCAATACCCATTGCATCAACAACTTAAGAAGATGAGGCACAGAAGCAAAAACGTTGGTCATTTAGAAGGAACAATTGGGATAAAGCCTTCTCTACAGCAAGAAAATTACCTTTAGATCCAACTACTAAAGCATAAAACAACTTCAACTTCCAAAGGAAAGGACACCGACTCCAAGGGAGTTCTTCTTCTTCTGCTTCTAAGAAAAATAATAACCCTTATAATAGACCTAATCTTGGTAAATGTTTTAGGTGTGGTCAAACGAGACATCTTTCTAACGATTTCCCTCGAAGGAAAAACCTCACTATTTAAAAGGAACAAGAAGATCTAGAGGATGAAAAATTTCTGATGAGGACATCAATTTCGCTCAACCTTATGATGGAGATGCACTATCCTATGTTGTACAAAAGGTTCTTTTAAGGACCAAATTGTAAGGACCAAATTATATGTGATATCCTTGAAATGAATGCTTACCACATATTGCTGGAGAGACCGTGGCGATACGATAATAATACTATACATAGAGGAAGTACCAATACTTATGAATTTGAATGGATCGGTAAAAAGGTGGTTCTTTTACCTATTGATTCTAAGTCAAACTCAATCAAAGGCGCTGTCAAGGGCAAACAAAATACAAATGTGTTCTCTGTTTTGACAAGTTTGGATTCAAGCAAATACTTTTACGTTAGCCTTGTTTGTTCATGACACTTCAGACCCATTACTTCTAGTAAAGTGCAAGACTTACTAAAGCAATTCCCCTCATTTACAAAAGTCCCTCATGAGTTAGCACTACTTTCAGACATACAACATAACATAGACCTTATTCCCATAGCATGATTACATCATTTACCCATTATAGGATGAGCCAAAAAAATTACCAAACCCTACGAGCTATCATCCAAAGATCTCTTAGAAAAGAAACACACATTACCTAGTCTCAGCCCATGTGCTGTCCCAACCCTTTTAGCTCCCAAAAAGGACGGTAGTTGGTAGCTCTGCATTGATACTTGTGCGATTAATGAAAAACGTTTGAAAAATGCTTCTTATTCTCTTAAATTAAAGGAGTTTATATTAAATTTCACTTGTTTATTAGTGGTTTTCAGTCAATACAAAGAAAACAAGAATTGAAAGCCAAAAGAACTAAATCGAGCCAAAATCAAGTGAAAAAGAGGAAAGAATCACAAAATTGCCAAAAACAGGGTAGTGCCCGAGTCGCCAGCTCGGTGTTACTACGACGCTTTTTCCCGAGCATAGCAATGTTGGCGCGGCGTTGCGGCTTGGCGTCAAGGGTAGGTTTTAATGACACACAGTGCCGCGATGCCATCTCACAATGCGGTGGTGCCACCATTTTATGTCGATCAGCACTGTGACGCCATTGATCAACGCCATAGTGCCAGCTTTCCTTATTGAAAAATCAACAATTTTGAAAAGAATTTTAGACAGCCAACTCTATAAATTGGAGGGTTTCTAGCAACCCTAATCACAAGAGAAAGAGAAGATATTAGAGAAAACACAATAGAGAGTTCCAAAGAGTGAGTTGGCTGCAAGGAAGAGATGAAAAAGTTTGAGAGAGAGTTTGGTGCCTTTTGAGTTTTCGACTTGAAGACTAAGGACATCTTGGCAGTTTCTCCTTAATCAAGAGCTTCTTTACAGTAGAGTTTCCCTTTCTTTATACTCTTTCTATGCTGAAATTGTTTGTGAACATGTTGCCTAAAGCTGTGAGTGGCTAAACTCTTTAGTTTTAGGGTATTGATGAATTGTCTATAAAGTTATGTTGATATTGTAGACTCTTCATGGTTTTGTTGTAATGAATATAATTTTCATTGTTATTGTGCTTAATTCTTGTTGAATGGTCATGGTTGAATGTTAGATTAAATGTATGGTTCAAATAATTGTATGTCTAATTGGATCTATGATAATGGATTGTTGTTAATCTATCATGCGAATAGTTAGGTTAACAATGAAAGTTGCTAAAGACTACTCCTAATGCCATGTACCTTATATTGATTTCAAAATATTAGTAATCAATTAGGTTGCATGAGAAAATGTTGTTTTTGATAGAAAATAACTTGGATTTATGTTTCTAAACTTAAGCATATGAATTGCAATAAATCCATGAACCCTAAAATGTTGCATAATGAATTAAACAAGGATTCAATACCCTAGACTCTCTTTGACTCTTGTCTTTCTCATTTACTTGCTTTCCTTTTTAGTTTTTCTTAAAAACACAACTTGAATTTGAATCCTCAAATAAAATTGATTCAATTCTAGAATAGCTAAGTAACTTAAACCTTCACAATTGGATCCTCAATGGAATGATATTCGGACTTAACCATTTTATATTATAACTTGACCTGTACACTTGCGGTAACATGAAAAGTGCGCATCAATTAATAGAATAACAGTAAAATACCGATTCCCAATCCCTAAATTTCTGACCTACTTGACCAATTAGCTGACTCAGAGGTGTTTTCTAAAGTTGATTTACATAGTGGATACCACCAAACTGGAATTCAACCAAGTAACAAATGGAAAAAAGACATTCAGAACAAACCAAGGATTGTTTAAATGGTTGGCCATGCCTTTCAGGCTTTCAAACCCACCTAGCACCTTTATGACATTGATGAATCAAATTTTCCTTCCCTACGTTAACAAATTTTTTGTGAAACCCGGAAACTTGACCTAAGCTTGTATGCTAAGAAAAGTATGGATTGGTGAACTGTGGATGAAAATCTCAAACGCAAGCTTGTGATGGAGTTAGAAAAATTTTGACATATTTGGAAAGTTATACATTTGACTCATAAAAGAGGGGAAGAAAAGTATTTGTACACGTTTGAGTTTTAGAGAGAATCTTAACCATAAAAGTGATTGGGAGAAAACCATGAAGTAGGGTTGCTAAAAAATTGGACCACAAAGAAATAGCTATGAGTGGTAAACAAAGAGGTCGACTATGAGTTGAATTTATAGGCTTGAGAGTTGAAGATTAAGTGTTGAAAGAAGAAGTTGGAAGCATAGGAATAAATGTGGGAAGTTCATCTACAAGGGGATAAAATGCATAAAACCAAAGTAAAACACATGCCTTAAAGGAAAGATGGGGATAAACGAATGGCACAGGCATGTTGGGGGTGCATGAAGAAGTTTTGTTAGTTGAAAAGCAACACTTAGAGCAAAAAAGATTATGTTGGATGCATAGGGTAAGGCTTGGTTAAGTATGGACCAATTTGTCTTGGTTAAAAGGAAAACTATTAAGTCAAGTTGCACAAGCCAAAGGGTGAAACGCATAGGAGGCAAGCTGGATGGAAATATGGCTAAGTACAAAGTAATTTTAGGTATATTGGATGCAAACCTCAAGCTTGAAGAAAAATGGCTAAGTGTTGGATAGTTCATGTTGGAAGCAAAAGAAGTGTACCCTAAGGAAAATAAGAGTAGAATGCATAAAATCTAGTCAACAGAAGTAGGGGTTGGACACATACTAGTTGAAGGAGAAGAATTCTGGCTAAGTATTGGAGGTTAAAAGGAATCATTAGAAGCTTAGCTCAAGGAAGTAAGTGATGAATGCCTGAAAAGAAGGAAGCTTGGATGCATAGTATGGGAAGTGGCCACCATGGCCGCATAAGAAACATTAGTTGGACGCGTAGAGCCCTCTTCGAGCTAGGTTGGACGCAAGGCATGGGGATGAAACATCTTGGACGCATATTAGAACCTAGGTGGACGCATGATGCTTGTTCCAAACAAGGTAGGACACATGGCAAAACTCATAAATGGCTAGGAGGTGGCGAGCTAAGAGTTGAACACCTTAAAAGTAGGAGGTGTCAACATGCATATGTTGAAGAGGCATGATGAGGCCACCTATTTTGGTTAAGTGTCAAGCTAAGGATGAAAGTTGGATGACAAGGCTTGTCATCCAACTCCTATAAATATGATTTAACATTCTGTGGAGAGGCATATCAAATCTGAGTCTAAGGAAAGAAGAAGCTTAAGAGAAGAAGAGAAATTTTTTCTAAATGAAAGGAGAGGGATCCCAAGCATTCAAAGTTTTGAGCTAGGCATCCAAGGAAGATAGTCCATGCGATCTAGAAAAGCAGACTAGGCGTTCCAGGGATTGGCCAGATGTCCATTAGGTTGTCAAACATTCATCTACTATGTTCCAGGCATCAGTTGGAGCTGTTTTGGCAACCACAAAGCTGTCTGTGGGCTTTTCTTAGAACTTAGAAGCCTAGTTGTGTGCTCGGAAGGTGAAAAGCAAGATAGGGATTGGAACAGCGTAGCATCTGGAGCAAGGATAAAGGGACTTGGGAACTAAAGAACTCAGGTAAGGTGAGTGACTATCCTCAATGATTTACTATGTTAAAGTTATCACAGACGCATGACTCTTATTAAGTGTGGTTAAGTATGTTTTTCTCATGAGTTGGAAGCTTGGTAAACATGACGATTTTGTCTTAGAAATCAATAGTATGCGAAATAAATGTTTTGTCAACCAAGTATTACTTAGGGTTATGATTATGTACTATGTTCAAAAGCATGCTTATACCTTAAATTAGGAATGACAAACTCAATGCTGTAGGACCATGAAAAGGCATTAAAGTAAATCGGGGACTCAATATTGAGGCACATTAAGAAGGCATACGGGCAACCCTGAGATTGTAAAACTCAATGCTGAGGGACATTAAGAAGACATTTGAGTATCCTGGGACCAAGTACTGAGGGACATTGAGAAGGTACTTGGGCAACTCGATATCTAATATTCTTATGTGCACATAGAGAGAATTGATGCTGTTGTGTTGAGATCACTCCACAATAGCTAAATGTTTGCTTCTGACGTTGAGGGTATCGAGCTTGCTCTACCTCAATTAAGGTTACAAGGGTATGGGTATAACATGGGGAAAAATGAGTTGTTGCTAGCAGGTGTGTCGCTAGCAAGAAGTGGATACGACATCGAGGATAAGATGTGTTACTAAGCCGTGTACAAGACTAAAGGCTTGAGTAGTTATCTCTGTTGGATTGTGTTATTTATTATATTACGTTTCCTCTTATGTTATGTTTATTTATATATTGAGTTTAAGGGTCAAGAGAAATCCTTCATCTCTCACTGGGCTATTTAGCTCATTCTTTTCTTTCATGTTTTTCTTTTAATGTAGAAGAAGAGTTCCTATTGCCAGCAAGGTCAAAGTCTGCCATATGACAGCTTATTGTATTTAAGGGTAGAAGGTTATAATTGTTTGACTATCTTAAAAGGAGTTGTATAAACTTTATTTATAATTTTCAGTTAAATAGATTTTATTAAGTTTGTGCTTGATAAAGTGTGTAAAGGAGTTAAGGATCGGGCCATAGATGTCACAAAAGAGTGTTGTCTGTTGTCTTCATGCCTCTTTTCGGGTTTAAGCGGGTAACCTGAGAGGGGATGTAAGATTTGTGGTCATTTATTTTGATGATATTTTGATATAAAGCAAGAATATTAATGACCATATCACACACCTCCAGGAAGTTTCTTTTATCCTTGAAGCTAATACTTTATACATTAATCTTAAAAAGTGTACCTTTTTATGTAGTAACATCAAATTCCTTGGATTCATCATTGGAAAAGAAGGTGTCCAAGCGAATCCTCAAAAAATTCAAGCTATCAAGAATTGGCCCATCCCAACATCGGTTAAAGATGTCCAATCTTTCTAGGTCTAGCATCATTTTATTGAAATTTTATAAAGAATTTTAGTTTGCTAGTTGCCTCTTTAACTAATTGTTTAAAAAAAGGTAGATTTGCATAATCAATGGACACACTTGATAGTTGTAACACCCTAAAAGATAGGCAGCTAGCTCGCTGATTTTAGCTATTCCTAACTTTACCAAACTATTTGAAGTAGTAGTAGGTGCAAGCTGCATAAGAATTGAGGCAGTACTCTCTTAAGAATCTCACCCTTTAGAATTTTTTTAGTGAAAAACTAAGTGATGCTAGACAAAAGTGGTCAACCTAGGAATAAGAACTTTATGCCTTGGTTTAGAGCCCTTCATCAATGGGAACATTATCTTATAGGAAAGAAATTTGTACTCTTCGCTGATCATTACTCTTTATAGTTTCTCCATTCTAAAAAAAATATAAGTCGAATGCATGCTAGATGGATCTCTTCACACAAAAATTTGATTTGTCAAACATACTTCGGGTGTAACTAATAAGGTGGCAGACGCCTTAAGTAGAAAACCATCATTCCTTACAGTGCTTAAAAGCAATATCATTGCATTTGACCACCTACCAACTTGCTACGAAAATGACCCTGATTTCCATACAATTTGGCTTAAATGCTCTTCTAACTCTCCTCCTAAAGACTATCACCTCTTGAATGGATTTCTATTTTGTGGTAATAGGTTGTGCATTCCTCAAGGATCCCTTTGGGATGCAATAATCATGGAACTAACTCAAATGGGTTAACAGCACACCTAGGCCGAGATAAAACATATGAGTCTCTAGTAGATTCTGGCCTTAACTTCGGAAAGATGCCAATAACTTGGTCAAAAGATGCTTTATCTGCCAAACCTTCAAAGGTCATACTCAAAACACTAGTCTAATACCTCTCTCCCAATTCCTACTAATATTTGGAAAGATTTATCAATGAATTTTATCTTAGGATTACCAAGAACACAACACAGGTATGACTCTATTTTTGTTATTGTTGATAAGTTTAGAAAAATGACTCATTTTATGTAACGACCCGAAATTTCAGGTAAATATACCCTCCTTCCCTCTTTATTGCACCGTTCTTTCATTAATGTTTTTGGAGGAAGTTGAAAGGTGAAAAAAAGTGATAATAATAATAATAATAATAATATAATAATAATAATAATAATAATAATAATAATAATAATAATAAAACATTTAGGCGGAGGGAGCATTAAGGGAGATTGGGTTCTTGGTCATTAGAAGGAAACGAGGACCGATTTGGGAAAGATTTTTTGGTGGGTTATTTCTTGACCTGAGTTGCGTGTTAGGTAAAAAAAAAAAAAAAAACGGGGAAAAAGAGAAAGGTCAAATCTCTCTCTCGATCACCTCTTCGTCAGCCGTCTTCCATACCCCCCTTCGTCACACAGTCGCCATCATCATCAGTCCTCATTTCCGCCATCATCGCAGTCCTCATTGTCGCATCATCGCAGCCTTCGTCGCCATCATCATCAGTCCTCATTGCTGCATGATCACAGTCCTTCATCGCGTCGCAGTATCTCAGCCTTCATTGCACCGCATCGTCACAACCCTCATTATGCCGCATCATCACATCTTCATTGCCACGTTGTCTCAGCCCTCTTCATGCTGTGTCGTCACAACCTTCATAGCACATTGCTGCAGTGTAGGGAAGTCGCGGCTTCGCACAGTCAGTCTCGCTGTCTCACTCAGTCTCACTGTCTCGCTGTTCTGCAGTCTCGCTCTAGCTGTAGTCTCGCTCTCGCAGGTAAGGGACTTACTATCGGGCTCTAGTGACGCCTAATGCCCAACTGTGTTACTAATTATTTATTGTGTCGCTGTGTAACTATTGCCTCAATTGATTATTGCTTAAACTGTTTCGGGTATGCGAAGTCATGTAGCTTGTATGCGATGTGGTTATGCTTACGTACCTATGATATTGTGAATCTCTGTGATGAACTAGTAATGCCATGACATGTTATTAGAGGTTATCCTACTTGTCATGCCCTGTACCCCTAACGTACTGTGCCTATGATGGGTGTCCCTCGGGATCACCACCTATATTTATGTTTACAAATGTGATCACTGTGTACCTTCGGGTCACTTCCTACGCTTTTGCCTACGCTTATGTCTATGCCAGGTACACGGGCGCACACGATAAAAAGGATAGTAGCTGGGTCTAGTAGTGGGTCTCTTACTGAGTATGACTACTCACCCTTTCGTATGTTTGTTTTTTCCCAGGTAAAGAACAGGGTGGCCAGGCGTATGACCGAGGGAATCCGTGATCGTACCATGGGTACGTCGTAATTGGTTCCGCACCTTAGCCTAGGGTATAGCTTATTGGATTTGTAGGGTAGCAGTATTTGTTATTCATTTGACCTTTTGTTTATTTGTTTTGGTACTTTTATGTTGGATTTTATTTTTCTTGAGGTTTGCCTAACTGTTTAAGGGGTACCCCGCTAAAGCATTTTTTTACTCCTCTACGTTTGATTTAATGAACTATCAGGATTCAAGCGTTTTACAAACTTGACCAAGTTTATTTAAAGTTTGTAACATCGTGTCTCTTAGATTCCAACACATTCACTAAATGGTCATGCATAACGTAGCGTTTTGTTAGTTACGAAAGGGTGAGGTCGTTACAGTTGGTATAAGAGCCTTAGTTATAGGTTCTGTAGACTAACTTATTATATAAGTCAAGCATGTCCCATGGTAGTAATGGATTCCTCGTCATCGCCAAGTATGCTTTCCGTACATATATATATATATATATATAACCTATGCCTGCATATGTATTTAAATGTGTCAAAAAAAAATTTAGATGGGTTTATGGGAATAATCGTCCAGTCTCTCTTGAAGAGGTCATGACGTGATTGACGGTGTGTATGGTAGGTTATGGCACCGAAGCACAAAGGAAAGAGAAAGGAAAAGGGTGGGCTTCAGGACATCGCAGTGCCATTCGAGGAGCAGGGCCCCGAGGTCCAAGATGACATATCGTTAGACGAAAACCCTCTGGTGGGGGACCCTTCGGATGTGGGGTGGCAGAGGACTCAGACAAGGAGTCGAGTAGGGATTATGACTGAGGCTAACTCGACAGCGAATCTTTCTTCCGTCCCATCCGAGTTTACAGCTCTAGTAGTAGCAATTGGAGAAGCAGTCATGACCGAGGTATTGGGCCAGATGAACGATATGATGGATGAGCGTTTTGCTTAGTTTGCACGGTCCTAGCAAGTACCGGCCTCACAAGCAGCAGTACCTCCACCTCAGCCCTAGAACCAGAATGCTCATGATTGGTCAATAGAAGCTAAGCACCTGAGGGACTTTCGAAAATTTAACCCTCGTACCTTTGATGGGTCGCTGAAGGACCCTACGAAAGCAGAAATGTGGCTGTCCTCGATTGAGACAATTTTCTATTACATGAGATGCCCAGAGGAACAGAAGCTCCAGTGTGCTATTTTTATGCTGACAGATAATGCTGAGATATGGTGGCACTCAGCCGAGAGAATGATAGACGCCCGAGGTGGCCTAACAATTTGGTACCAGTTCAAGGAGCGGATTTATGAGAAGTATTTTTCAGCGAATACACGGTTCAACAAGCAGGCGGAGTTCCTGAGCCTGAAGCAAGGGGCTATGACAGTGGAAAGTATGAGGAAGAATTCGACAAGCTGTCCCATTTTGCACTAGATATGGTGGCCACTGAGAAAACCAGGGTGCAGAGGTTTGTTCAGGGCCTGAAGGTCGGGTTGCAAGGCTTGGTCTATTTTCAGGACCCCAAGACTTAAGATGCAGCACTTTGAGCAGCAGTCAGAATCGATACGGATGCCTGGGAAGGTGAAGAATATCGGAGGTCTTTGATGGCAGGGATCTCGGTGGGTCAGAAGCGAAAGGCAGATCAGAAGGCACCTGAGCCCCTGCAAACGGGTTCGCATTCAGATAGACCCTTCAGTCATTATAAGCAACTGGCCACTGAGGCAGGAGAAGTTTGGAGGGACCGGCCCATATGTAAGAACTGCGGGAAGTGCCACTGCGGGCATTATCTGATTGGCATGAAAACTTGTTTTAGGTGTAAGCAGGAGGGTCATACCGCGGAGCATTGCCCAGGAACGCAGCCTCCTAGAGGTAAGGGCCAGCCCAGGCGCCCTCACCCTAGGGGCCCGAATTGGCAGCAACAACAAGGCCGGGTCTACTCTACCACTCGGCAGGAGGTAGAAAAGTTAGGCATGGTGGTGACAGGTACACTCCCCGTTTTGGGCACCATGCTTTGGTGTTATTTGATTCTGGCTCTTCACATTCTTTTATATCTTCAGTATTTGTGAAACATGCCATGTTTGAGGTAGAGCCATTGCATTATGTATTATCAGTGTCCACCCCGTCTGGGGAGATCATGTTAGCAAATGAAAAGATGAGGGCATGTTAGACAGAAATAGCGAACCGTGCTCTTGAGGTGACCTTGCTAGTCTTAAATATGCGGGATTTCGACGTTATTTTGGTTATGGACTGGCTAGCTACTAATCACCTAGCATCGACTGTTCCCGTAAGAAGGTGGTTTTCAGTCCTCCTTCTGCAACAAGCTTTAGATTTAAAGGGGCAGGGACCGTGGTCTTGCCCAAGATAATCTCAACCTTGAAGGCCAGTAAGCTACTGAACTAAGGGACCTGGAATATTTTAGCCAGTGTAGTGGACACTAGAGAAGCAGAGGTTTCCTTGACTTCAGAGCCAGTAGTTGGAGACTACTCTGCTGTTTTCCTAGAGGATCTCCCAGGCTTGCCTTCGTGTCGGGAGGTAGACTTTGCAATTGAGTTGGAGCCGGGTACGATGCCTATCTCGAAGGCCCCTTATAGAATGGCTTCAACAGAGTTGAAAGAGCTTAAGACTCAATTGTAGAAATTGCTAGATAAAGGGTTTGTTCGCCATAGCTTGTCACCGTGGGGTGCACCCGTTCTGTTTGTGAAGAAGAAGGATGGGATGATGCGCTTTTGCATCAACTACAGGGAGTTGAATAAAGTCACTATCAAGAACAAGTACCTGTTCCCGAGGATTGATGACTTATTCGACCAGTTGCAAGGAGCCACAGTTTTCTCAAAAATTGACCTTCAGTCAGGTTATCACCAACTAAGGATCAAAGACAGCGACATTCCCAAGACAGCCTTCCATTCTAGATATGGACATTATGAGTTCGTAGTGATGTCGTTTGGCTTGACAAATGCCCCGGCAGCATTCATGGACCTAATGAATCGGGTGTTCAAGGATTTCCTCGACACCTTCGTAATAGTATTCATTGACGACATTTTGGTGTATTCTTGGACCGAGGCTGAGCACGAGGTGCATTTGCATCGAGTGTTGGAAACTTTGCAAGCCAACAAGTTGTATGCCAAGTTTTCAAAGTGTGAATTTTGGCTGAAACAGGTGTTCTTTCTGGGACACGTGGTATTGGGGGGTGGAATCTCTGTCGACCTTGCAAAGATCGAGGCGGTTACTACCTGACCCCGTCCTACGACAGTCACAGAGGTTCACAGTTTCCTAGGCTTTGCAGGCTATTACCGTTGTTTCGTTAAGGACTTTTCGCGCATTGTCACACCATTGACTCAGTTGACAAGGAAGGGTACTCCTTTTGTGTGGAGTAAGGCTTGTGAGGAAAGCTTCCAAGACCTTAAACAGAAGTTGGTTTCTGCACCAGTACGTATAGTACCAGATGGGCTAGGAGGTTTTGTGGTTTACAGTGATGTCTCCAAGAAGGGGTTGGGTTACGTGCTAATGCAACATGGTAAGGTGGTGGCCTACGCCTCCCGCCAGCTAAAAACGCATGAACAGAAGTACCCCACTCACGATTTGGAGTTAGCGGCGGCGGTTTTTGCTTTGAAGATTTGGAGACACTATTTATACGGCGAGAAGATACAAATCTTCACGAACCACAAGAGCCTAAAGTACTTCTTCACCCAGAAGGAGTTGAACATGAGACAACGAAGAGGGTTGGAGCTAGTAAAGGATTATGATGTGGAAATTTTATACCACCTTGGCAAGGCAAATGTGGTTGCAGATGCCCTTAGTAGGAAAGTAGTTCATTCGGCAGCTCTGATCACTAGGCAGACTCCGTTATGTTGAGAATTTGAGTAGGCAGGTATTGCTATCTCTGTTAGAGAAATCACCTCGCAATTGTCACAGTTGACCGTCCAGCCAACCCTAAGGCAAAAGCTCATCAATGCTAAGCAAAGTGACCCCTACCACGTTGAGAAGGTTAACCAATTAATGGCGGGTCAAGGCGGCGAATTCTCGTTATCATCGAAAAATTGTCTACTTTTCTAGGGGCGTTTGTATGTGCCGACAAGCGGCAAACTTAAGAAAGAATTTTTGTCAGAAGCTCACAACTCTCCCTTCTTGATTCACCCTGGCAACACTAAGATGTACTAGGATTTGAAACGTTGCTATTGGTGGCATAACATGAAAAAGGAGGTGGCTGACTATGTCAGAAAATGCTTGGTGTGCCAACAAGTGAAAGCCTTGAGGCAGAAGCTAGCAAGGCTATTGCAGCTCCTAAGCATTCCAGAGTGAAAGTGGGAGAACATATCTATGGATTTCGTTGGAGGATTACCACGAATGGTGTTGGGCCATACAGTGATCTGGGTCATAGTTGACAGACTTACCAAGTCCATACATTTCTTCCTAGGCAAGCCTACCTTTTCAGTGAGTAAGTGGGCACAGATCTACTTGAAAGAGGTGGTAAGGTTGCACGGGGTGCCAGTTTCTATAGTATGAGACAGGGACCCGCGGTTCACTTTTGAATTTTGGAAAAGCCTCCAGTCAGCTTTGGGCACCTGGTTGGATTTCAGTATGACCTTCCACCCACAGACTGATGGCCAGACAGAATGATTAATCCAAACATTGGAGGACATTCTGCGCGCTTGTGCCTTGAATTTCCCAGGAAGTTGGGACTCCTACCTGCACTTCATGGAATTCGCTTACAACAACAGCTACTAGGCTATTATTGGCATGGCGCCATTTGAAGTCTTGTATGGAAAATGTTGCAGATCTCTAATTTCCTGGGATGAAGTGGGAGAGCGGAGATTGTTAGGGCCGGAGTTGGTGCAGATGTCGAACGAGGCTATCCAGAAAATCATAACTCACATGCAGTCAGCACAAAACAGGCAAAAGAGTTACGCTGACACTAGACACAAGGATCTGGAGTTCGATGTGGGAGATAACGTGTTCGTAAAGGTGGCCTCTATGAAGGGCGTCTTAAGGTTTGGAAGGAAGGGGAAGCTAAGTCCCCGTTTCATAGGGCCTTTCGAGATTTTGGAACGGATTAGCCCTGTGGCTTACCGGTTGGCATTACCACCGTCTCTCGATGTAGTCTACAATGTGTTTCGCGTCTCCATGCTGAGGAAGTATGTCACCGACCCTTCTCACATAGTGGACTATGAACCCCTACGTGAGGGAAGACCTGAGCTGCGAGGAGGAACCCATTGAAATTCTGGCGAAGGAAGTGAAAACCTTGCGCAACAAGGAAATAGCACTAGTGATGGTATTATGGCAGAACCATGGTTTCAGGGAAGCAATGTGGGAGCGGGAGGATGAAATGAGATCGAAGTATCCTGAGCTCTTTCAGGATTAGAAGTTTCGGGGACGAAAGTTTCCTCAAGGAGGGGAGAGTGTAACGACCCGAAATTTTTGGTAAATATACCCTCCTTCCCTTTTTATTGCATCGTTCTTTCATTAATGTTTTTAGAGGAAGTTGAAAGGTGAAAAACAAAATTTAAAAAAAAAATAATAATAATAGTTAAATAAATATTTAGGTGGAGGGAGCATTAAGGGAGATTGGGTTCTTGGTCATTAGAAGGAAACGGGGATCAGTTTGGGAAAGATTTTCTGGTGGATTACTTATTGACCTGAGTTGTGTGTTAAGTAAAACAAAAAAAAAAAAAAAAAGGGAAGAAGAGAAAGGTTAAATCTCTCTCTCGATCACTTCTTCGTCAGCCGTTTTTCGCACCCCCCTTCGTCACACAGTCGCCATCATCATCAATACTCATTCTGCCATCATCGCAATCCTCATCACCATCATCGCAGTCCTCATTGCAGCATCATTGCAGCCTTCGTCGCCATCATCATCAGTCCTCATTGCCGCATCATCTCAGTCATCATCGCCGCATTATTCCAGCCCTAATCGTGCCGCAGCGTCTTAGCCTTCATCGCGCCGCATCATCACAACCTTCATTGTGCTGTATCATCACAATCTTCATTGCCGTGTCGTCTCAGCCCTCTTCGCGCCGCGTCGTCACAGCCTTTATAGCACACTGCCGCAGTGTAGGGAAGTCGCGGCTTCGCACAGTCAGTCTCGCTGTTCTGCACAGTCTCGCTCTTGCAGGTAAGGGACTTACTACCGGGCTCTAGTGACGCCTAATGCCCAATTGTGTTACTGATTATTTATTGTGTCGCTGTGTAACTATTGCCTTTGTTGATTATTGCTTAAACTGTTTTGGGTATGCGAAGTCATGTAGCTTGTATGCGAAGTCATGTAGCTTGTATGCGATGTGGTTATGCTTATGTACCTGTCATATTGTAAATCTATGCGATGAACTAGTTATGCCATGACATGTTACTGGAGGTTATCTTACTTGTCGTGCCCTATACCCCTAACGTACTGTACCTATGATGGGTGTTCCTCAAGATCACCACCTATGTTTATGTTTACAAATGTGATCACTGCATACCCTCGGGTCGCTTCCTCTGCTTATGCCTACGCTTATGACTATGCTAGGTACACGGGCGCACACGACAAAAAGGATAACAGCTAGGCCAGTAGTGGGTCTCTTATTGAGTATGACTACTCATCCTTTCCTATGTTTTTTTTTTCCAGGTAAAGAACAGGGTTGCCAGGCGTATGACCGAGGGAATCTGTGATCGTACCATGGGATCGTCGTCATTGCTTCTGCACCTTAGCCTCGGGTATAGCGTATTGGATTTGTAGGGTAGCAGTATTTGTTATCCATTTGACCGTTTGTTTATTTGTTTTGGTACTTTTATGTTCGATTTTGTTTTTCTTGAGGTTTGCCTAACTGTTTAAGGGGTACCCCGCTAAAGCATTTTTTTACTCCTCTACGTTTGATTTAATGAACTATCAGGATTCAAGTCGTTTTACAAACTTGACTGAGTTTATTTAAAGTGTGTAACACCGTGTCTCGAAGGTTCCAACGCATTCACTAGATGGTCATGTATAACGTAGCGTCCTCTTAGTTACAAAAGGGTCAGGTCGTTACATTTTATACCACGTAAAAAAGTATCGGATGCTTGAAATATTGCTAATCTCTTCTTTAAAGATATTTTCAGGCTTCATGGAACACCTAAAACAATTGTATCTAATAGAGACATCACATTAATGAGCATTTTTTGGAAAAGCTTATGGAAACGTTTTGGAACTCACTTAAAGTTTATTTCCTCAAGCCATCCTAAAGCAGATGGGCAAACAGAGGTAACAAATAGAACCTTGGGAAATATGCTTCGTTGTATCAGTGGAAATCAACCAAAACAATTGAATACCAACCTTGTATAAGTAGAATTCGCCTACAACAATATGTGAAATAGATCTACAGGGAAGTGTCCCTTTGATATTGTGTATACACAACCTCCTCATTTAACTTTTGATCTCACTATTTACCCTTTAATGTAGATATCAGTGAAGAAGCTGACAAACTTATTGGTCGTGTTCAAAAACTCCATTCAAAAGTCATTGAACAATTGGTGAAAGAATCCGCTAATTACAAATCCCAAGCAGATATACATAAATGACATTCCTCATTTCAACTGGGAGACCTTTGCATGATATATCTTTGCAAGGATCATTTGCCAAAAGGATCCTACAACAAGCTTAACAACAAGTAGTTTGGACCCTTTTCTATCCTTGAGAAATTCAATGATAATGCATACAAGATGAACCTCCTAAAATCTTTCAACGTTAGCAACACATTCAATATATTAGATATGTTTCCTTATCAAATTCCTGATGAATTCAAATTATCAACATAAACTCGAGGACGAGTTTAAATTTAAAGGAGGTCAAGTTGATATAAGGGGTATTTTAGTCATCTCTTAACCGATTGTATTTTCTTTTAATATTTTTAGTTTATTAAATTCTTAGTTTAAATTTTAGATTAGGTGTAAAAACACTCTTCTTCTTTGGGTTTATTTAAAGGGGTTTAGGATTATTTAGGATTAGTTAGTTAGGTGTGAGCAAGCCTTTTCCCTTTGGGCCTATTTAAAGGGAACTTTGTTATCATTTTTACACATTGAATAGCACTTCTACTCTAAAAATTCTTCAAGCTTTCTTAGTCTACACCACGGGGCTAGGCTATGCTGTCACATACAATGAAAATCATTCATTTAACGAGACTTACATTCAAGATGATAACACAGATGACTATATATCTAGGTGAACTTGTTAACTCTTTCTACCATAGGTGTAGATGTACATGGCATAACATAAACATAGGTGGTTGATACATGCTATGAAATGCATGTTTTAAGGCTTTATTTTAATATATTTTCTTATCAAAAAATGGTCTTTTGCATGCTAAAATCCCTAAATTATGTTCTAAATGGATAAAATGAATAAGTATGAGATATTTGCATAATAAAGTGCATTTTCATCGATCTGGGCCTATTTCGGGAGCTTTACATTGATTTTTGGCTATTTTGTAGAAACTGTCTTCGATGCGCCCGCATTGCCCGCATCAAAACCCTAATTTCTAGAAACGTTGATCAATCGTCTACAAGTGTGAATTACTCAGTCTTCAGCCATTGTTTAGCTATGAAATTGATTGGGAAGCTCCAGATCCGTAGATTTCGACCCTACCTAACACCTTTGAAGTCTATATAAGGAAGGGAAGCCTTCTCCTCAATCATCTAGCTCACCACCATCATGAAATTCAGTCACTCAAAGGAGATTTCCCAATCAAAATTCTAAAACTTCTCTAAGAAACGAGAGTTTCTTTGGAGAAGCTAGAGTTAAAATGTGACACCCTAACCTTTGACCTAGTTACTTAAGAGATATAAAGAGATAAAACTAGGGTAAAGAATGTAAATTACACAAACCTGTGGAGGTAGAAGAATTTTAAGTTAGAAAAACTAGGGCTTGTGGAGTTTTGGAAGTAGGTTGGGCGCATAGAAAGCTGAAAAAGACCACTTGAACCGTTCAGAAGTTGCCAGGAACTTTCTCAAAAAAAGTCAAACTTTACGGGTAAAGGTAAACTTTACAGTAAAAGTCAAACTTTACGGAAAAAGGTAAACTTTACGGGAAAAATCAAACTTACTGGGAAAAGGTCAACAGAACTTACTAGAAAGTTGGACTTACCGGGAAAAGGTCAACAGAACTTACTAGAAAGTTAAACTTACCGAGAAACAGTCGACGGAACTTACCAAGACGTCGAACTTACCGAAAAGGCAACTTTCAAGCATTGAATTGGTGGAATTTACTGGGAGTGAGTCGGCAACACTTACCAGGAAATAAAGGCATGAAGCTTATTAGGAAGCTGAACCACCAAAACTTACTAGGAACTTGGCTGAATCGCCAGAATGTACTAGGAAATCGAACTGCCAGAACTTACCAGGAAAATCGAATCGGCATAACTTTACGAGAAAAGTGGCAGAATGCATTTTTCCTTCGTTCTGACCCAATTTTTGGTGCTAAGTGGCTTCAATTTGGATCTCACACTTCATAAGGAGGAGGTGTTGGGATGCATGGCCAAGAATACATGCAAGGCAACAAATGTTTGAATGTATGGAGTTTTTAGCATGCAACATGACATATGGGAATTAGATGTCAACCTTGGAAGCAAAGGGTGGATGACCAAGCATGTTTTTCAATTCCTATAAATAGAACCCCTTGGAGAAGGAACTCCAATTCCACCAAAACATTTGAGAGTTCACCTTAAAAGAAAAGAAAGAAAGAAAAGAGAAAAGAGAGAAAGATAGTTTGGAAGAAGAAAGAGGGAGCCTTGCATTCAAGTAGGATTTGTCGTCCAAAGAAGTGTTTTGTGTCTAAGGAGCTGTTTTAGGGTTTCTGAGGTTCCTAGTTGTTGTATTTTTTCAGTCCCAGAAGCTTGGGAGAAGTTAAGAAGGTTCGGAAACCAAGAAAGGAAAAAGAAACCCTAAAGTTTGGAAGCTATTTTCTCTGTGTGTGGTTGATTTCTTTTTGCAAGAGAACTAAACTTTGATTCTTGTGAATAATTGATAATAACACGCTTATGAGCCTTTATTTGATAGCACGATGTTATGGTATTGTTAACTTGCGTGCTATGGTGAGATATCGAATTGTTTGTAGCATATCGAGCTTTGTTGAATCTATGGATGGGCCCCAATGCCGAAGGACATAAAGGCATATGGGCAGCTTGAATATAAACTGAAGCTGAAGGACTTTTGAGAAGACATTGATGATTATGGCCGTGACTAGGACTACGATTTGACATTGCACAGGATGGTCAGAGGATCGGAAAAGATCTAGTTTCTAAGCTTGTGGTGGAGATTTTCTCATAGGATGATCAGGAGGCAATCGAAGCCTAGCTCCTGAGCCTATGAGAAGTACTTGAGGGCATGGTCGACAGGTCTAGCTTCTGAGCCTCGAAGGTAAGACTATGTGCACATAGGGGACAGACAAATACAGAAACGATGAGATTAGCTGTGCCAAGTGGGCCAGCGGGAAAAACCAATCAGGATTGTTGAATCGTGTGAGCCAACAAAATAAACAGAGGAATTGTTGTGCCGGAGGTGCCAGAAGGAAAAAATGATTCTGAGGATAACCCTATGGGGGAGGTTTAAGTATAAGTTCGATATAGTTGTAGATGTACTTGCGTATGATTCGTATTACATGTATTATGATTATTATTATTATGCGTAAAGGGTTTATTGAACCCTAGTTTATTTGATCACTTACTTGGCTTCATTGAAGCTCATCCTTTTCTTATGTTTTTCTTCCTAGGTAGCAGTCGAACGAAGTTAAGGTCTACTGAGGAATAATGTGCACTTAGCTGTAGGCGGCAGTTTAAATAAGGAACTAGGATCATGTCTTCTGTAAACAAACTTGTTAAACAGTTGTATTAATAAATTATGCATGTTTATAATGAATTAGTTTTCTTTTTGCCTATCTAAGTTGCACATGTTAGTTTGGAAAGGGTAAAGGTTTGACGATAAACATCATAAGAGGGTCGGTGTCTGTTGTTCTCACGCCCCATCTCGGGCTACCGAGGGGTGGCTCGGGGTGGGGGGTGACATAGAACCCCCCATCCCATGAGAGCATGTGTAGAGAGTAAGGATTGATCCTTGGAAAAGGACAATGCCCTTTCTAGGGTGATAAAGACAGTGAATGATCCATCCAAGGAGTGTTTAATGTATTTTCAGCACTTACTTTCATTTCTTCTTGTTAGATCCATTCTTTTCTTATCCATTTTGCACTTATGATTTTAGAACTAATGAAAACATTTCATTTATTATTTAATATGAGCTAAATTCACTAAGGGGTTCAGCTATGTGGATGCCCTAGGGATTTATGGCTCAATCATATGCCAAAGTTTCATACCATGCTTGTTTGCTCATTTCCATTGTTGATTTTATAGCTAAATATTGTTAAGTTAAATTAGTCACTTAATTCAGCAATCTAATAGAGTTCTAAGCTGAGAAGGTTATGATATAAACAGAGTTTAAAAGGGAATATGGGGTAAAAGCTTAGGGATAGGAATACCAATCAACCTTAGGGATAAGGGGCACCATAGGATAAAGAATAAGAGCAAAATTAATCTAAGTAGTAGCTAACCATAGGGATATAGGTTTAGCTCCTTAGACTCCTAAAGGAACTTGATACAAGACCGAGTAGGAGAGGATTCTATCCATGAGTGAGTCAATGCGATGGTATGATGTGGTCGCATCATTCGAGCATAAGGAACTTAGGCTAAATATAGTTGCAACCCTACTTTTATCATTGATTGTCTTTACCCTTTTAAGCTTTATTCACTTCAACTCACAATTAATTCACCTTGGTTACTTAGGTCAGTTGATTGCATTGTCTTAAAAAAAACCTACATAGATAGCTAGTCTTGTGGGATTTGACTTTTGGAGTACTTCGAGATTATTACTTCAACAACAGTGTATGCTTGCACTAGACCACATTTATTTTATTTTCAACACTCATACATGGTTAGTGAACCTCAAAGTCACACAAACATAGGTAGTGATCCTGGAAGAACACAAACATAGGTATAGGTAACATTCCCATAGGAACACAAACATAGGTAGTGATTTTGGAGGAACACATAGGTAGTGATCTTGGAGGAACACAAACATAGAATGTACACTGCTACCAATAGGCAGGTCAACTATCACCAACTTGTCTAGCATGGAATAAACAATCAATATGTCTCATGGCCTAGTCATAATATCATAGCTCACATGTATTCATGCATGCTCATAACAGTCTTTTAATTCACGAAACATAGCAAAACATCCCAACAAATTCATAGCATGCTTTTAAGATTTATTTATCTTAACATAATTATCTTAGTTATGGCGTTTGGTTTGTAGGCATTTTAGTAGTAGTGTCACTGACCTCAAATTAAGTCTTGATAATATATTCAAGTGAAACGTCCCCGAGAATGCGTATTGTAAACCTCTCTTCGACAATCAAATAAAAATTATAATTTATAGAACCAACTACTTATCCTCAAAATCATAGAAATTTAAGGGCCACATAAATTCCATAAGAAACTAGGAATTAAGCATTAATCCTCAACATCAAACAATGGGTTCACCTAGCCCTAAGTTAACATATTTACCTTAGCCTTAAATATGGTCCAAGATAAGCTTTACAACCATAAAACACTCCCAAAAATGGAGAAATACAGTGAGGAAGAGAATTTTGTATTGGGGGCTGAAAGCCCGAACTTCTCTACCCTAATTTGGAAAATTTTTCTTTTACAAAAATGGCAGAGCGTCGCTATGCTATAGGTAGAAGTCGGAGTGCCTACCCAGAGCATAACTACACTATGTGTTGCGCTTGTGCGCGTGCACGCATTACTTTTCCATCAAAATCTAGAGCGTCGTGACGCTCCTCTCCATTCCTTTGAGCGTAGAGCATAGGGTAGCTGCGCTCTACTCTGCGCTGCTTCAAGTATATTTTTGTAACTTTCACATCCTTGAGCTTTGGCTACTAGATATCACTTTCGATAGCCCAAAATCAACCCCGAACAACCTGTAATGCTCCGTTATGCATGATTTGCTCGAATTTCTATAAAATAACATAATAAACACATAAGATCCACGAACAAGCCCGAACTAAGCTAGGAAAAATAGCACTTTTACAGTGCATCATCAAGCAAGATAATCTCCAACAAAATTCCAAATTAGAACCTAAATCATGAACCAAAAATTAACTTTAACCTTTAGACCCAATTCCAAATATAAAACTATTTTAGAACCCTTAAATTACGTACCCAACTAGTCATTTAATCATAAATAACCACCAAATCTTTAATCATGTAACTCAACCCAAACATAGACTGGAACCAAGAGGGTGTAAACTTAATCAGCAACATCCTTAATATACCAAACGACTCTAAAACTTGAAATACTTACCAAAAACTGGTCGAATTTGATCTCGAACTTGCTGGAAAGCACTTCATAACTCTAAAAAAATATTGGTGCAAACATAAAAATTCATGGGTAAGCAAAAACCAAAATGGGCAATCCAAATTTATCAAAGGAAGCTCAAAAACCATAAAACTCACCCACAAACGTGATTCCAAGTCCTTTCAGCATGCTTTGTTCTCACTCACATGCTTCCTAAGAAAATTCTCAGGGGTCACTAAACATATAATTGTTCCAAGTTGAGCATGTTTAACTTTGGAGTTCTTATGATTGAGCTACCAAAAAAGAAAATTCACCTAGTTGGTATAGGTAGCAACTTTTAATTTTTTTATGCCTTTCTTGGCCATACTTTCATATCTCTAAGATCCTTCTTATTCGGATGTGATATCAGTTCATTCATGTTCCCCTCCTAAACTCAAGACATTATAACATTTGTAGAAAGTAGATAACAAAATAAGAAATTTAGAGGTGGAATGACTGTTTATAGGCATAATTTTCAAAAACTAAAAATCAAATGGTTACCAAACATGGTCTGAAAAAAGAAAACTTCATTTGATAACTAATTAATTGATTTGGTTTTTTTCTTTTTAACATTAAGTTCTAAATACTATATCCACATATTCATTTATTTATTATTTACTTTTTAGGAGTAGTTATATAAACCATGTTAAGTTATGAAAACTAATAATAAAAGAAAGAAGTACTTTTTATGTTTAAAATTTGGCTATGTATTGAGATGCTTGGTTAGGAAAAAGAAAAATAGAAAAAAAACTATGGTAAGTAAGCACAAGGTTTTTTTTAAAAATGAAAAACATCAGAAGCCAAATATTTATCAAACAATAGTAAAATTTGTTACCAACTTCGGCCAAACTTTTTTTTTCTTAAAAAAAAAAAGAAAAAAGGAAAAAACAATAATTGTTACCCTCAACCTGTCAAATAAAATCAATTTGAGAGTGACTTCCAATTTCATCCAATTATGATCAAATTTAGGTGACTCTAATTTTAAACTGTAAAAAGGTATTGTAATTTTAATTCTTTAATAAGTTTTCGCACCAAATATCTTTTTAAAAAAATACTCTTATTCATTAAGTGCATCAAAAAACATATGTAGGAATATTTATGATACGAGTTTTTGTTGACATGTGTAACAGAGAAATCAAATCTCTAATTTTCTAAGTTGAAAAGATAAGCAATATGCCAATGGAGTTATGCTCCTTTTGACTTAGGATACAAATTTAAATATATTTTATATAAAAATAATATTAAATTATGCATGCCAAACTTTATTTTATTGAACTTAATAAATTTTAAGGAAGACTTTTACATCATCATCTATTTCAATTAGTTTGTGAATTAGGATAAAAATTACAACATTTATTCAAGATCAGAGTTTTAGCAAAAGTTAAATTGATTTTTAAAGTCATGAATGTGTTTCCAAATCCCATTCAATTAATGAAAATGAACTCAAATCTCCATGACTAATTCCTATGACTGCTCATTTAAAAAATAACCAAAACCCACAAATATTACATGCAAACAATCGCTTCTTCAAGGATAAGGGTGCAACACTACCAAAAACCTACTTCAAGACAACATAGTTTCTAATTAACTTATCAAACATCACAATGTAAAACCATATCAGCAATCATTACACTCTACAAAAAACCAACATTGGTCTCAAATCCTAGCAATAAACTAAGCAACTTTTTTTTTTCTTTTTTTTTTTTTTTTTTTTTTTTTTGGCTTTGGCAGAGGGTGAAATCGGATACCGATTCAAAACTTGCATTGGATAAGCAGTGTTCGTGAGCCCGTGGAACGTGTCATCACTCTAAGTAAATTTATCCATCACTTGTCCATGTGAAGGCTAGAAGAACTATGACAAGTGCAGCAAATATCGTTGCACAAGCAAAGAACCACAACACTCCACTCTGGACTCGGTTTCCTTCGTTGTCGCTCTCTTGACTAGTTGGCTCTATTTCTTTTAGGAGTTCCCTCACCTCATCAATATCCGCATCCTTTGCAGCTTGTACTAGTTTACTTTGAATCTTCTCCAACTTCGCTAGCCTTCGACGTCTCACAACGTCTTTAGCTGACCAAATGAACCCAGTCATTTTCCATAAGAGGATGCCGACATAGATTGCAACAACACAATCGACAGAGTAATGGTGCCGTTCTCGTATTTCACGCTGAGCACTGTGTATTACAAAGAACCATACAACAGCCGAGCTAAGACCTCCATAAGCTTCCTGTTTCAGTACTTCATGTATTAAGAGACTTAATTATAGATACAGCCAAAAACAAAACATATCACATCAAGCACACTACATGATAGAGTATATACCGTCCAGGCCATGGCTGTGAGCACGGCAACAAGCATGTGGCCACTGTATACAAGGTCGTTGCAGCCACCCCCAGCCTTCTTAAGCAAATTGTACCAGGAAGATCCTTCAGAGGGTGTTGGTCGAAGGAAATCTAGCAAGAAGCTCATTTTCCCCCAATTAGGTCTGTAGTCACCAAGAATCTGTCCAGGATCAGCTGGGAAAATAACAATTTTTACACGTTAACTACTCAGAAAAGTGGAAGCACAATGCATAAAACAGAGAAATTTCCAGTCATTATGTGCAAACTATCTTCTACAAAGCTATACATATAAGGAATTTAAAAGGTTGCTCAATAACAAATCAACTTATCTTAATGTTTGGATCTACACTCCTAAAAGTATAAAAGTGCTATTTAGTCAAAACACTCTACAAGTGTTTTCTTACAAAGCAGTTTGAGTGATTTTAATAAATTACTCAGTTTCAAATATGATGGTTAAGGATAAAAGTGTTGGGTGTTTAGGTCTTGGGAGTGTGCCTGAAAGAACTGAAAAAATTTAAGTTACTTACCAAAAGCTATGTCCCGATTTATTAACTGGCGAATTGTATCAGCATCTTCAGCATATGGAACATAGTACTTCTGTGCCCAACGATGAGGGTATGCTGGAACTCTGAATCGAGAATAAGCACACCATGGCCTTGCAGATGGTAGAATTGTAGATACAAAAGTTATCGCTCTAAGAAGTCGGCCGATTGCCATGGTGAACATATACCTTGCACCAAGTCCAAGTCCAGGGGCTTTTACAGAGTCAAACAGCACAGAGAACGCTAACATAATGAACAACATCAAGAAGTGGTGCAATCCAATAATTCGAGCTCTCAATATCTCCACGACCGTGTGAGGAAGTTTCTCGTTCAATGCCAAGAGTAACCATTGGCCAGTATCAGGAAGAGGAGATGCGTCACTGTCAAATGTCAAGAAAGCCACAATCTCAGAATTTTAACTGGAAATAAAACCAACAGGTAAATGAGAATATATTGCTAATGAGTAAATCAATTTCTTAGTTATTAGTATAATGAAAGAAAGAAAAAATTAGTCACTCAAGTGGATGTGGATTTATTTTCACCACGTACATTATAATGAAATTACATATAGATTCACATAAAATGCAAAACAAGAAACATGTATCTCACTGTGGCGGACCCATACAAGAACTATAATTCTGTACTAGAAGAGCCTTAGTTTTTAGAATCATCAGTTCTACAACAGCCTTTTCACAACCAAAAATAGATTTTCTGAAAGTTCCATTCCCAGATTTATACTTTTACACTATATTGGAAGCCCGTATATCATAACAAAAAATTCATCTACTTGTACGAGCTAAATTACTGAATTGTCGAAGAAGAAAAACAAAAGTGGGTATTAAAAAGACTACTAAAAATGTGCAAATATTTTTGTTGGGAAGATTGAAATTACTCTATGAGGCTTGTTAAACATCCTATAGAATTTCTAGTTGCTTGCAAGATTCAATCCTCAAAAACAAAAAGCAAGGACTTTTGTAGACTTCCTTTTAAATTTAATGGCTGCATCAACTATAATCAGATGTTCTCCTTAAATCCAATGACTAACAAGTAATAACGATATCGACTTTCATCCACTCACTGCATCTCGTTAATTTCATCACATGATGGGTATATATTCTGAATAAGCATAAGAATTGGATCTACAATTTCAAATGTTTTTTTTTAAAAAAAAAAGAAATTAAGGGGAAAAAAAAAATGAAAATGAGAAAACTAATTGATTGATGCCCTGCAATTTTCAAACTGGGTTCTGTTAGTGAATAAAGGAAAAATGCCAATATATGGGTTACCAAAATTAAATTTATTAACCAGATCTCTTTCCATTGATGATAGAAACAAACTCTAATGAGCTTTAATGCCATAGTGGAACTAAACTGACAAATTCTTTACAAAGAACGGTGAGTTATTTATGCCTCATAATTAGACAAACAATCAGGATATAAATGAATTTTCGTTCTTTAGACTTCTAAAACAAATAATTTTTTCAGTCAACGCCTTCGTGAAGTTCAAATTTGGGAACTCAAGCTTAACCACATTCCAAAAATATCAGATCCATCCCCAAATGGAATAATTTCCAAAACCGGCCAGTTAACTGAAGCAGATCCACAGAATCGCACCCAAACGTAACCACATAAATACAAACAACAATCAATTTTAGGCTTCTTCAGCTCAAAAATCAGAAATCAATCTTCTCTCTCCAAGTAAAAATCAAACTATACATTCAAGCAATTCACTCCAATTTTTAATCTACCAACACATGGATCACAAAATAGAGAAATCCAAATCCTAACCTGTGCCAATCGAGACCGAGGACGGCAGTGACGAATCGAACG
The DNA here is from genome assembly GCA_031780015.1 of Citrullus colocynthis. NCBI lineage: Eukaryota > Viridiplantae > Streptophyta > Magnoliopsida > Cucurbitales > Cucurbitaceae > Citrullus > Citrullus colocynthis. The sequence goes on from QLSR01000077.1 coordinate 127,401, forward strand.
GAGAGGGCTTCGAAGAGCAGAGCGGCGAGCATAAAGAGCATGGATGATAGAAATGGAATAGCGGAACGGAACTCGGAGGACCAGTGCTTGTAGAAGGGAACACGAATGACGGCGGCAAGGGCAAGGAGGGACCAGAGGGCTGGCTGAAGACGGGAATGCCATGCCGGCGAAAGGTGGCTGAGGTAGTCGATGGAGACATATGATATGGCGATGAGGCCAAGCCCGCCGATCTTCGAGGCCGGCCACCGCATTTGCGGGGTGGCGGTGGCGGTGGTCGACAAAGATGCGCAGAGTAGCAACTTGTTAGAGAATAAATTAGTTAGTCTAGCAGGAAGGAGCTTGATATTACAACCATATCTTTCAACCATCCTATATTTATTTATTACCATCATTTCTTTTGATCTGTTTACTATTTACCATCCATGATTAAAATATCCATTTCATAAAATCGAAAGGTTTGATATCGATATTAAACAATATCTCTGATATTTTTTATAAATATTCGTAAAACGTATGTTACAACTAACACTTAGAAGATGTTCGTTTGAGAAAGAATTTTATATGTTACTTTGTATGTCAAGAAATTTAAATACAACTTTCACAAAGATCTCACAATTGCATTCCATAGAAGACAATTAGCTTGAGAAGGAAAAATGGTGAGAAAGAACTTGCAGTCTAAAGAATGAAGACGAAGATTGAAGAGAAAAAGGAACACCTGATTTAAATTGTTTGATAAAATTGCCTATTTCCACTGTGCAAAAAGAAGATTAATTATATGTCAACTTCAAAGAATGGAGAATTTTACAAGTATCAACCTCATTTTCTCATGTAAGGGTTCTTTTATAAGCTACAGCTTTATGATGACTTCAACTAAAATAGGCAAATTGGTTACAGACTTTAACAATCCCCACCTTTGAATCAACATAAAGCACTAATCTTCTTTTAATTTCTTCGTGTTCAACTAACAGCACCATATTTAGTTCTGCTTAATTCAAGGTCGTTCTTTAGTTTTATGTACTTATTTCACTATTTTGGAGATATCGAACACCTAAGAGGTAGAACCGGGTGTTAGAGTTGAAATGAAGCTAAAACGAGTCCAAACAAGGCATTTAATAGCAACCGAGAGGCAAAAAGGAGATTTTGGCAGGTAGCCTAGCGCCTAGGTGCCACCTAGGCACTGCTCTAGGCATCAAAGACCCTAGAGCACCATTTGTTGGCTTTTTGGCCCTTAGTCTCAAATTAATTAATTAATTAATTAATTAATTAATTAATATTTTGATGATAATAAGCTTGATTTTGTTTACTAACAATTTTATTATTTTAAATAGTCCATAGCGTAGAGCTTCAAACAACGATTACGATGCCTCTTGAATCACCCAAATCGGAGTTCAAAGGAAGAAGTTATAGTGGAAATAAGGTTAACGGAAAATTACTCGAGTTGGTGACGTGGCGGCCAAATCATCAAGTTGGACCATTTTGGAGAGTCCCACTCGGAGCTATGGAGTGGGTGACACATAGTTGAGTTTTGATTTTTGGATTGGTTTTAAAAAGAAAATGATTTCAAAAAGAAAATAAATTAAAAAAATGATTTAAAAAAGAAAATGAATTTTTAAAACAATGAATTTAATATTATTTTATATTTGTGTCTAACATCTTGTTGGTGTGAAAAGAAAAATAATTTAATATTATATATGTTTGTGTCCACCGACTACTTGTCTTTAAAATAATAACAAAAAAAAAATATTTTTACTTTTAATCTCTACCTATAGTTTTATTTTTTGATCAATCCAACGACTCAAATTAAAATCAATTTTTTACCCCACTTCTCTATCTTTTTAAACTTCATCTTCTCATAAAAGTTTTTTCAACTTTTACAACTTTACAATCCTTAAAAATTGAAAAAGGTCATCATTGTTGCTCTCTCTCCTAGCTCTCAAATTTCTTTCTTTTCATCTTATTCTAGAGAGATATTTTTATTGTATTGTGAGGCTTGAATATTGTGAGTTCAAATTTGTACATTTACTATTTTTAGAGAGTTTAGTGTATGATTTAAAGCTTCAAGAATATTGTAACGGTTGGATCCTAACTTGTGGAAAGAATCGGGTTTGCTCTTGAACCTGAAAAATGAGCAAGGTAGCGGTTCGACTCTCATCTGTGAAAATAGTCAAAGGAGATTTTTAATTAAAATCTCAAGAGGCACTTGGGAAAGTGGATGTAAGTCGAGTTTGACCAAACCATTATAAAAATCACAGTATCTTCTTCTCCAACTCTTTCTCAATTAATTTTGCATTTAATTTTTAGTAGCATGTTATAGATTACTATCCTTTTTGGTTGAGATTGATTGAATCTTATGTTTCATATATTTTTATTAATCTTGATATTTAGCATCAATTAAGGTTTTTATTAATTTAATTAAAAAATAATTTAATTAGCTTAATTTGAGATAAGTTTAATTAAACCCTATTCTCCTCCCCTAGGGTTGCCATACCTGTCCAACACCATTTAGTGCAGCGCCTAGGTGCTCTCACCTAACGCTAGCACCTAGGCGCTTGCCTGATTTCTAATATACATGAGTTTAGTTGCCCAAGGTTGGGAGGATCTGCCATCACCTGAGTTCTACACCAAATCTTTCTATTTTTCCTCTATTTTTTTAGTTTTTGAGGTATCCCAATAGTACCTTGATGTTTATTATGTCGATCATAGGCTAAGGTACTCGTTCTAGCTCAGGCATAGAGTGATTTTTCCTTTCAATTGTATACTTGTAATATTTCTTGGTTAAATAATTTCATGATTGTCTGACAAACTTAATTAAAATTGTGTAATTGGATGCTAGAGATTAATTGCAATATGTGACATATAATTGCAACTTAATCTAAAAGTAGCAATAGGTTAGTTAGGCTTGTAATTCATCATAGATAACAAAGAACATTGATCTATCAACCTAGGGATGAATCAATTTGAATGTTTAATACAACGTTTCTGATTAAATATTCGACTTAACGATTTTCTTGATCTTAATGCAATTGGTTAGATTAATTAGGATGCGTTTCATATAGTTAGTTTGACTAATTTGATAATTCGGACATTCGCCTAGCGTTTCTAAGTGATTTGACTAAGGTAAAAATAAGTAGGAATTAATTTGAAAATCCATGATCAAGTTACAATGGAGGAATAACTCGAAAGCCTAAGCTAGGTTCTTAATTACTAAATTTATTTGCAATTTATTTTTCTACAATTTATTTTTCACAAAATTTCACTTCAACCCACCTTTGGTTACATACAACTAGGGTTGGCAACGGGGTCGGGGCAAGTGGGAATTCCCTGTCCCCGCCCCCAAGATAGAGCGAGAACGAGTCAGGGAGAGAGGGCGAGAGCGAGTCAACAAGAGAGCGAGAGTGAGACTTGAGAGAGAGTGAGAGCGAGAGTGAGCGCAAGAAGTTGTCCAAGAGAGGAACTAAATTACTACCAATTAAAAAGTTGAGGGACTAAAAATAAACAAAATTCACAAGCTCAAAAATCCTTTACGTTTGGTTGTGAGAGAGAGAGAGAACGAGAGTGTGAGAGAGAGCAAGAAAGATAGAGTGATTGTGAGTAAGGAAATGATGCGAGAGCGAGAGCGAGAGCACGAGAGTCAACTATAAAATTAATTTTTTATATTAAACAAGTTGGTGCCAGGGATTCAAGGTTGGGGTCGGGGTCGGGGTCGGGCCGGGGATACCCTCCCCGCCCTATCTCCAGACGGGTGCCCGAAAAAGTTCCCTGTTTGACCCCCATCCCCAACCCGATCAAGTCGGGGCCCGTGGGTTTTTTTTGCCAACCATAGATACAACTGATTACAATTTATTTGAGAAACTTAACGGTTCTCTAAGTTTGACCCACGCTTCCACTACTACAAGTTTTGGTAAGAAATGGTAAAATTATATGGTCCAGAATTAGGCGACCCTCAACCTTTTTTTAAGGTAAATCAAACCCTATCACATCCAAGTATTGAAGCAATTGCTGTTTAGCAGCTGCTTTTGTTAGGATACCAGAGACATTATGTGAAGTATGTATCCTCAACACTTCTACTTCCCCTTTCTCACTTTGTTCTCATACGATATAAAAATTTATATCTATATGTTTAATCCTATTATGAAATTGATGATTAGTAGATAGGTAGATAGTGCTCTGATTGTTGCAATAGATTTGAAATTGTATTTTGTATGAATCCAAAATCCTTAAGCAAGGCTTTCAGCCACAAACTTTCTCTAATTGCCTTTGTCAAAGCAATGAATTATGCTTTAGTAGTTGATAAAGCTCATACATGCCATGAAATACATGGTTTGGCCTTTATTTTCATATATTTACCTAGGAAAATAGACTCTTGCATGTGGTTTCCCCTAAAATTTAGTCTAAAATAGTAAAATGAGCTTATAAGGGTTGTAGTTATCTTAAAATATGTTATTAATTGATTTTGAGTTGATTTTGTGAACTTTGGCAAGTGATCTTGACCAAATTGAAAATTTTTGTTCAATGAAGCTATATCGTCAAATTTCATTCGGCTGCATTAAGGAGCCCTAATTTTCAAGATTCACGCCCAATCCACATTGGTTGCTATTTTCTCAATCAGAGCTGTTGTTCAATGCCTAAAAAGTTGTGTAAACGATTAGACCACGATTTTAGCTCATTCCTCAACCGATTTGAGCCTATAAAGGATGGGAAAAGCTCCTTGTTATAATGAACAACTCGCCATCCACGAGTCCTTTCCACAATTCTGTCATTCCAGTCAGCCATTTAGGCATTTTCTCAATTTCTCAAGTTAGCAACATCAAGAACGAAAGTTCCTCTGAGGTGTGATCACTCTAGGTCATCTCATCCTGTGAAAGCGTGTGGTGAAAGAAGGTTCATCATTGAAAAAGGAGAGTCAACCTAGAGAAAAACTAGGAACTTAAGGATTTGTGTCAATAAATTTTTTAGTTATATTTCCAGCACTATTCAATTCATTTATTTTCGAACACATCTTGTAGCTACGATTTTTGATTTAATAAAGTTTATTATTCTAATGTGGATGGCCTAGGGTTGTTATGGCTTAAGTAATGTTGTACTCCCTACCACCTTGTTTTATGTATTCTCTTTATTGATTTTAAAGATAAAATTGGAAAGGTAAACTAGTCACTTAATTTATCAAACTAGTGGAGATCTAATGTTAGGAAGGTTAGGGTGTAAATAGATGTCATAAAGGGATATGGGACTACGAACCTAGAAATAGGACTGTCTTGTCACCTTAGAAATAAGGAGCACCATAGGATCGAAAGTGAACTTGAATTAATTTAAGATCCAGCTAGCCATGGAAACATTGGATATTAGCTGCTTACACATCCTAAAGAAACTTGACACAAGATCGAATAGGAGTTGATTTCTGTTTGTGCATAACTCACTATTCTAGTACGATGCGGCTGCATCACTTAAGGCACAACACCCAAAGGTCAAATCATTGTTTGCCCCTGTTTATCCAGCATTATTTACTGCTTTTAATTTACTTTTCTGCCTACCTCAATATAAACTTCTTTTTTTGGTTATCTTGGTTTCATTGGTCTAAAGTCATAATCAACCTTAAAGACAACTTAGTCCTACGAGATTCGATACTTGGAATACTCCAAGTTTATTACTTCATCGACAATGTATGCTTGCACTACTAAGACCTCACCTACCTATATCCTTATCACTCATACATCAGTCGATCACTACTATGGGTTGTAGTTAGGAGTGCAATAAAAAACCAAAAAATCGAAAATCAAAACCAATCAAAACTAATCCAATGGTTTGATTTGGTTTTTTAGTATGAAATTGGACATATTGGTTTATATTTGGAGAAAACAAAAAATTATTGGTTCGTAACTATTTTTTTTTAGAAAAACTAATTAAAACTAAACCGAACCAATGATATATATACCCTTGAAAGCAAACTTTTTATTAGGTATTTTTTAGTATTTTAATTCTTATGGTGCATGTATATTTGATGTTTAAATAGAAGACCAATTATTATGTAGTGTGTATGTTTTTTTTATTTAAAAAAGTGGTAAGAAAAAAACACAAAAATGCTAACTTTCAATTTATAAATAAAGAAATAGAGCCAATTTTAATTTAAAATTAGCAAGGATTCAAAATAATGTGGAAATAAAAATAAAAAACTTGGAAGAAAAGTAGAAAATGCCAAAAATTGAGAACCAAACCGATAATAAACTGATCCATTGGTTTTATTTGGACATTGGTCTGGATCCCTTCTTCGTAAAACCAATTGGTTTGATTTGGTTCTTGGTTGGCCCTAAAACCGACAAAACTGAACTGACTATCACCCCTAGTTGTAGTGATGCTTTCCAACTAAGCATGTTGTTGCCTAACATAAAAACATATCTTTGACAGTGATCTTCTATGGTCTATATCCCCTATATAATTTGAATCAACATAGCCATATAGATCATTGTTTGAGGGTCCATTTTGCTTGTAGACTAGTTTAACATTCTTAGAAGTCTTAAGCTATCTTAGTATCCATTTAGTAGCTTCACAATGTCTTTTTCTCAAGATGTGCCATACGTCTACTAACTGGGCTGAAAGCATAGAATAAGTCAGGCCTTGTAGATATCATTAAGTACATGAGACTTCCAACAACTTGAGAGCAGGGAACATTAGCTATTAGAGCTTTATGTTCTATTTCATTGCCTTTTGATGAATTTTAGCTGAGAGTTTGAAGGATGAGCCATAGGAATTGATACTTCCTTAGCATCTTCCATCTTTGGAGAATCTTTCTGTAGTAAGCATTTTGACTTAGTTCTATCTCTAAAGATCTCAATCTCTACAATTATCTTTGACTTTCCAAGATTTTTTACTTCAAACCCCTTTTTTTAAAAAAAGGATTTAACTCGTGTGAGAGTGTTTTTTGATCTACTTGCTAGCAACATATCATCAATGTAGAGCAACAAAACCACTTTATCTCCATAAGATTCTAAATCTATGTACACATTAACTATTGGAGGAGCTTCTCTAAAATTAAATCTTCACAATATATTTATCAATTTCTAATACCAGAAGCCAAGGAATTGTTTTAGCCCATATATTAACTTCTTTAGGTTACATGCCATATCTTTTTTTCCTGTTTTAATATATCACTTAGGTTGTTCCATATAGATGCTTTCGATCAAGTACGAATTGAGAAAAATGATGGCGAGCAAGCGAACGTGTCAAATTATAATATAGTTAAAACGACATTGATTGAGTATCGTCCTTAGGAAATCGTTTTGACAATATATTTTGACTATCTAAAGATCATTCTGAGTTTATTCAGGGGACTAACTTTGATGCAAAACAAAATTAAACTAAGGAAGCAAGTAAATGTTAGGATTGTGGAGACAAATTTCACAATAAATTAATTCCCTAAGCCGCATGTGTCATCAACCTATGGGAGGAAAGTATTTGATACTTGGGCCATTGTTTTTAGGCCCACTTAGGCTTTGGTCAATGTTGCAACATGTATATATATGAGTTTTGTTGGCTGAAGCGTGGGTTGCTGCAAATTAAAAGAAAATGACAACAATTGTAGTGTATAGTGCGCGAAAAAAGAAAATACAGAGCTTTTTTCCTTTTTTTTTTTTTTTTTTTTTTTGGGGGGTTTCTCTTTATTG
>QLSR01000077.1:135253-274237 GCA_031780015.1 Citrullus colocynthis
TTTTTTTTTTTTTTTTTTTTTTTTTTTTTTTGGAGGGTTTCTCTTTATTGTTAATCCCAAATTGAGTTGTGGTACTGGTAATCAAGTAGTTCAAGTTGGACTATTTGGGAGAGATTTACTCTACTGTCAAAAACCCTTGATTGAGTGGAAACTGGAAAGGTTCCTTTGATCTTCACCTAGTGAACTCAATCGACTGCCAAAATCTCTCTCAAACACTTTTCTCTTTTTCTTAGAGTAAACTCACACTTTGAGGCTCTCAATTTTGTGATTAAGGTTGCTGATAACTTCTCAATTTATAGAAGTGGCTGCTCAAATCTTTTCCCTAACGTCGTGCCACAGCGCCGAGCCTACCCAACGCTGCTCCTTGCTTAGCTCTGCAGCACCCTTTACAGCGTCGTGACGTCTTTGAATTGTTGTTGAGTGATGCTCTTAAGTTTTTGTGCTGAGGCAACGCCGTTTATAGGGTTTTTCTCTTTTTCTTCTATTTTTCATCCAGTTTTAACTTGATTTGGTTCTTTTGGCCTTCAACACTTATTTTCTTCATAATTGCTTGAAAGCCCCTAGTAAACACATGAAATCTAATAAAAACATCCCTAAGTTAAGAGTAAGAAAAATACTTTTTAATGCTTTTCACCACCCCAAACTTAGAAATTTGCTAGTCCTGAGCATAGAAAAGAATAAAACATAGAAAAATTAAAAGATAAGTGTGCAAGTGACTCATGCCTTAGAGAAAAGCATTTTAAGAGCTCAAGTAGAAACATTGAAGCATATCTATATTGTTATGAATATCCAAGGCCAAATCTTTGTTATCTCCCATGTGTTTGTGTGTGACAGACGGAATTCGTCGCCCATTTTCGTTCCAAATAAATTTTCCTAACTTAAGCCAAAGTAGTAGCGATAAGTCTAGTCAAACACAGGGAGCCCTTGAATTTCACAGTTGGAAAGCTTAAAATTCCAGGTAACCAAAGGGAGTTTTTAGTTGGTTTGTTGCAACAAAAATTAAATTGTATGAAAGTAAATTGTGCAAATTAAAAGAAGTTAAAATTCAATTGAAGAAAGCTCTAGCTTGGGTTATGTGGGATTTCCTTTGTTCGATGTTCTTACTCATTGTTCGTCATTACTAAATTCATTGAAACTAGCACCTAATCAATTCAATTGGAAAGACCATAATTGAATGGTCCTAGTCAACAAGTTAGACTTAAGGAAAATCGATGAAAAGCATACAAAATTTGACCAAACCTAACTGCATTAAGTTCAAGGGGAAATTAGGCGAAAATTTAACTGGAAAGGTCTAGATTAAATGTTCTATTGATTTAATCCTAGGTTGATAAGAACAATGTGCATCACCAATTAGATTTGCAAGCTAACCTAATATATTGCTTCTTATGATTGACATACAACAAATTGTCACGAATTGTAATACAATCAAAGCAATAAATCAAACAAACACCAGCGTCACAATTTGATCATAATTCTTAAAAACTCTGAATTAAATCATGCACACACTGAATCAAGTCAAAACCTCAAAAGAACATCAATTACAAGGAAAAATCCCTAATACCCAAGCTAGAAAAACGTCACCGTAGCCAATAATCGGCATATGGGTTCAAGTTCCTAGGTATGAAAAGAAGAAAAAAAAGGAGAGAATGGAGCCAAAAGTTGGCTGATGGGGTGATCTTTCTACCTAAAAATCGAGAGATTATTATATAGAAACTGTCAGAGTGTCGCGGCGCTGACGCTAATTTGGTGGATGTTTGCTTCCGGAGCGCCGCGGCGCTTGCTGCGTTTCGCCCACAGGAGCTCTCGGGAAAAAGTGTCGTATCGGTGCCTAGGCAGCGCCGTTGCACTGTGGCTTCAACAGCATTTTGGTCATTTTGGAGTTCTATTTTCCGGTTGAGTCGTGGAATTCCTTTTTGGTTCGTTTTAGCCCGATTTTGTTGCTAACTCCCCGTTCTCTTTGTTAAGTGCTCTAAACCTACAAAATAACATAATAGACACATTAAATAGCACAATGATCCCAAGCTATCAGTGTGCAAGCCTCCTTTAACTCAAAACACTAAGACTCAAATTAGGACTTAAGGGAGCTTCTCTAGTTTTCCCCCTACTCTAGTGCATGCACCGATCTTCAAGAATCCACATATTTTATGAAGGCAATATGTTCAAGTTTTCATGGCCGACTTAAACTTGCTTTCTTTTACCTAGGGGCACTTGCTTTTATACATTCACTGTAGAGACTCATACCTAGTCAATTCGCAGGCGTCCTTACTGATCATAACAAAGGTAGCTCTTTTTACCCCCATCTATGCATACTCGTTACAAATTTAATATAATTTAAATGGTGCAAAAGATAGGCATTTAAAGCTTATACATTTTTGTGTGCACTTCTTTTTTTCAAAGGCATAAATACTCTTTTCTTCTTCCTTAGTCTAACATTACAAACCATCATGCATTTCAACTCCCTAACTAGTGGGGCCTTTCAGGGTGACAACCAAATACACTCAACTTAATCCATTACTAAGTCAACGTTTCTAAATTAAAATGACTATGTGCTCAAGAGTATGGGAGACTTCACGAGGGACTTAATAGATCAAAACTCAAGATAATGCTATCATATTTCCACAATAAGCCATTCATTATGCATATTCAAGTCTCATCATAGCCAATCAACATCAAAAGCACACAACCATAAAACGTTCCCATCATCTTTTAAAGCTCAAAATTTTCCAAAAAATCAATTAACATGCATATAATCATTAAAACCTCATAAACATGCATAGTAGGATAAGAAAACACACAAAAGTACGAGTGACACCTCCCACCCCAAACTTAGAAATATGTATTGTCCTCAATGCATGTAAATAATAGAGCAAAGGAAAAACAAGTCAGGGAGCATGTGGGAAGCCACCAAACAGGCTAGTGGAAAGAGTACTTTTTTGGCTGAACCAAGGCCCTGAAAATAAGAAAACATATGAGTGACTCCATTATTTTTTAAAAAGAAAAGTAAAGAATTATTCTAAAAAGAAAACAAAGAAAGCAATAAAAACTGGGTTGCCTCCCAATAAACGCTTGGTCTAAAGTCTCTAGCTAGACTGAACCACTTGATCATTCTTGAAAAGTAAGGTTATCAATTTGGCATTCCTCATCGTAATTGTAGTGCTTCAATCTTTGACCATTCACTTTGAAAGTTGTGCCATCATTGGCTTGCAACTCCACTTCTCCATGTGAGAACACCTGTACAATGACAAGGGTCCTAACCATCATGTCCTAAGCTTACTTGGAAACAAACATAAATGTGAGTTGAAAAGTAAAGCTTTTGTCCAGGTAGAAATGTCTGTGGAGTGATTTTTTTGTCATGTCATCTAGTAATGCGTTCCTTGTAAAGTTTAGTATTCTCATAAGTTTGAGCACGAAACTCTTCCATCTCATTGAATTGCAAGAGGTGTTTCTCACCGACTTGTTCAAGGTCCATGTTCAGCTTCTTGATGGCTCAATAAGCTCTATGCTCGAGCTCTATCGATAGGTGACAAGCCTTTCCAAACACCAGCTTGTATGGTGAAGTAGCAATTGGGGTTTTAAAAGCTGTGCGAGAAGTCCACAGTGCATCATTAAGCTTAATGCCCCAATCCTTCCTGTTCATCTTAACGATCTTCTACAAAATCTGCTTGATTTCCCACATCTTCTTGAGGCACACACTTCATTATCATGTTATCAACACAAACTTCATAGAGAAGTGGGTCTTCCCAATAATATGATTTGACATTGTGCAAGAATTTCTTCTTCTGTTGAGTGTTCATGTTAAGTGGCAAGTGTCCTTCTGCAAGATAGTTAACAATGTCAACAAACCAAGGCAAACTATCTTTTACCTGATACAATCGTTCATAAGGGAACATCTCAACAATGGGAGAACAAGTATCATCATTTCCATTCTCAAGCCTAGAGAGGTGTTCTGCAACCATATTTTCATATCATTTTCTATCCTTTATCACAAAGTCAAATTCCTTTAATAAAAGGGTCCATCTTATCACTCTAGGCTTAACATCCTTTTTAGCAAACAAGTATTTCAAAGTAGCATGGTCTGTATGCACTATAATCTTAGAGTCAGGCAAGTAGTGTTTAAATTTATCAAAGTCAAACACAACAACTATTAGTTCTTCTTCAGTGATGGTATATTTTTGTTGAATATTATCAAGAGTCCTACTAGCATAATAAATTGCCCTAAACATGTTATCCTTACGTTGGCCTAAGATAGCTCCAAAGGCATGGCCACTAGCATCACACATAATTTTAAAAGATTGACCCCATTCAGGTACAACAATAATAGGTGTAGAAATCAATCTTTTTTTCAAAGTATTAAAAAAGCTAGTAGACATGCAACATTAAACACAAATTTAGCTTCCTTTTCTAACATGTTACTCAACGGCTTTGGTGCAAGTTAAGAAAATTTATTTAATAAAATCTCCAATAAAACTTTGCATGCCCTAGGAAGCTCCTGACTCCTTTCACATCAGTGGGATGTGGTAATTGCTCAATTGCAAAAGTCTTAGCCTTATCCACCTTCAATCTTTTTTGTGAGAATTGTGCCCTAGAATTATGCCTTCCTTTACTATAAAATGACATTTTTTCCCAATTCAAAACAAAGTTCGCATCCTGGCACCTCTACAAAACAAGTTTTAGATTAGCAAGACAAGAGTCAAAGGATGGCCTAAAAATAGAAAAACCTCCATTATGTCCTCAATGAGACCCTGAAAAATAGACATCATACAGCGTTAAAAAGTAACGTTACACAAACCAAAGGGCATTCTCCTAAAAGTAAATATCCCATAAGGGAAAGTGAATGTGGTATTTTCTTGGTCCTCAGGCGCAATGCCATCCAAGAACTGTTAGAGATAGCATAAATAATTCCTGCATTCAAAAGCTTTAGCACTTTTTTCTTAACTACCTCCTTCATACTCGGGTTAAGTCTCCTTTAGTATTCCACTAAAGGAGTAAATGTATCTTCTATTAAGATTCTATGCATACAGACTGATGGACTAATACCTTTAAGATCCCCAATAGACCAACGAATAGCAGACTTATGCTCCCTCAATATTCTCAACAACTGCTCTTCCTCTACAGAATTTAATTCAGAATAAGTAATAACATGGGAAGAAGAGGAGTCATCGAAAAATGCATATTTTAAATGAGGAGGTAATGGTTTTAATTATAAGGCAGGTTTTTCAACATTTACATCATCAATAGCATGCAAAGAACTAGGGGCATAGGTTTATACATTTTGTTACATACTTGCATACTATCTAACCATTTAGCATACAAAGCAATGTCATCAAGTATAGTGTCCACATCATCAAAATTAAAATCTAATATGCTTTGTTCGAAGTAATTAGTAGTAAGCACAATCTCCACATGCTCAAAAACAATATTATCAATCATGTAGCAAATATTATCCTTATCATGATGACTCAAGGACATGTAGATATTAAAGACAACATTCTCATCATTTTCACCATGTCCAAGACTACAGAATCTGCAGGGAAGATAAATTTACTAACCTTAACTAAAACATCCTCAAGAATACCTCTAGGATAAGTCAAGGATCTATCAGCTAGCTGTAGTGATACCATAGTGGGTTGCACTTCACCAATGACAAGCTTCCTGTAAATAGATAAAGGCATTAAGTTAATAGAAGCACCAAGATCACATAAGGCTCTAGTAACATTTAAAGAACCTATAATGCAAGGAATAGTAAAACTCCTTAGATCCTTCAACTTTTGTGGTAGCTTCTTTTGCAACACAGCACCACACTCTTCATTCATGCTAATCATTTCATATTGCCCAAACTTCTTCTTTTTAGATAAGATATCTTTCATGAATTTTTCATAGTTGGGAACTTACTCTAAAGCTTTAACGAATGGGATATTAATGTGTAGTTTTTTAAACAATTCTGAAAAATTTAGCAAATTGAAAGTGTAGCTTCTTTTTCTGAAACCTTTAAGGACAAATGTTGCGTTTAAAGTGTGTATGGTGTACAAGTTATCAATAAGGTAAAGTATTGGGAACAAAAGGAAGAGGGTTAGATGACTTACTTGAAGATGCCGGTTCCTTTATCTCTTCTTTTTCTTTGTCTATTAACCTTTCATGTTCCTTTTCTAAGATAGACTCATGGCTTGTTTCATTCATCTCTTGTGCCTTATCCTCATCATCTATCAAAGGTGTGGACAAATTTTCCCACTCCTCAAAGTCAAGGCCTTGCATTCCTCTTTTGGATTATTCTTGGGGCAACTAGGAAACTTACCCTTTTGCATTGTTTAAAGAAAAGTGGCTATTTGACTATTTTGTACCTCAATGTTGTGGATAGTCTTGCCATGACTTTATACGGTGTTTTCTAATGCGGTAGTTCTTCCTCTCGATTCACTACAACAAATTGTACATTTCATGACTCATGAACAATGCCAAAAATATAGGAGAAAGTGAAAAAAGAGTCATTAAATCCAAAATCATGCGTTTTTTGCGGGAAAAAACGAAAATTTTCGGATTTGGCAGAATACATGATTGTTTTTATGTGTCATTGATTTATGACTAAAAAAAACAGTCATTAAATGTGAGTAAACGAAAAAGGCGCGATTTTGGTGGGAAAATACGCAAAATTTCAATTTTTTTCGAGAGAGAGAGCGAGAGATAGAGAGAGTGAGAGAGAAATGGCGAGTGAGCGAGGGAGACATAGAGAATGTTCGAGAGAGAGAGAGAGTGTGTGAGAGAGAGATAGTCTTCGATCTAGGGGAGAGTGAGAGCAAGAGCGAGAGAGCGAGAGAGCGAGAGCGAAAGCGAGAGAGCGAGAGAGAACGATTCGATTTATAACCTTTTAAAAAAGCTTCGCAGTCGACTCCACAGAAACCCTCCAAAATCGCTCTCTTTCACCTCTCGGTCTCCCTCTCGTCTCGTTCTTCGCTGCCTCCCTCACTCTCAAGAGCAGACGTCCCCCGACTGCATCCCTCACTCTCAGTCGAAGATTTCGCCAACACCCTTCGTCTCCTGTCCTCTCATTTCGCCTCTCGGTCTCCCTCTCGTTCGCGCTTCGCTGCCTCCCTCAAGCTCAAGAGCAGACGTCCCCCTACTGCATCTCTCACTCTCAGTCAACGCTTTCCCCGACACCCTCCCTCTCCTCTCGCTCTCATTTGGCCTCTCGGTGTCCCTCTCATCTCGCGCTTTGCTGTCTCCCTTACTTTCAATCTCAGAAGTTACCCGACTGCATCCCTCACACTCAGTCCAAGCTTTCGCCGACACCCTTCCTCTCCTCTCGGTCTCCCTCTCGTCTCGCACCTCGTCTCGCACTTCGATCCGACTCTCCTCTCGTGAGTCCATCCTCTGTTCTTCATTAAATTTCAAATTGCAAACCTCAATTACTTGTTTTTTTTTTTTTTTTTTTTTTTTTTTTTTGGTTTTTTTTTATTTTTTTTTTTTTTTTTTTTTTTTTGGTTTTTTTTTATTTTTTTTTTTTTTTTTTTTTTTTTGGTTTTTTTTTATTTTTTTTTTTTTTTTTTTTTTTTTGGTTTTTTTTTATTTTTTTTTTTTTTTTTTTTTTTTTGGTTTTTTTTTATTTTTTTTTTTTTTTTTTTTTTTTTGGTTTTTTTTTATTTTTTTTTTTTTTTTTTTTTTTTTGGTTTTTTTTTATTTTTTTTTTTTTTTTTTTTTTTTTGGTTTTTTTTTATTTTTTTTTTTTTTTTTTTTTTTTTGGTTTTTTTTTATTTTTTTTTTTTTTTTTTTTTTTTTGTTTCTTTGTTGATTGGTTTGTTGTTTGTGTTTTTAATTCAGGGCTTCATTAACTCAAGCTTGCTCTTCCATTTGGGTAAGTTTCGTCTTTTCATTCTCACTTCAATGTCACTTCTTTAGTTTTCAGGGGAGGGAATGTTCTTTAGTATATAAAAGGAACAAATGGTTGAAATGAATAGATAGAGAGAAAGTATGAAGATTGACATCTTAAAAAGTGGCCAAGTAGTCATTATTTTTGTATACATACCCTGCATTTTAATAAAACCAACAAAAATTGAAAAAGAGAGAGTAAACGAGTGGGTTTGTTGATATGATAGTGAATTGATTTTGATTTTGTAATTAGTGGAATAGTATATATGTCACTTTGTATGCACTTTGTATGACGAGCTAAGGTTGGAACTGTCACGTATGCACCTTTTGTCTTTGTTTTGAGCTGAGAAGCCAAACTTAGGCGTCCTTTTAGAAATTTTGAGATGCAAACTGTCCATGTACCTAATTCTTTTTTTTTTTTTTTTTTTTTTTTTTACTTGGTTGTGCATATCGAAAGCATGTTACATAGGTGACTTAACTTGTGTAATTTCTGGAATAGTATGTCTATCACTTTGTATGCACTCTGTATGACGAGCTGAGGTTGGAACTGTCACTTACACACTTTTTGTCTTTGTTTTGAGCTGGAAGCCATGCTTAGGCGTCCTTTAGAAACTTTGACGTGCAAACTATCCATGTACCCAATTCTCATTTCTTTTTACTTGGTTGTGCATATCAAAAGCATGCTACATAGGTAACTTAACTTGTTGAATTAGATTGCCATTTATACCTTTTTATGATAGAAATGATCTTGACGAAACTACGAACTAACCACCTTAGATAAACGACTGTAGATAGACTTGATAAAAGTTATTGTCTAATATTATGATCTTATTATCAGGGAGGGGAAATTAACGAGTTCTTAATTTCCTAATATTATGTGATGGACAAATCATGGATGGTCAAAAGTAGATTATCTAGAGAATACGAGGTGGGAGTTGAAACTTTCATTGAATTTGGTTTGCGTCATGGGAATGGTTCCAATTCCATTCGATGCCCATGTTTAAAATGTGGAAATCGTATATCTAAGGATGTTTCGATAGTTAAGGATCATTTGTATGTCAATGGAATTGATTAAAGTTATAAGTTATGGTTTTGGCATGGGGAAGATTCAGCCACACACAATGTTAATAATAATTCAGATCCTATGTTAAATGAAAACTATGAGGATCAGTACGATTTGTTTAACGTAATTGATATGGTTCAAACTGCTCATGATCAACTTCCTGGTGTGCCAAATATCTTTGACACTATGTTTGACGATGCTAAAAAGCCATTATACCCGAGATGTAAAAGATTTACGAAGT
This sequence comes from Citrullus colocynthis, assembly GCA_031780015.1. Lineage (NCBI taxonomy): Eukaryota > Viridiplantae > Streptophyta > Magnoliopsida > Cucurbitales > Cucurbitaceae > Citrullus > Citrullus colocynthis. Next base: position 144,415 of record QLSR01000077.1, read on the forward strand.
TGTCAGTACTTGTGAGATTGTATAACCTAAAGGTTAGATTTTGGTGGAGTAATTCAAGCTTTTCTGAATTGCTGTCTATAATAAGTGAATTCTTACCTGAAAAGAATGAGATGCCAATTTCTATGTATGAAGCTAAAAAAAAAAAATTAGGTGCCCTGGGTTTGAGTTACCAAAAAATAGATGCATGTCCAAATGATTGTTGCTTATATAGGAATGAGTATGCAAAAAGCACCCAATGTCCTACATGTAATCTACCGAGATGGAAGGTTCTTAAGAACTCAACAGAAGAGAAAAAAGAAGTGTCTGCTAAATAGTTGTGGTACTTTCCAATAGTTCTAAGGTTCATAAGGATGTTCAAGAGCACTGAACATGCAAAAAATTTGTGTTAGCATGCTACAGATAGGAAGGTAGACGGTATTATGCAACACCCAGCTGATTCTCCATCATGGAGGTTAATAGATCACCTATGGCCAGCTTTTGGTTTAGAACCAAGAAATCTTTGTTTGGGTTTATCCACTGACGGAGTCAACCCATATGGAGATCTAAGTACCAAATACAGTTGTCGGCCAGTCATTATTACAGTGTACAACCTCCCACCATGTTTGTGTATGAGGAGGAAGTTTTTAATATTGTCAATGTTGATATCAGGGCCAAAACAACCAGGATATGATATTAATGTGTATCTAGCTCCATTGATTGAGGATTTGAAGCTTTTGTGGGAAGTTGGACTTGAATGTTTTGATGCATACAGAGAATAGTCTTTCACTTTGTGAGCAGTCTTACTGTGGATTATTAATGATTTTCCTGCGTATGGAAATTTATGTGGTTGTACTGTGAAAGGGTATAAGACTTGTCCAGTATGTGGAGAGGATACCAACTCAACCAGGCTACATCATGGGAAAAAAAATGTATACATGGGCCATAGAAAATTTTTGCCAAGACATCACCCGACAAAAGACAAAAAAAGGTCTTCGATGGTAAGCAAGAGAATGGAAGTCTTCCACATCCAATGTTAGTTGTGGAAATTTACAATAAATTGAAGGACATAAGTTTTCCTAGTGGAAAGAAGTGTGGCAAGAAATCGAATGACAAAACTTCAGATAGCTACTGGAAAAGAAGACCTGCATTTTTTGAACTGCCTTATTGGAAAGAGTTGCATGTTAGACATTGTCTTGATGTAATGCACATCGAAAAGAATATGTGCATGAATATCATAGGTACTTTACTCGAGGTTCCAGGAAAAAATAAAGATGGAATGAGTACTAGACTTGACTTAGTTGAAATGAACCTTCGACCTGAATTAGCTCCTGTACGTAGGGGGAGTAAAATGTACATTCCTGCAGCGTGTTATACATTATCGAAAGAAGAAAAGTATCGTTTTTGTAAGACTTTATCTGAAATAAAGGTTCCCAAAGGTTATTCCTCTAATATTAGAAGTCTGGTCTCGTTAGAAGATTTGAAACTTAATGGCTTGAAATCACATGACTGTCATGTTTTAATACAACAATTCCTTCCAATTGCATTACGTTCAGTGCTACCTAAGAATGTAAGGTTTGCTATTACTAGATTATGTTTCTTCTTCAATGCAATATGCTCCAAGAGTGTACAGATACCAGAGTTAGATAAGTTGCAAGATGATGTAGTTGTTACATTATGTCTACTTGAGAAGTATTTCCCACATTCTTTCTTCACCATAATGTTGTATCTCACTGTTCACCTTGTAAGAGAAGTGAAACTTTGTGGCCTATCTACCTACGATGGATGTATCCATTTGAATGGTATATGAAGGTGTTGAAAAGTTATGTAAGAAATAGAAGTCGACTTGAAGGTTGCATTGTGGAAGCACACATATGAGAGGAGTTTGTTGAATTTTGTTCTGAATTCCTATATGGGTTAGATTCAATTGGGCTTGTTTCATTCAAGATACGAGAAGAAACACGCATTGATAGACCTTTATCAGCTAGATGTCATGTTAGTGTTGGGCCAAATTAATTAATTTTAATGGATTGATTAATTAGTGTTTTGATGATAACAAACTTGATTTTATTTATTAACCATTTGAGTGCTTTGAAGTATCTATCGTGTAGAGCTTGGAACAACGGTTCCAATGCAATTTGAATCACTCAAATCAGAGTTCAAATGAAGAAGATATGACAGAAACAAGCTTAATGGAAAAATACCGAGCTGATGACGTGGCAGATTTTTTTTTAATCAAAGTGGACAAATTGAAAGGTGCCATTTGGAGAAATGGAGAAGTGACAATTGGTGGGTCTTTTATTTTTGGATTGATGTTAAAAAGAAAATGAATTTAAAAAGAAGATGAATTTAATATTATTATATATGTTTGTCTCTAACGACTAGTTGCTTTTTTAAAAAGATTAATTTAATATTATATATGTTTGTGTCTAACGGCTAGTTGCCTTTTTAAAAGGATTAATTTAATATTATTATATGTTTGTGTCTAACGGCTAGTTGAGTTTAAATCTCCACCATTCAATTTTCTTTTACAAAGATCTAATGGTCCAAATTAATTTGGTTTTCACTCACTTTCATTTCTTTTTAAATACTTCATCTTCTCCAATAAGTTTCCCTAACTTTTACAATTTTACAATCCTCAAAAATTGAAAAAGGTCACCATTGTTGCTCTCTCTCCAAGCTTTCAAATTTCTTTCTTTTCATCTTATTCTAGAGAGATACTTTCATTGTATTGTGAGGATTGAGTATTGTGAGTTCAAATTTGTACTCTTTTCAGAGAGTTTTAGTGTGTGATTTAAAACTTCAAGAATATTGTAACGGTTGGATCCTAACCCATGGAAAGGATCGGGTTTGCTCTTGAACCCGAAAAAGGAGCAAGGTAGCGGTTTGACTCTCATCCGTGGAAAGAGTCAAAGAAGATTTTTTAATTGAAATCCCAAGAGGCGCTTGGGAAAGTGGATGTAGGTCGAGTTGGACCGAACCACTATAAAAATCACGGTATCTTCTTCTCCAACTCTTTCTCAATTTATTTTGCATTCAATTTTTAGTAGCATGTTATAGATTATTATCCTTCTTTGTTGAGATTGATTGAATCTTGTGTTTCATATATTTTTTATCAATCTTGATATTTAGCATCAATTAAGGTTTTTATTAATTTAATTCAAAAATTAATTCAATTAGTTTAATTTGAGCATATGAAGGAATAAGTTTAATTAAACCCTATTCACCCCCTCTAGGGTTGCCATACCGATCCTACAATTGGTATCAGAGCAAGGTTGCTCATCTTGAAATTTTATTTTCTTGATAAACTTTATTTTTAGAGCATTATGGCAAACCTAGTGGCAAGTGGAATTATTGAAGGTAAATCTACTTCTAGACCTCCCTTCTTTGATGGTTCAAATTATGCATATTGGAAAGCTAAAATGAAAATCTATTTGCAATCTATTGACTATAATTTATGGCTAATTGTTACTAAAGGTCCATATATTCCCATGAAAAAGGTTGATAATGTTGATAAGCCTAAATTGGAAGAAGAGTATGATGAAAATGAAATGAAAAAGTGTACTTTAAATGCTAAGGCTATAAATTGCATGTATTGTGCTTTGAGCAAAGATGAATTTAATAGAATATCTATGTGTTCTTCTGCTCAAGAAATTTGGAATACTCTTGAAATTACTCATGAAGGAACAAATAAAGTTAAAGAGTCCAAAATTAGCATGCTTGTTCATAATTATGAATTGTTTAAGATGGATGCTAATGAGTCTATAACAGATATGTTTACTAGATTTACTAACATCATAAATGCTTTGAAGGGACTTGGTAAAGTCTATACAACTTCTGAAAATATTAGAAAAATTCTGAGGTCTCTACCTAAAACTTGGGAAGCAAAGGTGACGGCGATCCAAGAAGCAAAGGATCTCACTAAACTTCCATTGGAGGAACTCATTGGTTCGCTCATGACCCATGAGATCACTATGAAGGAGCGCTTGGAGGATGAGTCCAAAAAGAAGAGTATTGCATTAAAGACTATCTCCTTTGAAGTTGACTCCGAAGATGAGGATGCCCTTGATGAAGATGACATTGCCTATTTTTCACGTAAGTACGAAAATTTCATTAAGAGGAAGAAGCAATTCAAGAAACACCTATCGACCCAAAGAGAGTCAAAAGGTGAAAAGAGCAAAAAGGATGAGGTGATTTGTTATGAATGCAAAAAGCCGGGTCATATAAGAACGGATTGTCCTCTCCTCAAATCATCTAAGAAATCCAAGAAGAAGGCAATGAAGGCTACTTGGGATGATAGTAGTGAAAGTGAAAGTGGAAGTGATGTTGAAGAAGTGGCACGCATTTGCCTCATGGCTCATAGTGACAAAGATAATGTACTTGATGATGAGGTAAATCTAGAACCCCCTTCTTACGATGAATTGTTTGAAACTTTTGAGAGTATGCAAAATGATTTAGAAAAACTTAGCTCTAAATATGTTGTGCTTAAAAAAAAATACAATGCATTGTCTAATGAAAATAAGAAAAAATACAATGCATTGTCTAATGAAAATAAGTCTTTACTTGACAAAATTGCTTGTTTTAAAAATAATGAGCATGTTGTGCAAATTGATGAAATGAAGGTTTCTTGTGATAAGCATGCTTGTGTTTGTGATGAAAAAAATGCTTTGCTTGATAAAGTTAGATTTCTGGAGCATGATAGTTGTGAGAAAGATAATTTGATTAAATTGCTTAAGGAAAAAGAATTAAATGCTTTACAAGAACTTGATAAAGCTAAAGAGTCCATTAAAAAGTTGACAATAGGTGCTCAAAAGTTGGACAAAATAATTGAAGTAGGCAAGCCTTATGGTGATAAGAGAGGTTTAGGCTATATTGATGAATGCTCTACTCCAAGTTCTAAAACTATATTTGTTAAAGCATCTTCTATTGTGTCTAATATGCCTAATGTTGTGTCTAATAATGCTAAATCTAGTTTTGTGCCTATATGTCATAATTGTGGTGTTGAAGGTCATATTAGACCTAAGTGCTTTAAATTGAAGTATGCTCATAAGACTTCTTCAAGAAGAAATTTTTCTCAAAGAGCAAAGTTCTACAATGCTCCAAGAGAAAATTTCTCCAAGAAAAGTAAAGTGCACAAATTTGTCTTGAAAGATAGATCCTTGCATAATCTTGTTTGTTTTTCTTGTGGCAAGTATGGACATAAAGCTTATTCTTGTTACTTGTCTAGATCCAATACTTTTAATGCAAATGCAAAAATGAAATGGATCCCAAAGTTTGTAAATGCTAACACTCTTGGACCCAAACAAGTATGGGTGCCAAAGAATCAAACTTGAAATTTTTGTATGTAGGTTTGTTTGAAAGCCTCCAAGAAAAATAGATGGTACTTGGATAGTGGTTGCTCAAGGCACATGACTGGAGACCGATCCAAGTTTATTTCTTTCTCTAGAAAAGATGGAGGCATGGTAACCTTTGGTGATAACAAGAAAGGTAAAATAATTGGTAAGGGTGATATAGGTAATGAGTCTTCTATTTTCATTGAAAATGTGCTTTTAGTTGATGGTTTAAAGCATGATTTACTTAGTGTTAGTCAATTATGTGATAAAGGATTTAGAATTGTTTTTAATAAAAAGAATTGTATCATTGAAAATACTAGTGATAGAAAAATCTTGTTTGTTGGAAATAGAGATGGAAATGTATGCACTATTGATTTGAATGATTGCCCTATTAGTGACAAATGTCTTTCGGCTTTGCATGATGATTCTTGGTTATGGCATAGAAGATTAGGACATGCTAGCATGCACTTAATTTCAAATATTTCCAAGAATTCTTTGGTTAGAGGTCTTCCCAAATTTAAATTTGAAAAGGATAAAATTTGTGATGCTTGTCAAATGGGTAAGCAAACTAAGTCCTCTTTCAAGTCTAAAAATGTGATCTCTACTACTAGACCCCTACAACTATTACACATGGACTTATTTGGTCCTTCTAGAATTGCTAGCTTTGGAGGAAACTATTATGCATTCGTGATAGTTGATGATTTTTCAAGATTTACTTTGGTTTTGATGATAAAACATAAGGACGATGCTTTGAAAAATTTTATTAGTTTTGCAAAAAGAGTTCAAAATGAAAAAGGATTTTTTATTTCTAAAATTAGAAGTGATCATGGAGGAGAATTTGATAATGATGCTTTTAAAACTTATTGTGAAGAAAATGGTTTTTCTCATAATTTTTCCTCTCCAAGAACTCCTCAACAAAATGGTGTGGTTGAAAGGAAAAATCGTACTTTGCAAGAATTTGCTAGGTCAATGTTGTATGAGTATGGTTTACCTAAATATTTTTGGGCAGAAGCTGTTAACACCACTTGCTATGTTTTAAATAGAGTTTTAATTAGACCATCTTTAGATAAAACTCCTTATGAGCTTTGGCATGACAAAATCCCAAATATTGAGTATTTCAAAGTTTTTGGTTGTAAATGTTTTATTTTGAACAATAAAGAAAAACTTGAAAAATTTGAGTCTAAGACGGATGTTGGTATTTTCCTTGGATATTCCTCTACTAGTAAAGCTTATAGAGTTTTCAATAAGAGAACTTTAGTTATTGAGGAATCTATGCATGTTGTGTTTGATGAATCTTGTAATATTGTTTCTAACGAGTCTATTTATAGTGATGATTTAGAAAAAGATTTTGAAGATTTACTTGTAAGTGAAAAAGGCAAAGAAATTGTTCCAAGTATGGAAGAAGTGAACATCAATGAAAAGAAGGAAGATGGTTCTTCATCTATGCCCAAAGAATGGAGATATGCTCCATCCCATCCCAAGGATTTGATTCTTGGTGATCCCGAACAAGGTGTGAAAACTCGTTCTTCTCTCAATTTATTTAGTAATCTTGCTTTTGTTTCTCAAGTTGAACCTAAAAGTTTTAAGGATGCTGAATGTGATGAGTTTTGGATTTTAGCTATGCAAGAAGAATTAAATCAATTTGAAAGGAATAATGTTTGGGAATTAGTCCCTAGGCCTTCTAATGCTTCTATAATTGGGACTAAATGGGTTTTTAGAAACAAGATGGATGAACATGGAAATATCATTAGAAATAAAGCTAGACTTGTAGCTCAAGGTTATTGTCAAGAAGAAGGTATAGATTATGAAGAAACTTTTGCACCGGTTGCTAGATTAGAAGCTATTAGAATGTTGCTTGCTTTTGCCTCTTATAAGAATTTCATTTTGTATCAAATGGATGTGAAAAGTGCATTTTTAAATGGTTATATTTTCGAGGAAGTTTATGTAGAACAACCTCCGGGCTTTGAAAATTTTGAATTGCCTAGTCATGTTTATAAGTTGAAAAAGGCTCTTTATGGCTTAAAACAAGCTCCAAGAGCTTGGTATGATAGGCTTAGTAATTTTCTACTTAAGAATGACTTTAAAATAGGAAAAACTGATACTACTCTCTTTATTAAGGTTAAAGAAAATGATATGCTTATAGTGCAAATATATGTGGATGATATTATTTTTGGTTCTACTAATCAATTTTTGTGTGAAGAATTTTCTAAGTGTATGCATAGTGAGTTTGAGATGAGTATGATGGGAGAACTTAGTTTCTTCCTTGGGCTCCAAATCAAACAACTCAAGGATGGCATCTTCATAAGTCAAGAAAAATACATAAGAGATTTGCTCAAGAGATTCAAATTCAATGAAGGTAAAATTGCAAAAACTCCTATGAGCACTACCACTAAGCTTGACAAAGATGAAAAAGGTAAATGTGTGGACATAAAGATTTATCGAGGTATGATTGGATCTTTACTCTATTTGACCTCGAGTAGACCCGATATTATGTTTAGTGTATGTCTTTGTGCTAGATTTCAATCTTGTCCTAAGGAATCACATTTGCATGCCGTTAAAAGAATATTTAAATATTTGCTTGGAACTATTGATGTAGGCTTGTGGTATCCTAGAAATGTTGAGTTTAATTTGGTAGGTTATTCCGATGCGGATTTTGCCGGTAGCTTACTTGACCGTAAGAGTACTAGTGGGACTTGTCAATTTCTTGGTAGTTCCTTAGTATCTTGGTTTAGTAAAAAGCAAAATTCGGTTGCTTTGTCCACTACCGAAGCAGAATATAGTGAGGTTGCTAGTTGTTGTGCACAAATTCTTTGGATGAAACAAACTCTTTGTGATTTTGGATTAAAATTTGATAGTGTGCCCATATTTTGTGACAATAATAGTGCTATTAATTTGACTAAAAATCCTATACATCATTCTAGGACTAAGCATATTGATATTAGACATCATTTTATTAGAGAACATGTGCAAAATGGTCATATTACTCTTGAATTTGTGAGTTCTAATAATCAATTAGCAGATATTTTTACCAAGCCTTTGAATGAAGAAAGTTTTTGCAAAAATAGGCTTGAACTTGGTATCATTCGTTGTGATGCATCTTGATATTATTATAGAATTCATATTTTTAGGGGGAGTTTTTCACTTAACATATATATAAATTTCATGTTAAAATGAAATTGATTCCTACATATTGGTTTATTGTTGTGTGTCCCTCTTATGTATATAGTTTATCCTCTTTGAGGAAGTTATGCATATTGTTTATCATTTTAGGGGGAGTAATTATCTTTGAAATAAAATTTAATTTAAAAATTTAATTGATATTTTTACCCTCAAGTTAATGTGTTAAATGTCTTTTTGTCCCTTATTAAGAGGGAGTATTCAATTGATTTTAAAAGGGGGAGAAATCTGTGAATTTGGTTTTTATATTGAGCTTGGTTGATACTTTGTGATGCCTCTTAAATTTACAATGTTGTTTGTTGTATTTCTTTTAGAGGACATGTTGATAGGAGAAGAATTGCAAAATTATGTGTTCATGTTTTTAAGGAAAACTTTCATGTCATTGTTTATTTTTCTTAATTGCTATTTTTGATTGATTCCAAAAGGGGGAGAGGTAATAAGAAAAATGAAAGTATGTTAGTATTGAATATCTTTGTTGCTACTGAATTGTGAATTGTTGTTATTGAAATATATCATTCGTTTACAAGTGAATTAAAATTGTGTATGTGTGTTGATTGCAATTTAAATTTATATTTTATATCGCACAACAATTTGGGTTTCATTTTTCTTGAGTTGTTTGTCATCATCAAAAAGGAGGAGATTGTTGACTTTTTGCCCCTTCATCTCAAATTAATTAATTTTAATGGATTGATTAATTAGTGTTTTGATGATAACAAACTTGATTTTATTTATTAACCATTTGAGTGTTTTGAAGTATCTATCGTGTAGAGCTTGGAACAACGGTTCCAATGCAATTTGAATCACTCAAATCAGAGTTCAAATGAAGAAGATATGACAGAAACAAGCTTAATGGAAAAATCCCGAGCTGATGACGTGGCAGATTTTTTTTTAATCAAAGTGGACAAATTGAAAGGTGCCATTTGGAGAAATGGAGAAGTGACAATTGGTAGGTCTTTTATTTTTGGATTGATGTTAAAAAGAAAATGAATTTAAAAAGAAGATGAATTTAATATTATTATATATGTTTGTGTCTAACGACTAGTTGCTTTTTTAAAAAGATTAATTTAATATTATATATGTTTGTGTCTAACGGCTAGTTGCCTTTTTAAAAGGATTAATTTAATATTATTATATGTTTGTGTCTAAAGGCTAGTTGAGTTTAAATCTCCACCATTCAATTTTCTTTTACAAAGATCTAATGGTCCAAATTAATTTGGTTTTCACTCACTTTCATTTCTTTTTAAATACTTCATCTTCTCCAATAAGTTTCCCTAACTTTTACAATTTTACAATCCTCAAAAATTGAAAAAGGTCACCATTGTTGCTCTCTCTCCAAGCTTTCAAATTTCTTTCTTTTCATCTTATTCTAGAGAGATACTTTCATTGTATTGTGTGGATTGAGTATTGTGAGTTCAAATTTGTACATCTACTCTTTTCAGAGAGTTTTAGTGTGTGATTTAAAACTTCAAGAATATTGTAACGGTTGGATCCTAACCCGTGGAAGGGATCGGGTTTGCTCTTGAACCCGAAAAAGGAGCAAGGTAGCGGTTTGACTCTCATCCATGGAAAGAGTCAAAGAAGATTTTTTAATCGAAATCCCAAGAGGCGCTTGGGAAAGTGGATGTAGGTCGAGTTGGACCGAACCACTATAAAAATCACGGTATCTTCTTCTCCAACTCTTTCTCAATTTATTTTGCATTCAATTTTTAGTAGCATGTTATAGATTATTATCCTTCTTTGTTGAGATTGATTGAATCTTGTGTTTCATATATTTTTTTTATCAATCTTGATATTTAGCATCAATTAAGGTTTTTATTAATTTAATTCAAAAATTAATTCAATTAGTTTAATTTGAGCATATTTAGGAATAAGTTTAATTAAACCTTATTCACCCCTCTCTAGGGTTGCCATACCGATCCTACAGTTAGACCCAATGTGCATGAACTAAAGCAAGCACATCTCTACATACGTGAGAACACAGAAGAAGTACAACCGTATATAATTAAGTATATTACAATTCTCAAATTATCTACTTGTTAAATGTATTGTCACCTAAAATCTAGTACATTTTATAGACAACATCTGGAGCATTTGAAGGTCCAAAATCCAAGGAAAGAAAATAATGAAAAATGGTTACAAAATGAACACAATCGATCGTTTGCTAGTTGGATACGGGATGAGGTATTGAATTTTCATTCCTCATTTTTTTCTATATCCATTTAATATAGTCACACACTGAATAAAATGTCTGTCCGTAATAATAGGTGATGCAGGAAATACATGATGGAAAGCTGGTTTCTTCAACCGTGCGTTGGTTGGCACATGGCCCCAACCCAGGATTGATGACATTTGAGGGTTATAGGATTAATGGGTGTAGTTATACCACAAAATCTCGCGACAATAGTCGCATTGTCCAAAATAGTGGGGTTACATTAGTTGCCATAACAATGCAAGTGTCCAGTGCAAAAGATAAGAATCCGATTGTTTCAGACATGTCTTTTTATGGGGTTATTCAAGAGATATGGGAAATTAACTACAATACATTTAAGATTTCATTATTTAAGTGTGACTGGGTTGAAAATCAAAATGGGGTGCGAATTGACGATCTTGGATTTACCTTGGTAAAACTCAATCGTATAGGACATACTTCGGATCCATTCATCTTAGCCACTCAAGCAAGACAAGTTTTTTATATAGAGGATCCTAATGACGCACAATGGTCAATTGTTATCACACCACCTTAAAAAGATTTTGCCGATACATGTTATGATGACGAGCTTGGAGATACTTATTTGCACTGTCCTTCAGTTTCAAAATGGACATCACCAACTGATACAGACGAAACTGAGATTCCATATGTAAGAGATGATTGTGAAGGCACATGGGTTGACACTTGAAAGTTTATAAAGTATGTACATCTAAATAACACGATTATTTTTAATTCTTATTTGTTTTCCTTTAGTGTTGATAGATTTTCTTGTTTATCTCGTAGGTTATTGTTAATGAAAGAGGGGATCGCTCCAACGAATATGCTTCTTTAATTTTCAATGGGAAATGTGTCACTTATTATTATTGGACCTTTTACGTAATGTACTATTGTAAACAAATGGTTACCTTTGCCTTTGCAGTCATATTATTAACTGTTATTTAATGTACTGTTGTAATCATATTATTGACCGTTATTTAATGTACTGTTGTAATCATATTATTAACTGTTATTTAATGTACTGTTATAATCATATTATTAAGTATTATTTAATGTACCGTTGTAATCATATTATTAACTGCCAATTTTCTTTACATTTACAAAAATACTAGTGAACAGATGGACGATACGATTGATGATACACAGGACGAGCAGTTGGATCGTTTGATGGATGATACATTTGACGATGCACAAGGCAATTACTTAGACGATATAGTTGACGATGAACATGATAGTGATGCAGATCCCCCAGTTATAGATGGCGAAATTAAGAGAAAGAAAACTAGAGGACCTACTGGAATGCATGAGATCACTCATGCGTGTAGTGAAGGTCATAGGAGAGTGGTGCAATACAATGAGAATGGTCAGCCATTTGGGTGCAATGCAATAAAAATGAGAAGTTTCATAGGAACGTCTGTCCCATCCTATGTTCCAATTACATACAATAGTTGGAAAGCAGTGCCATTCGAGATAAAAGAAAAGATTTGGGATCTCATTCAAGTATACACATAGGCCACAAATGGTATTTAGATTTTGTTTGCTTTCATTAACATATAACATTTGGTGTGGATTCGTAGGGTGAATTTGTTGTTGACCATAGATCGAAGAAGAATCTCATGCAAACTGCAGGCATCTGTTTCCGTCAATTCAAATATGCTTTGACTATGAAGTATATAAGGCCATTTACGAATGATCTGGAGAAATTAAAATGTCCCCCGATTGAGTATTCCCAAATTGAACAAGAACATTGGGATGCGTTTGTCAGTTTTTGGCTTAAGGAAGAGTTCCAAGTAAGTATTGTTGTTTGAAACATTCAAACTTCGTATTCACTTACATTGAAGACGCAAATTATCAATATGATATTTTATTATATAATTTTATTAAGGTGGTCAGTAGTAAGAACCAAGAAAAGAGGAAAAAAACATATGTATAATCATCGAATGTCACAGAAGGGGTATGCTAATCTTTCGGAAGAGTTGGTAAGATACTAATTCACTAGTGTTTATTTTTTTATACGACCTATGTATTACATTTGAATCCAAATTCATGTGTGATGGTTTGTTATTGGTGCAGAAGGAGTCATTACCAAATGAAGATCTAACTAAGCGATGCGTTTTATGGAAAAGGGCTCGGATGGATCGAGATGGAAAAATTTCAGACAAGCAAACACAAGAAGTGGTGGATCGTATAGTAAGTATTTGTTGACTACCTATATTTGTTTGCATTGTGCCTAAATATTGATTTTTTTTTTCAATAGGATGAATTGTTGGTCACTCATAATGTCGAAAGTGACAACACATCTACGGGTGGAGATATCCTATCACATGCGTTGGGGAGCACAGATCTTCCAGGAGTGGTTAGAGGATTGGGTAAGTTTATCATGCCCAGTAAATATTTTCATACACCGAAACAAGTGAAGAAGGAAGACAAAGTTACATTTGATGCGAATGAGAAGGCGAAGATGACTGCACGTATAAAAGAGTTGGAAGAAGAACTTATAAAACAAAAAAGGATAACCAAATATTCAAACAAGGATGGTTCTTCAGAAGATACTAAAGAACGAGATGGTGAACCTGTTTCCAACAATGAAAAAGTCAAATGTGGCATCTATTCATCCTATTTAGTGTGTTAGTGTAGATGTTAAATATTTGATGTGATTGCCTTTTTTTACAGGTGAAGAAAGGATTATTGGACCAAAATAAGACTTCACAAGGAGGAAAAAAGGATGGTTCTCCAAGTGATATTGAAGAAAGGGGTGAAACAGAAAAGAAGAATGAGCAGATTAATGTGTTTCAATTCATCTTCTAAGTAGTTTTTCATAATCTTCACAATAACAATTCATCCGATACTGAAATGTTTTAATCTAGGCGAAAGCAAAATTGTTGAAAGACACAAGGAGTTCTCAACATGTTGAAGTGAAAGATGAAAAAGAAAGGTTTTATGTCTATCTTATAGCTCTTTACTTGGTTGTAATATGCATTGACAATAATATATGTAATCTTGATTTATTTATTCCCTACAGGTGGATGAACGTAAACAACATAACTCAAGCCAATCTGTCGTCCCAAATCCCATTAAGGTAAGTTTTTCACGGTAATTTAGTATATATTCTACATAATATATGTTAGTAAACATTAACAGTTACATGTCAACTTACCCATGGTAGGATGGAACTTCCTGTTTGTTGGCAATCGAATCTAAAAATAACGTCGTTGGAGCGGGGACTATATTTGACTATGACGTTAATAGTGATAAAGTGAAGGTTTCACTTGACGTAGTTATGCATGGCGATTGTTCTGTTCCAATACCAACAAAGGGAGAAGAAAATATGTTAACTCAAGAAGTAGGCTCACACTTGCTAGCCACGGGATCTTGTAATAATTGGCAATAAAAAGGTAACATTTTCCATCCTTGTTGGTTTTTATTCTATATAAGTAATTTATTCTAATGTTACACCATTTGTTAATAGGAGGAGGGAAAAAATTCAAATAAAAGTTTAGGAGTTCTATCAATGGCACCAATTCAAAGTTCACCAGTTGCTTTACGCTGTTTACTCCGTGAACTTGAATATATTGGATCATCAATTCAAATCACTGTACCGATGGAAGTATTTGGAATCCAACGCAAGTGTTGCATTTTGGTTGAGGTCTTACGAGATTTTTGTCATATGCGCCCAATATGCACTCCTTGTCTTGATGCATATATGATGTAAGTAATCTTAATATATCATGGTTTAGTATTAATATATATATATTGAGTACTGTATAAAGTTTAATTAATATTATAGGTACTTATACAAACTAATGGAGAAATCGAAGACTTTGAGTTTGTATAAGTTTTTAGATGCTGGTTCCATCTCAATGTCAACCAACAAAGAATCTCGAGCTCAATTGTTGTCCTCGAGAATGACAGGATTGGATAATCAACTTCTCATCTTCCCTTACAATTCTGGTATGTTGGATGGTGATGCATTATACAATATTTTGTGCACTGTATAATTTTTTTTTATGATTCTTTAAATTTGTAGGAATCATTGGACTTTGATCATTATTGATCATTCAAAGTAGCATATTCTGGATGGACCCTTTAAATAATCGACTCGACCAAGATATCATCAATGTGATAGGCATGTACGTAAGTTATAGCTAGCATTTCACAAGTTTAACTAATATGAATAGATAAAGAAACATGCTACATTTAAAGTTATTTGTAGGTCTTTCAAGATTGTTGACCCAAGAAGAAAAAGCTCAATTGAAAATTAATTAAGGTATGTTATTTCATACATAACATAGTTTATCCAATAAACATGTACAAAATTGACTTAACATGTGTTTTGCATTTTATACAAACAGTGCCCTAAGCAATCGGGTGTGGTCGAATGTGGATATTATGTCATGCGATGCATGCGTGAGATAATATTATCAAGAATCACATCAATTTTAGATATAGTACATATACAAATTCATACAAATTTAAGTTACGTATTTAGTTCTTTGAGTTTATTTGGATTTATTTGTTTATAGGTGAAGGGTGCGCCACCTACATACTCACAAGATGACATTGACGTGGTACGAATTGAGTGAGCAGAGTATGTGGGATCGCACATGTTCTTCGCATAGGATTTGTGCAAGTAACAGTTGTTGGAGTATGGAGAAAACAAACTTTTTTTTTTTTTTTGGGATAAAGTACTTATATTTTGTTACTCAATATAGAATGGAATGCATTTACAAAATACTTTTTGTGGAGTTGAAGCATGAATTAAACTGATATGGGTATGATCGTCAAATGTCGTCGTTTTTTTTTGAGGTATTGTAGAATTGTGATGTGTTTGATTTATTATATAACTTCATTACTAGTTTTATATTAACGTTGGTCTTTTTTGTTTGGAAAAGGTTGGCATGACATATAATATTGTCTATGGTTGGGTAACATGATAAATGATTTTTTGCCATCGCAGCGGAGAAAAAACTTTCAAAAATGATTGTTAGCAAAAAGGTAAAATGGGAGTGTTAGAAATGTATTAATTGTTGGATATCTAATATGTTGAATTTCTGATTAAACTTTATAATTTTGGTTGACTCTTACTATTTTATATTTATCTTATTTGTAGTTCATATTTCAATATTTTGAGAACAATGTTATGTGGAAGAAGTAGGTCGGAGGAAGAAGTTTTGAAGTTGCATTATTTTTTGGTGCCTAAGAGGTATATATCATATAATTTAGAATTACATGTTTCTTTGAATTGGTTTATGTTGTTAAGACCTCAGTTCAAATGATGGCTCACATTACTAGATTTAGGTAGGCTTCTAATAGTTAGTAGAATCCTTTCCAAATAGTTATTGGCATTGATTGACTTTGGAAGTGTCTATGTTGTGGATTGTAACCTAATAGTTATTAGAATCCTTTCTAAATAGTTATTGGCATTGATTGACGTTGGAAGTGTCTATGTTGTGGATAGTAAGACTAATGTGAGTATTTAAATTATACATTTGTTTTGCTCCTACTGTATTATGTATCCTTTGTCCCCCCCCCCCCCCCCCCTCCCCCTCCTCCTAAACGAAGTAGTTTTTCAATTAACCCTTATTCTTTCTAGTACAGTAGTGTACAAGTTAAATTTAGAGGTTATTCATGTTATTAAGGTTGAAAAGTGATATTATAATGTGATTTTGAGCTTATTTATGTGGCTATATTGTGATTCTATGCCTAAATTTTGTTTGAAAGTGTTCATTGAAGCTTACTTGTATGACTAAAGTGGGGTCTTCAGTATAAGTGTACATAACATGTTATTGTCACGGTATAATTAACATATATATAACATGCATATTGTTATTATTGTTAACCTTTATATATTGAGTCAAATTCTAAAATGAATGTTTTTTTTTTTTTAAGGTTCCTGGACAATGTAATTGAAGCAAGGAAACCCACCAACCAAGATATTTAAATAGGTGTTGTATATAATTTTTTTTGGTGAAATGCCAACATTTAGTTGTAAATATTGAATTTGTAAACGATGTACCTAGAATTTGACTACTAGTGTTGTTATTAGTTTCCTTGTATTAACGATAGAAACTAATTATTATATATGAAAGTTACTTTTTATGTATGTATACATATTTTGTGTTGAAACTGAAGGAAACATAGGTGTAATAACGTATATCATAGTAATGGTTTCTTTAATATCTGACAAAAGTCATGGGATGTAATTTTATGACAGTAGAATATTATCAACTATTAGACTTTTATGACTACAAATAAGTGACAAGGTATGTAATCCAATGACCTTTAAAAAATGTCATAATTAAGGTATTATTGACACGTGAAATGTGTCATTATTTGTTGTTCGATGACAGAATTTCAATGTCAAGATAACACTTTATTTGACAGAAAAAAGTTAACATTTTCATTATTCAATGACTGTAAAAAATTGTCACTAAATACAGTTTCATGACTTATAATGAATGTCAATATATATTATTTGTTGACTGTGTGTAAAAGTCATGAAACTATCATAGATGACTGATTTCTTAAGTGTCATCTATATACTTTAGATGATGGGCGATTAAATGACTAAAAAAAAAGTCAAGAAATGTCGTAATGACTGTTTTTTAGAGTCATAGAAGCCTATTTTTGTTGTAGTGATTCTTTGATAAATTCCACCACCACAACTTGTATATTGGACTTCTTTTCAATGTGGGATGGATTTGTAGTTGAGAAACCATGAAAAACATTTCTATTGTTAGCTAATATGCACTTTAAGTGTTAATCGCAAGTGTACGGGTCAAGTTATAATATAAGACGGTTAAGTCCTTGTTTACTTCGTCATGCAATATTCTAGGTTTCATGGAATTCATTGTAATTCATATGCTTAAGTCTAGAAACTTTATTCCAAGTTACTTTCTCTCAAAAATAATATTTTCTCATGCAACTGAATTAATTACTAATCTCTTGAAATCAATACAAATTACATAGCATTAAGAATAGTCTTTAGCAACTTTCATTGTTAACCTAACTATTTTCATGATAGGTTAACAACAATTCTTTGTTATAGATCTAGTTAAACATACAATCTTTCAATCATACATCTAACTTAACATTCACACATGGCTATTCAACAAGAATTTAAGCACAATAACAAAGAAAAACATAATCATTACAACAAAACCATGAATAATCTATAATATCAACATGACTTTATAAGCAAATCATCAAAACCCTAAAACTAATGAGTTTAGCCACTCATAGCTTGAAGCAATATGTTCAAATAATATAAACAAAAAAATATTGTAAAGAAAGGAAAACTCTACTGAAAAGGGGCTCTTGATTAAGGAAAGACTGCCACGATCTCCTTGGCTTTCACATCGGAACTCGAACGACACCACGACTCTCTCTCAAACTCTTTTCATCTTCCTTGCAACTAACTTACTCTTTGAACTCTCTAATACATTTTCACTCAATTTTCTCCTTCTTGTGTCTCTTGGTCTCTAAATTGGTAATTAGGGTTGCTGGAAGTCCTCTTATCTCCCAAATTTCTTTCCAAAAATGCAAAATCTTCAAATTCGGAAAGCTAGCGTCGTGACACTGGTCAATGGCGCCACGACATTGACCCATATGGAAAGTTGGTACCGCGGCGCTAACCGTCATGGAAAACTACTCTCAGTTGTCGTGCCATAGCGTCGCGACGGTGGCGTTGCGCTAAAATTGATGTTGCTCTAGGGATAATATGTCGCGGCGCTGCCCTATTTTTGGCAAATTTGGAGTTTTTTTTCACTTTTTCACTGTATTCTAGCTCGGTTTTTATATTTTGGCTTTCTCTTCTGATTTTCTTTATTTTGACCTGAAAACCACAGCAAACAAGTGAAATCTAATATAAACTTTGTTAATTTGAGAGAGAAAGCACTTTTCAAGCAGTTTTCACCACCCCAAACTTAGAGATTTGCTAGTCCCGAGCAAAGAATAGAATCAAATAGAGGGAGTTTAGATGAAGAAGTGTGCAATCGACTCATGTCTCAAAGAATAGTATTCAAGAGCTTAAGTAGAAACATGCAAACATATCTATATTGGTATAATCATTCAAGGCCAAATCTTGCTATCTCCCATGTATGTGTGTGCAAGCCTCATTCAATTTAAAATGCTAAAACTCAAATTGGGACTTAAGAGAGCTTCTTTAGTTTTCCACCTACTCTAGCTCATGCATCAATCTTCAAGCATCCACACATTTCAAGTGAGTAATATGTCCACTAAGGTGCCTTTCAATCAGATATTATTTTCATGGGTCCTAAACTTGCATTCTTTTACCTAGGGGCATTAGCTCTCACACATTCATTGTAGGGACTCGTACCTAGTCAATTCCCATGCACAGCAAAGGTAGCTCTTTTTACCCCCATCCATGCATACTTATTACAAGTTTAACATTTAAAAAAAAAAAAAAAAAAAGATCCACATATAAAGCTCATATATTTTGTGAGCACTTCTTTTTCTTTTTCTCAAAGACATGTATATTCTTTTCTTTTTCTTTAGTTTAAAATTACAAACTATCATGCATTTCTACTCTTTAACTGATGGGGCCTTTTGGAGTGACAACCAAACACACCCAAGTTAATCTTTTTTTCTTTTTTTTTTTTTTTAGTTAAAGATTCTAAATTAAAGTGATTACGTGCTCAAGAATGTGGGAGACTTTAAGAGGGAATTAAACGAATTTAACTCAAGATAGTGCTATTCTATGTCCATAATAAGTCATCTATCATGCAAATTCAAATCTCATCATGGGCAATCAACATCAAAGCACACAACTATAAACATTCTCATTAACTTTGAAAGCTCCAAAATTTTCAAAATTTTTCAAAATTTCATTAATGTGCATATGATTATTAAAACCTCACGAACATGCATAGCAGGATAAGAAAACACACAAAAGTACGAGGGACACCTCCCACCCCAAACTTAGAATCATGCATTGTCCCCAATGCATAAGAACATCTAACAAGGAAAGATATGTTTCTCAAGGTAAACTATGTTTTACCTGATACTGTAACACTTTATTTCTTGAACCTATGTATTTAAGAACTTATAAAGAAAAGAAGACAAGAGAGGTGGTATTGTATCAGAAGGTTGTGGAGTTGGCCGAGAAATATTGCTAAAAGTAGGAATGAGTATGCGTTGAACTTAAAGGAAAAGAGAGGTTTGTGCTTTAAGTATTGGGTAAGTATAAGCCATAGATAAGGTTGGATTAGAAGTGTTGGATTGGAAGGTTGCGTTGAGTGATTTCTGGATTTTGGAATTAAGAAGTCTTCTAAGTAGAATAACCAGACTAGAAGAAGACAACTATGTTTCTAAGCTTGGATGTATGATCTAAGGAAAGGAAAGGAATCTCACCAAATGATGGAAAGAGTTAAAAAGCATCGCCGGGAGCTAAATTGAGTTGGACGCATATCTAGTAAGAGACCATGTTGGACGCATGGTCAGGATTAAGGAAATGCATGATGAAGGTAACCATTATGGAAAAGGAAATGGGCAAGTGTTGAAGTATAGTAAGGTAACCCGAGAGCTCGGGGGAAAAAGGTGAACGCGTAGGAAGTAACCCGAGAGCTCGAAGGGAAAGAAGTGAAACGCATAATAGGTAATTAAGGAAGGAGGTGTAAGCTTGGCTTAAGTAGGACGTATGAGTAAGAGGACTAAAGTTGAGTAGTAATGCATTGGAAGGATAAAACGCGTAAGGTGGAATCGAGGAAAGATGCTATTATAATTTAAGGTAACCGCATGATTTCCATCAAGGAAGATTTTGTTGAAGAATTGGATAAGTAAGAAGGTTGAGGAGTAAGCCTAAAGGAAGGAGGCTGGAGGTGGACGCATAATAATTTATCATAAGAGAAATAATTAAGTACAAAGAAAAGGTCAAATGAATAACCCTGGAATATAACTCAAGGACACATAGAGGGATAATCAAGGAATCCTCAAGGATAGGAGGAAGGGTCATGGACGCAGAACGAAGAAAAGGTAAACGCAAAGAGTGAAAACGCATAAAAGAAGGTCTTGAGTTGGATTTGGTTATCAAGGGTAAACCACATCGTCAGATGTGTTATCACACAAGAGAAGGACTTGTAGCTAAGATTGAACATAAGGGAAGAGAGTTGGACGCATGGTATTATGCAGAAAGGTACAAATGCATAGTAGTGTGCATTTGAGACATTGACGCCTAGTGGTATGCGGTGGAAAAACAGGGTCAAAGGTAGTATGGCCGAAGAGTAAGGGAAGAAAGTAATGAAACTAAAACCTGAAAAAGGATTAAATGGGCGCATAGAGGACACTATGTTGAATGAAAAGTTTGTATATTGGAGTCAGTTGGACACATAAGATGAGTTGGTAAAGGTTGCATGGGTTCATCTGGACTTAACACCTCATAAGGAGGAGGTGTCAAGGTTGCATGTCGGATGTGTCATGCAGGGTGACATATGGCAAACAAGTGGCAAAAAGAGAAGAGAAGTTGGATTCATCCCAAAACTATAAATAGGGCCTTAAGGGAAAAGGAGCGGGGGGATGATAATAAAGTTTGAGTTCTGGAGAGAAAGTAGAAAGAAGACAGAAAAGGGTAAATCCTTGCATTCGTGGTAGAGTATGCGGCCAAGAGATGAGGTGTTCTTAACAACCTAGCTACCTTGCGTTCAACAAGTAGCTTTGCGTTCAAAATAAATTATGCGTTCAAGTTGAATGCTGCGTTCAAAGATAGACTCTCCGTTCAAGTTGGACCTTGCGTCCAAAAGAAGTCGATGCATCTAAAAGGGAAGCAAAAAGAGTTATTTGTTAGGCTGCACCTTGCGTTAGCTATCAACCTTGCATTCAAGGAGCAAGATTGCGTTCAACTGAGCTGCTAGAAAAGGAAAACAGTTACCTTTGCAGTTTTAGAGTCTCAAATCTTGCATCCAAGAAGCTTGGAAAAGAGAATTCGAAGGAAGGAAAGGGAACTACCCTTGAGCAAGTATTAGGTGAGTAACACTAACGTCTTTTCAAAATATGAATGCGTTCTTTTTTATTAATGACAATGGTCTTGGAATATGAATAAGTGTTCATGAGTTCAACATATAGAGCATGCGTTTATATTTAAAAAAAGTATTTGAATGTGCCGGTTATTAGAAATGAGTTTATTAAAAGCATGTTGTTTGATAATACATGATTTTCATGATTTTACTATAAAGCATGCTGTTTGATGTTATATGGTTCTATGAAAGATTTGAAAATGAGCATATAGAAAAGCATGTCATTTGATATTAAAGATGTGGAAATTGAGTTTATTGGAAACTTTAACTTATGAATTTATGATATGATGCTTCCAAATCACGTTGCGTATTTTAGGAAATCTTAGAAATGGGCCCTAATGCCCAAGGACTTGGAGAAGGCATATGGGCAGCCCGAGATGTAAAAAGGTACCTAATGCTGAGGGACTTGAAGAAGACAAATGGGTAACCAGGATATAGAAATGGACCCCAATGCTTAAGGACTTGGAAAAGGCATATGGGCAGCTCGGATTATAATACCAATGTGCACATAGAGAAACACACGACACTGATGTGTTGAGATTACTCCACACAGCTAAGGATAATTGACGTTGAGTAGCGTAGAGCTTGACTTCGCCTCAACTAAGGAAAATGATATGAGATGTTTTCGACGTTGAGAAGCATAGAGCATCTACCTCAACTAAGGGAAAATGATTTGAAACGAACAGAAATTTTGAGTGTTTTTCTCTGAATTAAGCATGCATGATTTAACAATGGTATTTGAGTATGATTTAATATGATTTGAATCGATATTTTAAATTCGTTGTCTACAATGTTTATATTATGATCAATTTTATAGTTAAATAAAAATATTTCCAAAAACTGTTACTCACTGAGCTGTTAGCTCATTCTTTCATATGTTTTCCATTTTTCAGGGAGCATGACAGTTCCCGTTGCCGGTCGAAGTCGAGGTTTGTCAAGAGTTAATGGTTTCATTGTCCTAGGGAGAGTAGTTAAACAAAGAATTAAGGAAGTTCGACAGTGGGAGTTGACCAAAAAGTCGATGACTGCTGTCTTCACGAGAGGGTAGTTCGGGATGGGGTGTGACAAATACATTTGTTCATTAGGGAACATCTCAACAATGGGGGGACATGAGTTTGCATCCCCATTTTCAATCCTAGACAGGTGGTCTACAACCACGTTTTCACATCCTTTCTTGTCTTTGATTTCTAAGTCAAATTCCTGCAATAATAAGATCCACCTCATTATCCTAGGTTTGGAATCTTTTTTATCAAACAAATACTTTAAAGTAGCATGGTCAGTATGCACCAGTATTTTTTAGCCAAGCAAATATGATCTAAATTTATCAAAGGCAAACACAACAACTAGTAGTTCTTTTTTAGTAGTAGTATATTTCTGTTGAGTACTATAAAGAGTCCTACTAGCATAGTAAATTACCCTAAACATGTTATCTCTACGTTGGCCTAAAACAGTTCCTAAAGCATAGTCACTAGCATCACATATGATTTCAAAAGATTGACTCCATTCAGGTACAACAATAATAGGTACATAAATCAATCTTTCCTTGAAAGTATTAAAAGCTAGTAGACATGCATCATTAAACACAAACTTAGCTTCCTTTTCTAGCAAATTACTCAAAGGTTTAGCAAGTTTAGAAAAATCTTTAATAAATCTCCAGTAAAACCCTGCATGTCCTAGGAAGCTTCTAACTCCCTTCACATTGTTGGGAGGTGAAAATTGTTCAATGGCAGCTATTTTAGCCCTATCCACCTCTAATTCCTTTTGAGAGACTTTATGCCCCAAAACGATGTCTTCCTTAACCATGAAGTGACACTTCTCCCAATTTAACACAAGGTTAGCACTTGGCATCTCTGCAAAACACGAGTAAGATTAGCAAAACAAGAATCAAACAAAGATCCAAATATAGAAAAATCATGCATGAAATCCTCCATTATGTCTTCAATGAACACTTGAAAAATAAACACCATACAACGTTGAAAAGTAGCAGGGGCATTACATAAATCAAAAGGCATTCTCCTAAAAGCAAAAGTCTCATAAGGGCATGTAAATGTTGTCTTTTCTTGATCCTCAGAAGCAATGACAATTTGATTATAACCTGAATATTCATCAAGGAAGCATAGTGAAAATAACCTACAAGCTATCAAGCATTTGATCTACAAAAGAAAGAGGAAAATGATCTTTTCTAGTGGCTTTATTCAACTTCCTATAATCAATGCATACCCACCATTCTATCACAGTTCTAGTGGCTATCATCTCATCTTTTTTATTCTTAACCACAGTCATACCACCTTTCTTGGGTACTACTTGAACAAGATTTACCTAAGATGTCACAACCCCTCCCAAGTACCCGCCTACCCTAGGAGAAAGTGTGAGGACAGCAGACACCGACCCTCTTTCAGCATCCACTGTCAACCTTATACCTTGACCAATCACCTAATAAGCAGATATACAATAATTGAACATCAAGCTTTCACCAAGGTTAAGCTATCATATAAACGTTGATTTACATTCAAACCCTTTCTATTACATAAGTTCACTAACCACCGCCCTTAACCCTCTATATGCACAATACAAGTTTAAGATCAACTATTTACAATGCTCTAAATTCACAGACGCTGATGGTGGTAGGCTCAGACGAGTTGCCGTGTAGGCTAAGTGTCACAATCGCAACTTCGCGTCTCGTTAAATGATTGTGCGACACTTGTTCTAGCTCACGAACAAGTTAGCCTGATTAAATTCCGATCGCCTACGGCACACCGAGTGCCTCTCGTAACCTCCACCCCGTTTCGAGAGAAAATGGTTTTAGAAAACGGGTTAAAGGAAAAGGTTTTCGCAAACTTTTGGAAGCATGTTTGAGAAATTAGAATATGTTGTAAGACTAGAAAGCAAAAATGGACAACAATGGCTTTATAGCTCACAACTCCGGGTATGAGGATCTGATGGCTAGTCTCACCCTCATATAGTACATTCTGAACAATTGTGGAATTGTCACCCTTGCACATGCAAAGTGGTGAACGGTCACTTACAAAGAAAAGTACTAGGAAAGTAAACTAACTAGTAAAATAAAGTACATAACATGAAAGCATGATAAAAAGGGGTCGAGGCGGGCATGCGGCTATGGGCAACACGCCCTGGACAAGCATGACCGTGACATCCTCCCCCACTCAAATGGTTGACGTCTCTGTCAACCGACGCTGCTCGAACTCAGCAATGCGTAAGGCAGCAGACTTCAAGTCTTAAACACGCTCCCAACTGGTTTCTTCGTCCGGGAGCCCTTTCCACCTCACCAAGAACTCCTTCACGTCTCATCTTGGTCTTCCAATGCGGCGGGTTCTTTCTGCAAGTACCTGTTCGACTTCCTTCTTCGTGGTGTCCTTCATCGTGACCGGGGGGCGAGTCACCGTATTGCATCGTTCATCGTCCGGGTTCAAGTGGTAAGGCTTCATGTTGCTTACATGGATGACTGGGTGGATCTTCATCCATGCGGGTAGCTGAACTCGATACGAGGTCTTCCTGACCTTCTCGACCACTTCGATGGGCCCTTCATATTTCCTTACCAGGCGTTGGTCTCTTTTTCCGCGAAATCGAAATTGTTCAGGACGCAGTTTGATTAGGACTTTATCCCCTGATTGAAACTCTAGGGGTCTGCGCCTCGTATCCGCCCACTTCTTCATACGCTTCGATGCCCTCTCTAGGCATGTGCGAGCAACTTCCGAAGATTCTTTCCACTCTCGAGTAAAATTATGTGCCTGAGGGCTCTTCCCTGCGTAGGTATGGTCAACAACGTGTGGCATGAATGGCTGTCTACCACACACGATTTCAAAGGGTGTCTTTCCCGTGGCGGAGCTCTTCTGGCTGTTAAAACTCAGCTGTGCCATGTCTAACATTTGCACTCAATTCTTCTGCCTAGCATCAATAAAGTGCCGGAGATACTCCTCGAGCATACTATTGAAGCACTCTGTCTGTCCGTCCGTCTGTGGATGGTAACTGGAAGAGATGTTTAGTGTGGAACCCAACGTTCGAAATAACTCTGTCCAGAACGTCCCAGTAAATCTTGCATCCCGGTCACTGATGATGCTGGCAGGGACACCCCACAACTTCACTATGTGTCTGAAGAACAACTGAGCCGTCATTTCTGCCGAACACAGTTTTGGTGCTGCGATGAAAGTTGCGTATTTTGAAAATCTATCGATGATCACCAATATCGATTCGAACTCCTCAACTTTGGGTAGATGTGTGATGAAGTCCATTGATACACTCTCCCATGGTCTAGAAGGTACATGTAGAGGTTCCAACAGACCAGCTAACTTTGCCCTTTTCGGTTTGTCTTGTTGGCAGATAAGACAAGTCTTGGTGAACTGCATGACATCGTCTCGGAGACTCGGCCAATAGTAGCCTTGCTTCAGCAGCGCGTAGGTTCTTCGCCACCCATTGTGTCCTACCCACGGTGTGTCGTAACACTCTTTCATTAATAGTCTTCGGAGCTCCCCTGACCGAGGGACATATAGGCGGTTACCTTTGGTCAGGAGGAGGCCGTCTTCCACCCAGAAATGCCGAGTCTTCCTCTATTCTGCCAGCTGAATTAAGGCTTGGGTCACAGTGTTGTTGGCCAAGTGTTTTTTATGGCTTCTCGGACTGTCCCACTAAGACTATTGGCTTTTAATTGGGGGAATAAACACAGAGCTGCATGTTCGCTTTTCCAGCTGAGGCATCGGCCACTTGGTTGGCTTTTCCTGGTCTATGTTCAAACTGAAAATCAAATTTGACTAGGCATTGTTGCCATCGGGCTTGTTTGGACGACAACTTTGGTTGAGTGAAAAAATGACAAATCGAGCTATTGTCGGTCTTGACTACGAACTTGGAGCCTAACAGATATTGTTTCCAGGCTCGTAAACAATGGACTACGGCCAGCATCTCTTTCTCGGATGCTGCATATCTCTTTTCAGCATCGTTTAGTTTTCGGCTCTCATAAGCAATGGGGTGGCCGTCCTGAAGGAGAACGCCGCCCAAGACGAAGTCGGATGCATCCGTCTCGACTTCAAAAGGCTTCGTTACATCTGCAATTCCGAGAACTGGTCCCTCCATCATGGCCTTCTTCAAGTTTTCGAAGGCAGCTTGACACTCTGGGGTCCAGTCCCACTGGTGATCTTTCTTCAACTCCGTCAATGGTCCTGCTTTCCTCGAGAATCTCTCCACGAACCGCCTGTAGTAGTTGGCCAGTCTGAGGAAGGAGCGTAGTTTGTCACGGAGGTCGGTACCTTCCAATCTCGTATGGCATGGATTTTAGTCTCTTCCATGCCGATTCGGCCACACTCAATCACGTGACCAAGGAAGTTAATGCGCTCCTGAGCAAATGAGCATTTCTCTCTTTTCACATACAATTGGTTCTGCTTCAACTTTTCGAAGACTAACTAAAGGTGGTGTCAATGTTCTTCTATCGTTGGGCTGTAGACCACGATGTCGTCCAGATATACCACAACGAATTTGTCGAGATACTCGTGAAAAACCTGATTCATCAACGTACAGAAGGTGGCCGGCACATTCGTGAGGTCGAAGGGAATTACCAGAAATTCAAAGGCCCCATACATTGTGACACAGGTCGTCTTCGATTCTTCTAAGATAGCCTGGATGGTTTTCGGAACGGTCTCTCCTTCTTTCTTTCCTACCTCAACCGGGATGGCTATGAATGTGGGTTCGTCGTGAGTGAGGCCCTTCTTGAGCTCGAGGGCTGAGATCATCTTTATCCCATTTGGTTGTTTGATGTCGATCTACACAACCGTGGGTGAAGATCCCGTGATTACCAAACACTTTGCCAGCGGCATCGGTATGACTTTGTGTTTGAGTAGGAATTCCATCCCCAAGACCACATCAAAATTGTCCATCTTGACGATCACGAAGTCGGCATGTCCGCTCCACTCCCCCATCTTGACCATGGCCCTCTTCACTACCCCAGTAATGGGTAGGGTTGCCGAACTGACAGCTTTCATCTTCCCGGCGTCTTTCTCCCATCTTAGGTTTAACCGGCGGGTTTCTGTTTCAGTCATGAAGTTATGGGTGGCCCCAGAGTCGACCATGGTACTCTTGGCCGATCTTTGGTTGACCCAGGCGTCTACATACATAAGCCCCCGTTCGACGGGCTCTTTGGTCTCTCCTATCTTTATTTGGAGAGATGACAGGAATTTCAACGCCCCCATGCGCGGGGTGTCCCCCTCCTCTGTTGGTGAGGTCTCGGTGTTTGGTTGTTCGGTTTGGTCACTCGATTCAATAGCCAGGGCTGCTTGGAAGGCGTTGAATGCAGACCGCTTCGGACATTCGCCCGCCCTATGTGGTCCTTTGCATATGAAGCACTGTAGGGGTCGGAACTGACTGTTCTGTTGATTGGGCCCCCGCCAACTATTCCCATTCCTTTGTTGAGGGGGCTGATAGGGTTTTCGGTCTCCACCTTAACGTTTGTCTCCTCCAACATTTCGAGGAGGACTTGCACGACTGTTTTTATTTCCCCCGTTAGAGGTTGTCAACTGTCGTCTAGAGTCTTGAGAGTCGTTACTGAGGTCAAACAGTCGTTCGACGGCTGCGTAGGCGAACGTGAGGTCCTGTACTCTCTGTTTATATAACTTCTCCTTGGCCCATGGTTTCAAGCCCTCGATAAAGTAGAACACTTTGTCTTTCTCGGACATGTCACGTATGTCTAACATTAGGCCAGCAAACTGTTTCACGTAGTCTCGGACCAGGCCTGTGTGCTTCAACTCTCAGATTTTTCGTCGGGCTATGGTCTCGACATTTTCGGGGAAGAACTGAGAACGCAAGTCTTATTTCAGTCTCTCCCAAGTATCGATAGTCCAGCGACCCTCTTGTATGTCCATATAACGGGACCTCCACCACAGTTTGGCGTTGTCTGCCAGGTGCATTGTTGCCAAGGTAATTTTTTACTCTTCAGTAGTTGTATTTGCGGCTCTAAAATATTGTTCCATGTCGAAAATGAAGTTTTCTAGAGCTTTTGCATCTCGAGCCCCACAGAAGGGCTTAGGTTCAGGTATTTTCACCCGGTTGAATTGGACCGCACCTCCAGCTGGGGTTTGGTTTCCCACCGCTCTCATGGTGAGATTCACTCTCGCACTGACGTCTGCAATCTCTGTCCTAATGACGTCTAGTGTACTTCGAAAGTCTTCTGACAACTAGGTAACCATTTGAATTATCGCCTTCTGAGCGTTGTCGAGCTCTTCAACCCGTTCCTCCATATGGACCACCGAGCCAGACGAGTTATCTCCACGCTCGTAGCTACTGGGTCTCGTAGCTTATGTCTCCAGGGTCTCAAGCCTTAACATTAACTCTTTGACGGGCATCCCGTCTAAGCGGCCAGCGACCGCATCGATCCCCTCGACCTTCTCAGAGATCTCTTGTACTCGCGTTTCCAGGAAACGGATGGCATCGGGGACTTCTCTCAAGTAGAGCATCTACTCTTCTATCTCTACTAGTCGGTCCACCTGGGACTTGTTTAGCTGTTTTGCGGTTGACATGATTCTGGCCTTCTCTCTTATGAGCCACTTGGCTCTGATACCATCTGTCACAATCGCAACTTCGCGTCTCGCTAAACGATTGTGCGGCACTTGTTCTAGCTCACGAACAAGTCAGCCTGATTAAATTCCGATCGCCTACGGCACACCGAGTGCCTCTCATAACCTCCACCCCGTTTCGAGAGAAAATGGTTTTAGAAAACGGGTTAAAGGAAAAGGTTTTCGCAAACGTTTGGAAGCATGTTTGAGAAATTAGAATATGTTGTAAGACTAGAAAGCAAAAAGGGACAACAACGGCTTTATAGCTCACAACTCCGGGTGTGAGGATTTGATGGTTAGTCTTACCCCCATATAGTACATTATGAACAATTGTGGAATTGTCACCCTTGCACATGCAAAGTGGTGAACGGTCACTTACAAAGAAAAGTACTAGGAAAGTAAACTAACTAGTAAAATAAAGTACATAACATGAAAGCATGATAAAAAGGGGTCGAGGCGGGCATGCGGCCACGGGCAACACGCCCTGGACAAGCATGACCGTGACACTAAGCACCCCAGATTCGCTCGCTACCTGGAAAATAGAAAACAGAGAAAACATGAACTAGGTTGCCCAGTGAGTGACATATTTTTTAAAAACCTTCCTTTAACTCACAAACTAATTAAAACCGTAATCAATTTATGATAATAAGTAAATAACATCAGTTCCTTCCCATATCCAAGCAAAACATGCTCAAGTAGTGTTGCCATACCATATATGCTCATTTTCGAAAAGAAAGATGAAAGTTCAATATATTTCAAAAACATTTTCCTTAGTTGAGGCGGAGCAAAGCTCAACGCTACTCAACGTTGAAAATATCCTTAGTTGGGGTGGAGTAATCTCGACACACCCAACGTCGAATATCCTTAGCTGTGTGGAGTAATCTCAACACAACAACATCTATCATACCTCTATGTGCACATGGATATCATATCTTGGGTTACCTGAATACCTTCTCAAGTTCTTCAATACCTGGTCCATATACGAGATTTAGGCCACCTACATGTCTTCTCCCAGTCCTTCAGCATTGGGCGCTATCTCTATACTTACGTTACCAACATGCCTTTGCCGAGTGCTTCAGCATTGGGAGCCTTTTCAAAACATTATTCAAAACATAACATGCTTTGAAAATAACTTAATAAAAATTCACAAGTTTATAACATCTCAGACTTTCACAAACTTCTTAACAATCATCATGCTTCCGTAAAATCATAAATTAACAAATAGCATGCCTTTTGTAAAACTCAGTTAACAACTAGCATGCTTCAAATATTTTCAATGCAAAACCATAATATGCACTTACATGGAAACACATACTTTCTTTAAGCAAATAGTCATCATAGCACATTTAAAACCTGTGAAAAGCATAAACATAAGAATGTGTTTCCAAACAATGGTATATGACATGAAAACTTTGTATAAAGTATGCTCATTTTGAATAAAATTGTCACTCACAACTTGTCCCGACCCTTAAAAGGTTATACGCCTTTCCTAGCTCTTCTAGGTCTGAAATAGTACATTTTCCTTTGTTAGATTTCCTTAAAATTTCTTTTTACATAGTAAACAAGCCTTAGACATTTCTATTATTCACCACCAAGACTCTACTTCATAAAAAAAACCATCACCGAGACTATATTCCACAAAAAATTACTCCACTGAGACTATATTTAATGAAAGAGTTCACTAATAAACGAGATTCATGCCATTAGCGAGACTAAACCAATAAATTCAAGCAACAGACCAAAATGTACCAATGAGACTATAGAATAGTGAGATTTGTGAGACAAAACCGACCAGCAAGACCAACGAGATTTGTCTCGCTCTCGCTCCTTCATGCCCCTAGTGTCTTCCAATTCTCCAGTGAGACTCGCCTCCCTCTACTACTGTCTTCGCTACTGTCTGCATTTCTAACTGTTAAAAATTGTATTTTCCAGCCCGAATTAGAACTTCTTACCTTCTACAAACTTGGAAAGAGATGTGTTTTCTAGCTTACCACAAAATTCTAGGGCTTAACTCTTCTTTGTTCATCAGATAATCCAAATTTACTTCGCCCTACTTCAAATCACTCGAGAAATCGATATCAGTTACTTTCTCCTATAATTAAACCTGTTTCTCTTCACATTCAGCTCAACCATCCTTCACAAAAGTTGTTAAGAATTGAATTAAATTACAAACCTCAAATTTCTAGCTTTAAACTTGATTCTTCTGTTCGCTATTCACCAAACACCAGACTTTGTTCAGGTTTCCTGATAGCAACCAAGCCTTCAGTTTCAACTTCAATTGCACCACGAATTCGACCAAAAATCCACCCCAATTCGCCCTAAACTTCTCCTTCTTCCTCCCTTCGTTACTCAACTGCAAATTTAGGTTGGTTACAAGGTTCGGAAAATAGATAATCAGTCGGTAATTTAACTATTAAACCAAGTATATGCTGCCACCGACCTTTTCCCCACTACCTTTATTTTTATTTTTATTTATTTATTTATTTACTTTTCTTTTCTCTTTTTCTTTTCCTCCTTCTAATCTTAAAATCTTCTGCTTCTCTTTTCTTTCTTTTCTAATTCTAAGATCTAGCTTTTGCTTCTAATTAATAAACAAAGTAAATTCTAGCTCAGTTTCCTCTATATGACTTAAAATTCAACTTACCAAAAATACTTTCGGCTTCCTTCACTTCTTCCTTCGATCTACAAGAGGGATAACAAATAAATAAATTCACAACAATACTACATACTTACAAATGAAAATAGGGTTTACACAAGAGCTATCAGATGTGGCATATATGATTCCTGCATTTAAAAGCTTGAGCACTTCTTTCTTAACGACCTCCTTCATGGCGGGGTTAAGTCTCCTTTGGTGCTCCACTGATGGGTTAAAGGTATCTTCCATAGAGATTCTATACATACAGATCGACGAACTAATAACTTTAAGATCCTCAATAGACCAACCAATGGCAGACTTATGATCCCTTAACACTCTCAATAATTTTTCTTCTTCCACAAAATTAAGATCAGAAGATATGATAACAGGAAAAGAAGATAAATCATCTAAGAATGCATATTTCAAGTGAGGAGATAACATCTAATTAAAACACAGGTTTCTCAACATCATTTATAACATTCAAAGGAGTTAGAGGCATAGGTTTATACATTTTAGTGCATATTGGCGTGCTATCTAACCACCTAGCATATAAAGCAATTTCATAAGAAAATAGTACCTAAATTCTCAAAATAAAAATCGATCATGCTTTGTTTTAGATGATCATTAGCTAACATAACCTCTACATGCTTAGAAATAGTATGATCAATTATGTCTATAGCATGACAAGTACTACCTTCATCATGATGACGCAAGGACTTATAGATATTAAAGACAACATTCTCATCATTTACCTTTAGAATCAACTTCCCTTTGTTGGACATCTACGATAGCCTTCCCATTTGCTGAATGGCCTCTCAAGTATGATAGGAATATCAGAATCCTCCTCCATGTCCAATACTACAAAATCTGCAGAGAAGATAAATTTATCAACTTTAACTAATACATCCTCAACAATACTTCTAGGATTAGCTAAGGATCTATCAACTAGTTGTAAGGTGATGGTAGTAGGTTGCACTTGTTCAATGTCAAGCTTTCTATAAATAGATAAAGGCATCAAATTAATAGAAGCACTAAGATCACAAAGAGCTCTAGTAACATTTAAAGAACCAATAGTGCAAGGTATAGTAAAACTTCCTAGATCTTTCAACTTTTGTGACAGCTTCTTCTTGTAGCACAACACTGCATTCTTCAATCATGCTAATCATCTCATATTGCCCAAAATTTTTCTTTTTAGATAAGACATCTTTCATAAACTTAGTATAGTTGGGCATTTGTTTTAAAGCTTTAGCAAATGGGATATTAATATGAAGCTTTTTAAATAAATCAATAAATTTGGCAAATTGAGAGTCTAATTCTTTCTTTTTGAAACGTTGAGGATAGGGCAAGGTATTAGGTACAAAAGGTAGAGGGTTAAATGACTTACTTGAAGATGCCGACTCCTTTACCTTTTCCTCCTTTTCGAAGACCACCTTGGGTTCATCTTCTATGGTAGGCTCTTGGATGGTCTCTTCTACCTCTTACTCCTCATCCTCATCATCATTCAAGGTAGTGAACAGTTTTTTCCCACTCCTCAAAGTCACAGCCTTGAACTCCTCCTTTGGATTTCTTTCAGGGCAACTAGGAAATTTGCCCTTTTGCATTATTTGGAGTGAAGTGAAAATTTGGCTAATTTGTACCTCAATGTTTTGAATGGTCTTACCATGACTTTATACAATGCTCTCCAATGTGGTGGTTCTTCCTCTTGACTCTTTTATGAACTCCACCATCAAGTCTTCTAAGTTGGACTTCTTTTCGGTGTGTGATGGACCTACATTGGAAAAACCGGGAGGACCTTGCAAAACATTCCTATTGTTAGCTTAAGAAAAGTTTTCATGGTTCCTCAAATTAGGTTGGTAATGAGTTGGAAGTTGTTGTTGGTGGCCTCTATAGTATCCTCTATCAACATAATTGGCCGTCTCATTATCTCCTTGTTCCAACTTCTTTTGAGTAGACATCTCTGATGCCAAGGCGGGAAGGGAGGCTATGGATGATGGACTAGCTTGAGTTTGGCCTCCTACAGACAATTTAGAAAGAGCGTTAGTAAGGGAAGCCATTTGAGCCTTAAGAGAGCTTACCTCATCCACCTCATACAATCCGAAGACTTTGGGATGATTGGAGAAGACCGTTCACAAGGTCAATTGTATGATGTAGTGGCCAAGTCTTCTAATATAGTATAGGCCTCTTGAGCATTCTTGGAGAAGATTGACCCTCCGATAGTAGCATCTAGGATGGATTTGGTTGAACTTGACAATTCATTGTAGAAGAGTTAAATTTGCAACCAATCCGGGTAACCATGTTGATGGCACCTCCTCAAGAGATCCTTGTACCTCTCCCAAGCCTCCTATAGTTGTTCATCCTCAAGTTGGCGGAATGTTCCTATCTCCATCCTTAGTCTTTGAGATTTAATTAGTGGAAAATACTTGTTCAAGAAAGCTTAAGCTGCGATCTCCCATGTAGTGATACTATCCGGAGGTATAGTTTCCAACCAATCCTTTGCACGGTCCTGTAAAGAGAAAGGAAAAAGTCTTAGTTTAATAGCATCATTAGAAACACCATTCATCTTTACCGTTATGTATATCTCCAAGAAGGACCGTAAGTGCTTGTGAGGATCTTCGTTGGTTCTTCCTTTAAAGGCTAGCTTATTAGCCATTTGGATCAACCCCGGTTTCAACTCAAAGTTGTTGACATTGATGGGCACATTCATTATTCCGGGTTGATTTGCCGGCAATGTGGGTTGGAAGTAGTCCACAATTGCCTTTGGTATCTCCTCCGCCATCTCCTCGGTTTGATTATGTAGAGCCCTTAGATTCCATCTGTAGGTCCTATCAATCTCAGGATCAAGAGAAAGGAGGTTAATATTATCACGAGGCATAAACTGACAAAAATAATCAATCAAACAATAATATACATCTCAAATTAAGATTTATCAATTCTGATTAATATTAAGCAAATAAAACCATTACTTGGATCCCCGGCAACGATGCCAAAAATTTGATGCGCAATTTAAGTTAATCGCAAGTGTACGGGTCAAGTTATAATATAAGACGGTTAAGTCCAAATATCGTTCCACTGAGGATCCAATTGTGAAGGTTTAAGTTACTTAGCTATTCTAAAATCAAATCAATTTTATTTGAGAATTGGAATTGAAGTTCTGTTTTAGGAAATAAAACTAAATAAGGAAAGCAATAAAATAAGAAACACAAGAGTCAAAGAGAGTTCTAGGGTAATGAATCCTTGTTTACTTCATCATACAATATTCTAGGGTTCGTGTAATTCATTGTAATTCATATGCTTAAGTTTAGAAACTTTATTCCAAGTTATTTTCTCTAAAAAATAACATTTTCTCATGCAACTCAATTGATTACTAATCTCTTGAAATTAATACAAATTACATGGCGTTAAGAATAGTCTTTAGCAACTTTCATTGTTAACTTAACTATTTTCATGATAGATTAACAATAATTCTTTGCTATAGATCTAGTTAAACATATAATCTTTCAATCATACATCTAACCTAACATTCAAACATGGCAATTCAATAAGAATTTAAGCACAATAACAAAGGTAAGCATAATCATTACAACAAAACCATGAATAGTCTACAATATCAACATGACTTTATAAACAAATCATCAAAACTCTAAAACTAAAGAGTTCAGCCACTCATAGTTGAAGCAACATGTTCAAACAGTATAAACAAAGTAAGAGTGTAAAGAAAGGAAAATTCTACTGAAAAGAGGCTCTTGATTGAGGAAGCACCATCACGATCTCCTTGACTTTCACGTTGGAACTAGAATGACACCACGACTCTCTCTCGAACTCTTTTCCTCTTCCTTGCAGCTAACTCACTCTTTGAACTCTCTAATACACTTTCACTCAATTTTCTTCTTGTTGTGTCTCTTGGTCTATAAATTGGTGATTAGGGTTGCTGGAAATCCTCTTATTTATAGAGTTGGTCGCCCAAATTTCTTTCCAAAAATGTGAAATCTTCAAATTAGGAAGCTAGCGCCGCAGCACTAATCGATATGGAAAGTTGGCGTCGCGGCGCTGCTGGATGGCGCTGCAGTGCTGACCGTCATGCAAAGCTACCTTTGGTTGCCGTGCCACAGCGTCGCAACGGTTGCGCTGCGCTAAAATGAACGTTGCTCTTAGGAAAAAGCATTGTAGCACTGCCCTGTTTTTGGAAGATTTGGAGTTTTCTTCACTTTTTCACTGTATTCTAGCTCGGTTTTGATCTTTTGGCTTTCTCTTCTGATTTTCTTTATTTTGACCTAAAAACCACTAGCAAACAAGTGAAATCTAATATAAACTTCCTTAATTTGAGAGAATAGAAAACACTTTTCAAGCGCTTTTCATTAGCATAAGAAAAGTTTTCATGGTTCGTCAAGCTCGGGTGGTAATGAGTTGGAAGTTATTGTTGTTAGCCTCTATAACGTCCTTAATCAACGTAATTAGCCATGTCATTTTACCTTGCTCTAACTCTTTTTGAGTAGCCGTCTCCATAGCCATGGCCACGAGAAAGGCTATAGATGGTGGATTCACTTATTCTTGGCCCTTTGCAATCAATTTAGAAAGAGCATTATTAAGGGAACATTTGAGTTCTAAGAGAATTTACCTCATCCACCTCATAGACTCCGGCGGGTTTTGTGGTAATTGTTGATCACTTTTCACATGGCCAATCGTAAGATGTATTGGCCAAATCTTCGACTATGGTGTAGGCTTCTTCAGTGGTTTAGGAAAATATGGATCCTTCAACGGTAGCATCTAAGATGAATTTTGTGGAACTTGTCAATCCGTTATAAAAACAATTGGATTTACAACCAATCAAGATAGCCATGTTGTAGGCATGGTCTCAAGAGGTCCTTTGTCACACCCTCACCCAAATTATACTACAACCTAGGTTCAGGAGTGAGACCACACATACATATCACGAGGAAACATTTAAATCATCACTAACCTAACAGCTCAGTCATGCCAATCAACGGAATTATAATCACTTAATAGTACTAAGTGGACATTTCAACAAGAAATTTCATTATCTAAAAGATTAAGTTTACAAACACCACCTCTCTCTCATGGACATGCATATATACGAGAAGTAGGAATACAAGAATATTTACAAGTCCCTAGGAGGTACACCAAAAGTTCTATGCCCAGACGAGGTTCTCTACTAGTTAGGCGTTTGGATCGCGCTCGCTACTTGAGGCATCAACAACAAACAAGCAAAACAAAGAGTGAGCCTATGCCCAGTGAGTGGTTAACAAGCAAGAATATGTATCACGTATCCAAACAATACAAACAATAATCACATACATATCCCTATTACGCTTTACTTTCAATTACTCGACCCGTGCCTTCACTCAACGTCCCTCAGCACGTATGCCTTCACATCATGTAACATTCCCGTGCCTTCGTATATATATTCCCTCAGCACGTATGCCTTCACATCA
The DNA here is from genome assembly GCA_031780015.1 of Citrullus colocynthis. Taxonomy (NCBI): domain Eukaryota; kingdom Viridiplantae; phylum Streptophyta; class Magnoliopsida; order Cucurbitales; family Cucurbitaceae; genus Citrullus; species Citrullus colocynthis. The sequence goes on from QLSR01000077.1 coordinate 181,775, forward strand.
TGTCCCTCGGCATTTAACATTCCCGTGCCTCCGTATATATATTCCCTCGGCACTAACATATCACTTTGCATGCTCTCTTCCCTGTGCCTTCACCCTTAGTCCTTCGGCATCATCATTCATTGTCATTCATTCCCTTAACCTGTCCCATATGCCGTCACCTTTGGTCCCTAGGCATACCATTCAAACTCTTATTATTTCAGCACCTTCACCTACGGTCCCTCAGTGCTAAGCCACACATCTCATACTGGACTTCCATATGCTTTCGCCTATGGTTCTTCAGCTATGGAGTCCATTTTTCTCCACTCAAGTGCCTTCACATCCTGTCCCTCAGCACTGAGTATATGATATCATCTTCCCACATGCCTTCACTTATAGTCCCTCGGCATTGGGCTCTCATACCTAACATAATCATCACTTCCTTTCAAACATTCACATAGTCACATGACATCTCAAAGAAACATGTATGCACACTACAAACACAAACATATAACATATCAATATCATAAATCACTAAGCACCAGAAAATAGAAACCACTCACGAATTGTCCTTCGTCCCAAATGGTTTATATGCCTCCCCGACCTCTTCTTGACCTTAGGAGGTAAACTTGGCCAATTCTTCACTGGTTTGTCTCTCCCTTGCGTTTAAAGCAAGGCTGTCCTGCCGTCTCCACCAAGTTTTCTAAGACAACTTGATATCTTCTTCTTTCCTTTCGCTTCTTGCTATTCAAAATCATGTATTTTAATTAGAATCAAGACTTCTTTCCTTCTACAAACTTGTAGAGAAAGGAGTGTTCTGTCTTACCTCAAAATTTCATGGAGTTTCTCCTTCCCGTTTAACAGATATAACGACTTTCCTCCATACTGCCCAGATTTCTCAACAAAGTTGCACCAGTAGCTTCTCTTTAGATTTTGCATGATTTCAAGCTATATCAATCAAAGTACCCTTCATGAAAGTTGTTAAGAAATGAGTTAACTTGCTTACTTCAAAATTTCAGCTAAGGGCTCGTCCTCTTTAGTGAGATATCCTCAAAATACCACGCCTCGCTCTAAACGTTTGACAACAGGTAAATGTTCTGCTCTCTCTCACTCTCCTTAAAAAATGGTGGAAACCCTCACTTTCTTCTCTGTTTCCCTCTTCTTTCACTCTCCTCGATCCTTCAGCTATGAAATAACACCGTTTTAATCCTCTGGCTTTGTTAAAATAATAATTAAATGGTCGGGTTTATCCTTTAACCCAGTTAACCGACTTACTTCGTCTAGAAGCTTCACGCCGGCCCAAGAATTTGCCCAAGTCCATTCACACATTGAAGTTCCAGATGTAGCGCCATAGACTGACGCAGGCGCCTCTCATGCATGCATTACACCATTTCCTGATGCATGGTACTCTTTTCTCTTCGACGCATGATATCTCATCGCCAACTCTCGATCATTCCTTAGCGCAGCACAATACTTTCGTCACACTATGCTATTAGTGTCAGTCACTGCATCGCATAGTAGAAGATTTCTTCGACGCATGGTCCACCATCACTAACGCATAAGTATACTTCTCCCGTCAATGCATGGCAACTCTTGGGAGTTTCTGTTGAACACTTAAACATATTTCATATATTTAACCAAGGCGCTTCTGTTAACCGCATGATTCGTCACGCCCTTGTAAATTTTCCTCGGCGCCCAACTTTTACTGTCAACGCATGGTCCTCTTCGCTGGTCTCCAACGCATAGCTCCTTACTGATGCCTATCATTACACATACCCAAATTTACTATCTTTCATAACTTAAGTATAGGTTAGGATGTGTTGCTTACATCCTTATACCTCTCCCAAGCCTCATAAAGTTGTTGATCTTCTTATTGATGGAATGTGTCAATCTCTGTTTTTAACCTTTGTGACTTTGTTGGTGGAAAATATTTGTTCAAGAAAGCTTGAGCCAAGATCTCCCATGTAGTTATACTCTCCGGCGGTATGGTCTCTAACCAATCCTTCACTCGGTCCTGTAAAGAGAAAGGAAAAAGTCTTAGTTTAATGACATCATTAGAAACTCCATTCATCTTTACTGTCCTGCATAGCTCTAAGAAAGATCGAAGGTGCTTATGAGGATCTCTAGTTGATCGTCCTCGTAAAGCAAGCTCTCAAGCCATTTGAAAATACCTCGGTTTGACTTCAAAGTTGTTGACATTGATGGGTATGTTCACAATTCTGGGTTGATTAGTTGGCAGTGTTAGTTGGAAATAATCTTTAATTGATTGCCTTAGGTATCTCTTCCGCCATCTCTCCGATGAGATTGTGTTGAACTGTTAGATTCCTTCTAAATGTCCTAACAATCTCAAGATCAAGAGGAAGTAGATTAGTATAGTCACGAGGCATAAACTAGAAAATTTATAACCAAACTAAAAAATAAAATAAGTTACACCTCAAATTAAGATCTATCAACTCTTGTGAATATTACGTAATTCAAAACTGTTCCTTGGATCCCCAACAACGGCGCCAAAAACTTGATGCAAGCCGCAAATGCACAGGTGTCAAGTTATAATATTAGACTATTTAAGTCTGAATATCGTTCCACAAGGGATCCAATTGGAAGTTCAAATTACCTATCTATTCTAGAGTTGAACCAATTTTATCTTAGGATTCGAAATCGAGTTTGGATTGAGAAAATAATTAAAGTAATAAAGAAAGCAAGCAAAGTTGAAAATCAAGAGTCAAAGAGTGCGTTCTAGAGTATTGAATCTTTATTTAATTCATTATGCGATATTCTAAGGTTGATGGAATTAATTTCAAATCATACACTTAACTCTAGAAATATAAATCCGGGTTATTTTCTATAAAAAAACAACCTTTTCTCATGCAACTTAATTGATCACTAACTTCTTGAAACCAAATTAATTCACATGGCATTAAGATTAGTCTTTAACAACTTCCATTTTTAACCCAACTATGTTCATGATAGATTAATAACGATTAATTGTTACAAGTCTAGTTAAACATGCAATCCATTAAATTAAATATCTAACCTATCAAATATTGATGGTCAATCAACAAGAACTAAGCATAATAACGATGAAAAGCATAGTATTTATAACAACCCATGAAAAATCTACAATATTAGCATAACTTCATAAATAGTTCATACCTTAAAACTAAAGATTTTAGCCACTCATATCTTTAGACAACATATACAAGATAAATCTCAGCATTAGAAGGAATAGAATGAAAGGAAAACTCTGTCAAAGGCCCTAGATTGAGAGAAACCGAAAAGACTCCTTTGATCTTCACCTGAAGAACTCGAACGGCCACCAAAATCTCTCTCAAACACTTATCTCTCTTTCTTGAAGTAAACTCACACTTTGAGGCTCTCAATTTCGTGATTAGGGTTGTTGATAACCTTCCAATTTATGGAAGTGGTCGACCAAAAATCTTTTTCAAATTTGAAAATTTTTTTCAAAAAGGAAAGTCGACGTTGTGATGCTGACCGTCATGAATTCCTACCCCCTAGTGTCGTGCCGCAGTGTCGAGCCTATGCAACGGTGCTCCTTGCTTAGTGTTGTCGCACTCTTAACAGCGCCATAATGCTCTTTGAATTGCTACCGAGTGATGCTCTTGGGGTTTAGCGTCGAAGCAGTGCCACACTAGCACCGTGATACTGCCCTATTTTAGGGTGTTTTTCTTTTTCTTCTATTTTTTGTCCAGTTTTGGCTCGGTTTGGTTCTTTGGCCTTCAACACTTATTTTCTTCATAATTTCCTGAAAACCACTAGCAAACACATGAAATCTAATAAAAACATCTTTAAATTAAGAGCAAGAAAAATACTTTTTGAGTGCTTTTTAGTAGCACGAAATTAGAACGTTTTGCAATCTCCTCATAGTGTATGATGTAGCCCAAGAGCACGCGTCAAATTATAATATAGTTAAAATGGTCAAGCCGAGTATTATTCCATTAGGGAGTAAATTAGAGTTTAATTGTCTAGCTATTCAAGAATTGAATTGACTTTATCTAAGAAATCAAAACCTAGTTTTGAATTTAAATCTTGAAAACAATAAAAGAAAGTAAAGGCAAATCGAGAATCTAAGAGGCAACATTCTAGGGTGTTGAATTCATTAATTAATTTCTTAAGCGATATTTAGGGTTTCATAGAATTATGCATGAACAATATGTCTAAGTCTAGAAACTATTATTCGTATTATTTTTCTCTAAAAAACAACCATTTCTAATTGATTACTAGTTTTATGAAACTATGTTAAGAAGCATAGCATTAAACATAGTCATTAACGACTTTCTTTATTAACCTAGTTGTAATCATGAAAGATTAATAAATATTCAATACCATAGATCTGATTGAACATACAATTACTCAATCATACATCTGACCTAATATTCATTGAAGGCCAATAAATAAAGAATAAAGCACAATATCATTGAGAAACATATTACTCAACAACATCCATGAAAATACTAACCAATCAACTTAAGTTCATAATTAAATTTACCAACACCCTAAAACTAAGAGTTTAGCCACTCATAGTCATCAAACACATAATCTAATATGAGTTTTTAAACATAAAGGTAAAGGGAACAAGAAACTTAGGGACATAAAGACTATCGAATTATTTCTCGTTGTTGAATACTGTCAATCTCCTCTCAATCGACACTCTAGGATCTCGAACGGTTTCAAACTCTTCTTTCACACTTTTTTCTCTTTTTGGTAGCACACTCACACTTTTAGGCTTTGTAATTTTGTGCTTTAAGCTGCAGAACAATCACCAAATATATAGAAATTTGATACTTGATGCCCAAGATTTTTCCTAAAATACAACCTAGCACTTGACGCTTCCTTATAGGACTGCGACACTCCTCAGGTGTTAAAAATACCCACTCTCAGGTTTTTGTGCGTTGCACTATTTTATGTTTTCTTCACCTTTTCTTCTATTTTGGCTCAATTCGATTCTTTGAGCTCTCAAAACTTATGTTCTTCATAATTACCTGAAAACTACTAACAAACACATCAAATTTGTTAAAACAAAACTTTAAATAAGAAGCAAAGAAAGTACTTGTCGAATGTTTTCTAGTAGAACCTACAATTAAAGAAGATTAGACGAGTCTCGAGTTTGGGGCGAACTAGTATATTTTTTGATGACATTCTCTTTTTCCTTCACTTGGTTATTTACTATTTTACAATCAAATACTTATTTGGCTCTTGACCTATGAAATGGGAGTTTGTGATATAATTTAGTTATTTTTGCATTTATTTATATCTAGCATAAAGTCCCAAACAGTAAAGTGATCAGGTACAAGGAAATTCATCAAAAAGATGTCCTAGGGTATAAACTTCATTAATGGATCTACTAAACTTAATTGCTTTAACTCTTGAACCAATTAACACAACACCTAGATCTAAAACTTCTGCACTATTATCTATTTTTATGCACGGTAAATTTCTTTAATTGTTTTTTTTTTTTCTTTTGGTTTCTTAAAGATTTAAGTTGAAACCCTTGCATAGATCCAGTTTCCTTCGAAAGTTGGAGTTGTTACATCTTGATTCATCTTGACAAAGATTAATTCAAGATAGATTCAAGGCTAGTGTTCATCTTTTCTTCAAGTTTTAGTCCATTATCTTGTTCTTCAATTTATTAAGTGCAATCTTAGTTTGATTTATGTATTTCATTCATTTAAACTAAAATTTCCAGCAGCTTACTTTCTGTAATTTTAGCTCATTTTACAGTAGTAGACATAATAAATTAGTTTCAATTTCAAGTTCTTGTTTCTCCTTCATCTCAATTTCTTTGTTATTTTAATTTAAGTGTATTCATCCAATTTTTGTGCACGTCATTTTGATGCGATCTCATACAAAGTGGAGGTTGTTACAACTTGGAATCCCTTGAAAAAAGAGAAAACAAGTTAGATTAAAGAAAGAAAGTATTGAAATTTGGTTTTAACTTCATTTCATAGTTTCAATACAATTCCAATTTAAATTCTATTTTTGCAATAATTGTTGTCTACATTTTTTTTTTTTTTTGGTGTGGCTATACATAATTATTTTTCTTTATAGGTTTTAGAATTAGGTGATGTAAGCCTTTTTGGTGTTTCTTCCAAAAGACTAACCAAATAATAGTTATATAATTATTGATCTTTACAACTATTACTATTGAAGTGTAGTATTAGTGGCAAGACCAGGTCGATCTCTATAGGGGAGCACAGAGATTAGTTCCTCAAAGTTAATTCTTTAGCTAAAGGGATACATGGAGGTGGGGGGGGGGGGGGGCGTGGAGAAGCAAACATAGAAAAATAAAACGCGGAAGGAAAAGTGAAAAAAAAGTTTAATTATAGAGGGATGTGGGGAGAATGGAGGGGGGAGGGGGGGGGGGGGGGCGTGGAGAAGCAAACATAGAAAAATAAAACGCGGAATGTAAAGTGCAATAAAAGTAAAAGGGACATATCCTAGATTTTAGAGGCATCCTCAATTGCTTGCTTCATCATAGATTCATCGGATTAGGTTCTATATGACTAAGCTTAGCCAACTCACTTAGAAAAGATAGGTGAAAGTCCGATTTATCAAATTAGTCAATTTAATTAGATGAAAAGCATCCTAAGTAATTTAGACTAACCACATTACGAATTGAGATTACACTAAGGTGAATATCAACGAGGAATTGCCTAAATCAATAGTCATCATGATTCTTCCTAGGTCGATAGAGCAATGTTTTTCACCATAGACAAGGAATCGCAAGTCTAACTAACCTTTTGCTACCTTGGATCAAATTGCAATTATATGTCACGTATTGTAATGTAATGCCTAGCTAATGATCGTACATCCTCAAGAAAAAATACAACCATAAACATGCAAAAACAATAAAAGAAACCAAAGAAAAAAAATAGAAATAATCAAGATTAAGAGTTTAGCATAAGTCTCACAAGGTTACAATTAGAGAAAACCTCAAAAACTAGGAATTAGGGATTCTTGCCTTCCCATTGAGATGAAAAAGCTCAAACCCCACACCTTTCAGCCCAATTACATGGCAATATTCAAATCAAAACCTAAAATTAATGTTGTAGTTGGATAAAGGATGGAAAAACAAAGAAAACGGGTGGTTATTTTCTCAAAAAGCTACCCGGATCAAAAGATATGACCTAAAAATCAATGTGTTGTTATAAGAGCGCGACAGTGCTGTCAAAATTGGCTACCTACTAGTTTTAGCGCTGTGACGAGATCCTTTAGAGGCTTTTTGGCCTTTTTTAACTTCCATTTGAGCCTTCGTTAGGACTCCGAATTGGTATGTTTTAGCTCTGTTTTCTTCCTAACACTCGATTCTACCTTTTAGGAGCTCAATACCTACAAAATAACATTTTTAAAACATTAAATAGTAAAACGATCCTGAGTTAAGCTGAGAAGATAACACATTTCAAGTGCTATCAGAGGCCGTTCTCACTCAATTATTGTTATTTTCATTTATTTATTTCCATACTTATTTATTATTATTATTATTATTATTTTTTTTTACCTCATGAGCTAAACTCTTCTTTTGGATTCAAATATTGTGAAAGCCCTAAAGAAAGCAGCTAAAGTCTAATATGTAAAATAAAGTATCATGGCTCACTTCATAGCTTGATTTGTTTTAATTGATTTTAATTTCATCATTATTAGTCTAGCTTGATCACCTATATTAGTATACTAAAATTGAATCTAATACAAAAACGGTTAGGTGAAATTTGGTTCTCATAAAAGTGATTTGGGAAAAGAGCCTAGAAATAGGACTTTGTTTTTTATCTTAGACATAGGGCAAAATCTTTAGAACCAAGGGATTCTATTTTAAAATTATCTAAGTTCACATTAGCCTTAGAAATATAGGTTGAATGACTTAGCCTACTAAAGACACTTCTTATAAGATCGAATAGGTGTTGAATTCGGTTCACCAAAGCATTGGATTGGAGCTAACTTACAAGTTTTCATATTAGGCTACATTAACTTTAAAAAAGGAGCATGAACATGTTTGAATCCCTATTCTCTCATTTTGTCTAGTTAAGGTTTTACAAAAACTCAAATCATTTTTCTCTTATTACTACAATTGCACTTTTGAGGAAAATTTTGTCGTTAATTAGAATTTTTGTTGAAAAAACAGTTCCCTCGAGAGATGACTTGGAATATTTCCAATCTTTTTACTATTTGACGATAATGTACATTAGTTGCACTAGACTAGATTTTTTATTTTTTTTTTTCCAAAAGAATTTCAATTTAGTAAAAGAAAATTCAGTTGATCATGTGTATATATAAATAGTATATGAGGCTGGTTTTGCATAGCTAAAATAAGTGACACTTGACTCTTTCGAGCATAGTACACAATTTAATCTCTCTACCACATTGTTCTATTAGGGTGTGTGTCTAACAGTCATGTGCCTGTGAGTATCTTTTTCGTAATACTGATTAAACTCATCACTACAAAATTCTAAACCGTTTTCTGTTCTACAACATTTAACTTGCTTTGATGATTGTTTCTCAATTAATATCTTTCAAACACCTGATGTATAGTTTTTAGAAAATAAATCCAACTTTTCCTTAAGAAATCATCAGTTACTGAGAGAAAATACCTCAAACTACTTAGTGATGGAGTTTAGGATGAACCCCATAAATCTAAATGGATATATTCCAACTTTTCAGTTGAGGTATGTTTAGCTCTAGGGCAACTTTGCCTTCTTGTCTTTCCCATTATACAGTGCTCACAGAAATGTAGGTTTTCTGAAATGCCTTGAGGTAATATGCCTTGTTTTGACAAAACTTTAAGCCCCTTATTTATGTAGGGATTGAATCTCAAAACGAAAGCTTGTGGGCGCTATTGTTTTGATTTTGGGAAGGTGAAAGTTAGAGAATTAAAGCTGAGCACACAGAGAACGCATTTTGTACATTTAATATTAAGTTAAGCACAAAATTTGAGGGAGAAAAATTACCTTTGTGACTTTCTTCAATGAATCTCAGCAACTTTTTCTTCACAATTCTCCTTTGTTATAATGTTATTGGTCGCTAATATTTTCTTTTATCTAGCTTGTTGTTGGGTTTGTCTTTATCTTTATGCGTGACATATCTCAATGTTATTTTTTCCTTTTATGGTTGCTCGCTACTTTGGCCTGACTTTTATTTGGCCTTGATATTTTACCTTAATGGTCCTTGACCTTTCACGAGTTATTTATATGTGGATTATTCGTGCCTTCTAGGGTAAGCCTCTTTTATCTCTTTGCTAAAATAAGAATCAGAGAACGTGGTTCTGAATGTATTGAGAAAAACGATCGTGTGTTACTTGAAACCAAACTTAATTTGAAAACCAAACATATAATACTAAATTCATTTTCTTTTAAAGTCAACTAGTTATTAGACTACATATACAATATTGAATTCATTTTCTTTTTAAAACCAATCCAAAATCAAAAGTCCACCATGTGTTATTGCTCTCATGCTCCAAGTTGTACCTTTCAAATATTTGGTCCACTTTGGTGAAAAAAGACTTGTCATGTCATCAACTAGAGATATTTCCGTTAAGCTTGTTTAGGCTATATCTTCCTCGTTTGAACTTCGATTTGAGTGATTCAAAATGTGTTGGAATTGTAGTCTAGAGCTCTAGACAATGGACTCTTAAAAGCACAAAATTATCTGTGAATAAGAGCAAGTTTGTTATCATCAAAATATAAATTAATTTGAGATTAAGGGCAAAAAAGCCAACAATCTCCCCTTTTTTTATGATGACAAACAACTCAAGAAAAATGAATTCCAAAGTGGTGCACTATAAAAAAATATGAATTTAATCACAATCAACACCACATGTATCATTTCAATTCACTTGAAAACAATGAATATTTCATTAATAAAAATTCTCAATTCAATAGCAAAAAAGATATTTAGGAATAACATGCTTTGATTTTTCTTATTACCTCTCCCACTTTTGGAATCAATCAAAAAAGAGATGTTTTTAAAAATGACAAAAGTGTTGAAAATAATTACAAATATAGCAAAATTTACTTTCTATCTGCGATAAACCGCGATAAACCACGATAGACATTTATCACTTTAATGATAGATACTGATAGATCTCTATGTAGGTCTATCGCGGTCTATCAAAAATAAAATGTAAAATTTTGTTATATTTATTTCAACAGTTTTGCCATTTAAAACAATTTCCCATAAAAAAAAAGACAATTAATAAAATAAAAAAAGACATTAAAAGCTTCCCCAAAAAAACATGATTACATAATTTTGCATTTCTTCTCCTATCAACATGTCTTCTAAGAAACAAATCATAACAAACAAGAATGTATATTTAAGAGGCATCACAAAGTATCAACCAAACTCAAGCTAAATTTATTTAAAGATCAATTTCATAGACTCCCCTTTTTGAAAATAATTAAACACTCTCCCTGAATAAGAGACAAAAAGACATTCAACCCAGAGCAACTTGAAATATCAAACATATTTTCAAAGACAATTGCTTCCCTTAGAAGGGTAAACAATATGAATAAGAGAGTTACATAACAATAAAGGAATATGAAAATTACTTTCATTCAAACATGAAATTCATAAAAGTATATAACTCCTCCTAAAATCAAGCCTTCTTCCTTTAAAAGAAAAATCAATAAAGACCAAGGGAAAAAATCATTTAAGTAAAATTCAAGCAACTTGACAAAAATATCAAATATTATAAATTACACATAACAATTGTTGAAAAACAAATAATGGTATAAAAGCAAAGTAAACATTAGCCAACTCATGCCACCTAAAGAGGGAACACTATCCAACAAATATAATTTAAGCAAGGTAGCATAATAAATAAATTTCTACCAATTTTGAACAAAATGCTACCAGAATCAAGAAAGTAAATCAATTTTATAAATACTCTCCCCGTAGAAAGGAATAATCGACATATTCCAAACAAAATATCATTTCGCTCAAAAAATGCAACAATAGAGCAAACATCTAAGTGACAAAAAAAAAAAAAAAAAAAAAAAAATTAATGAGAAGTAAAGATAAATGCCAAATAAAGATATCCAATACTTTCTCATGGCATTAAATTAATTTGCGTAGTCATAAATATCCTTAAACATCTAAAAATTGTTTCAGTGCAATTTAGTCTATCACACTTTATAAGATATAGTGACAGAAAGACTAATACTAACGATATTAGTCAACACGAAATTCTAGGGTAAACACAAATTGAGAGAAAACATCATGCTAGTGACCAAGATGGTTTTTAATGACATAAATTTTTAGTTAAATAAAAGGACTATATAGGCTAAAGTGTCTAATGATTACCTAAAATGTCTAGGACTACTAGACATGTCTCTTATCCACTAGGGTAAGTGGGAGAACATGTTGGGTATAGAGTATGCCCTAGAATACACGTCTCCAACTTTAGTGCAAGTGGGAGATTGTTAGGATTTATGTCTTAAAGCCTTGTAGTTAATTACTTATTTGATATAATAGTTGATTATTTTAAATATGCAATACAAGTGGATAATATTCAAGTAATAAACTAAAGGGTCTATAGTATATAATTAATGTTGGGTACCTTATCCTGGTAACACTATGGATAAGGGCCAAAGTCCACTTAGTAAGTGTTACAAATGTTGTAAATGTTACAAACAATGTGATCCAAATCGTTAATGTAGAGATATGCGAGTGGAGGTATCTTATACAATGAGATTGTATAAGACCGAATGGTAAAATACTTAATTTCTCTTTGTAACGCCGTTGAGTAAAGATATTAATATTTTATAAGATAGTCATATGTAACTCAATCTCAATCCTGAGTGAGTTATGGACTTCTGCCTTTGAGGGTTTGTCCTTTGATTTGTATGGGTAAGAGTGGCCCGATTCACCAACTTAATAAGCCTACTGTTTTGAGGACAAGATTGACTGGGGAGCTGAGAACATAACTACCCAAGATGAAATCCACTCCTTCTTGCCTTTAGGGTAAGTAGATGAGTAGTTTCCTTAAGTGTTGATTTTGGATCTTAAACAAAGGATCCCCCCCCTCTCACTGGCTGGAGAGGGACTTGTTCATTAGAGGGCTCAATGGTACTTAAGGAGCAAGAGGCAATTACAGGGGTAAAATGGTAACTTGACCTAGTTGTAATTACAAACAACTTGTGAAGGATTGACTTACGCATAATGGCTAAATCCATGAATGCAACATGTTCTACAATTTGAAGAGTACAACTATGTGTCTATAGTAGAGTGATTTATAGTTAACGAATATTGGTTAATTTAATTAAAGAGTTTAATTAATTAACCTCAGATCATTGGAGCTTCTAATCTCTAAGTTCATTAAGTCTCCTACTAGCTCACAATGGGTAAACAAGGACCAATAAGTTTTGAAAGAATTTGAATTGTTCAAATTAACTAAGGGAATAATATTAATTGTATATGATACAATTAATATAATGTGTTAAATGTATTTAGATACATTATAACATAAAGTTAATTTTAAATAAGAATCAAAATTAAATTATAATAAAAGGAGATTCATTTAATTTGAATAAGATTCAAATAATAAATAATATGAATTAGGCTCATATTAAAATAATATGAATTAGATTCTTAGGTTAAAATTTAATTTGAATGAAATTCATATTAAAATTGTAAGTTATGAGAGAAATAAACATTTGAATATGATTCAAATATGCTTTGTTATATAATTAATTAATTGAATTATGCATTTAATTAAATATGAGATATTTAATTAAATATATTAATTAATTATTATTAAGGTTTATTTCCAAAAATAGAAAAATTGTTAAAAATAATTACAAATATACCAAAATTTTATTTTGTATCTATGATAGACCTAGATCTACCTTTTTACCACATAGACACTAATAGATATCTATCGTGGTCTATCACATATACAAAGCAAAATTTTGTAATATTTGTAAATAGTTTGATATTTTTTCAATTTATAATGATTTTTCTATTATTAATTGTTTAATTAAATTTAATAAAGATTAAATTAATTAAGTGGGAGAGTGATTGTGGTGGTTTTTTACCACTTCACGTTATTAAGTTGGAAAGGGTGGAAATTTTATTTTATGTGAGTTGGTTATTACAAAGAGTTCTAATCTCACACCCTCTCCCAATTTGCTATTAATCTCTCTCAAGATTGAGAAAACTTCCTTTTTTCTATTTCAAAAGTCGGTTCCCACAAACTTGCCCTTGACAAGAGAATAGCTGAGAAGACCCTATGAAGGCATCACAATCAAGTTCGAGAGGAGATTTATTGTTGATCGTTAAGGAAGAAGTACTGTTGGAATTTCTCAAAGAAGAATGTCTTCAAAGGTTAGTCTACTTTCTTATTCTCTGTAATTAAGTTAAATATGCTTCGTCTACTACGTTATGAATATATGTGTTGTGATTTTTCTATTTTGTGATGTAATTTTCAAACTAAAATCGAAAGCAAAGGGATCACTCACATTCGTTGCAGGATTCAATCCCTTCAAACAAGGCAAGAAATCAAATTCATATACTTTTCAAAATCCATTCGAGGGGTATAATTTCCATAAACATATCAATAGAACAATTATCTCAATAATTCAAAAGTAAAAGTTACCAAAATAAGCTATTTTCCTTGGTTGGATTCAACAAGTAATTTAGTAGTTGTCATTTGAATTAATTCCACAATTAAAATCCAAGCAACGAATTGCTTCTTAAAATCACATCTAAAAAAAAAAAAAAAAAAAACTCAACCAAAAGATTTGGGTACCCATTTATTGGGTCCTTCATTGTTAGGGAGCAAAGATTTCGGAACCCGTTTTAAATTAGTTCCAACATTACTAGCATTGATTTTTGGCAAATAACAAGTGTTAAATTTATGACCAATTTTGCCACAAGAATAACATACAACATTAGACAAGAATGTTTTTTTAACAAATTTATTTTTCACAATCTTTTTGTAAGACCCTAACTCAGAGTTTTTAAGATGGCTAGTAAGAAAAGAAGTAAGAGAAGAAGTAATACTAGTTAAATGCATAATATTAGGAAAAGAATGGATATTCCACTAAGAGTGAGAATGAAGGACTGAAGGCATAGTTTGGAAATTAGTTAAACATTTAGATGTATTTTTTAGCATAGTTCGGTTAATGCATAGATGGTAAAGAGTTAAAGAGAAAAGAGGAAACACATGGCTCACGCTTAGTTTTGGAAATTAACAAGTTAGGGGATTGGTTTTGGAAGGTGGTAAGCTAGAAAGAAAAGAGAAGTCAAAGAACCTTAGGGCGTGAACAGCATGCGTAGAAGGTTTACTAGGAGTTAGTAAGGATTTTGGTGTTGATAAAGAAGTCTATGCTCAATGATCAGGACATTTAAGGTGACTTTGATCGAAGGGTTGCTGTGTGTTGAGGGGTGGCTACCAGCTATGCGTTGAGGAGCCCAATTCCGTGGTAAATGGAAACATAACTTTGATTTCGGATAAACGCATAGGTTGAAATTCGAGAGTTTAAAGAGTAGGAAGTTGGACGCATGGTACGATACGGTAGGCACAAATGCATAGTAGTATGCGTTTGGGACATTGACGCCTAGTAATGTACGGGGGAGAAACGATTTCAAAGGTATTATGGCGGAAAGTAAAGGAAACAAGTAATGAAGTTAAAATCTTAAAGGAAATTCGGTGAATGCACAAGGGTAGAATGATTAAAAGAATAGTTCGTATATTAGAAAAGGTTAGACGTATGAGATAAGCTTATAAGGGCTAGGTGGCTTCATAAAAACTTGACACCTTATAAGCAGGAGGTGTTAGAAGTATGTTAAGTATTTCATGCAAGGTGACGCTTGGATAAATGCATGATTGATTAAACATGCAGTTTGACATGTGGCAAGCAAATGACAAAAATGGAGAAGTAGTATGACCAGCCCTCTACTCCAAAACTATAAAGAGGACATTGAGGGAAAATGAGTAGCTGATGATGCTGAAATAGGAATTCTTGAGAGAAAGAAGGAATTCTAGTGTCCGTAATAGAAGTCTGCGGCCAAGGAAGAAGATATTCCAGACATCTTAGCGATATTTTGTGTTAAAGAAGTTGTCTTGCATTTAAAAAAGGTCAGCCTTGCGTCTAAGTTTCAAGGTGAATGAGGCGTCCAAATTGGACCTTGCAGGGTCCACGCATCCGAAAAGTTGTAAGGAAGAGTTGGGATACACTTTGCCTTAGCTATCAACTTTGTGTCCAAGGGCAGGGTTGTGACCAACCGAGCTGCCAGAGTCATAAAAAGCTCTACGTTCAGGATTAGAACGCTACGTCTAAGAAGCTCGGGAGAAGGAAGATAGCAGGATAGAAGAGAAACTATCCATAAAGCATTCTGTGAGTGACACTTTTCTTACATTAAATCAATTTTGTTGTATATGTTAGTTCGGTTTTTCCAATGGAATACGATTTTATGTTCAAACGATTTATGAAGCATACTTTATGTTCTTAAAGTTATTGAAAAGTATGTTTATGAAATGCTACTGATATAATAGTTGCCCTGTGTTCTTAAGAATGATTTGCATACGATTTGTTTGTATAAAGTGTTGCTTTTTTAAAGGAAAATGTTTAAGAGGAGGCTCAGTGCTGATGGACTTGAGAAGGCACGTGAGTTTCCCGGGACCTTGTACTGAGGGACATGAGGAGGTACATGGGCAACCCGCCATATTCCTATGTGCACATAGAGGTTGATATTGCTGGTGCATCGAGTTTTGCTCCGCATCGAGCCAAGAATGATTTCGACGTTGAGAGCGTTGAGTCTTGCTCCGCCTTAACTAAGGGAAATTGTTGAGAATAAACTGATTTTATGTACAACTACTCTGGAATGTATTCATGTGATTTGATTACAAGTTGAAAAGCTATGATTCTATAGAGGTGATGATTTGAATTAAGTATTTTGCGAGATAATTATGATAACATGCCTGTTTTTGAACTAAAGATAGTTTCATAAAATCTGTCACTCACTGGGCATTTAGCTCATCTTTTTATATGTTTTACATTTTCCAGGTAGCATGACAGTTCCCGTTGCCGATCGAAGTCGAGGTTTGTCAAATGTATAATGGTATCGCCGTCCTAGGGAGGATGATTAAATGGGCATAATGGAAGTATTGACAGTGGAAGTCGATAATAGAGTTGATGACTACTATCCTCATGCTCCGTCTCCGGTTACAGAAGAGTAGTTCGGGATGGGGTGTGACATTTTTTCCCATAGAAATTCTTTCTTGGAGCATTTTTAATTCAAAACAATTTGGTCTAATATGACTTTTAACTCTACAAAAATGACAAGTAGGCACAAATATTGACTTCACATTCATATTCCTAACATTTCCATGATTAAGCACAAATTTAGCACTATGGATACTTTTTTATATTTCATGAACACATTTATGCACAAACTTTGATTTTTTATGCATAGATCTATCTTTTTCATGCTTAGGCATAATCTTCACCTTATGAGCATAAATTGATTTAGCATGAGATTGTCTAAGCACAAATCTTAGTTTTTCATGGATATATCTAACGTTTTCATGCTTGGACACAAATTTAGCTTCAACAAAATGAAGCATATTAGGCAAAACATCTTTAGACATATAAGGGGTGACTTTTAACAAAAAGTAGTCTTAGAACTAGATGATGAATGTTTTTCCACATGGTCTAATGGTAGGATCGTATGACAACCCAAAGGAAGGTTGAATAAGGTTTATAATTCAAACTAATTAAACATTTTCCTACGGTGAGCCCAATTAAGCAAATCAATCCACTTTTTATTAATAAGTAATTTAAACAATAGTTTCATACCTATGCATTCACTTGAAAATGACCAATAAAGTGACATAAACAAATTCAAGCATTCAATTTGATTTTCATAGTAAGACTGATAATAAATATGAAAAATTAAGAGCTTGTGACATCCCAAATTTTCAAGTAATTTGTTTTTTTAAAAAAAATTAATTATCTTGAATTATTTGGTTAGTTGTTTGAATTTTGAGGCTTTAATTGGATTATGTTGAGAAAATAATTCAATTTAAATTAATCGTGATAAAAGATTTGGATTTGATTCAATTAGTGGAAAACTGAATTTATTTGGGAAGATTTAAAAGTTGGATTTAACCTAAAGATTTAAAATTGGGTGAGAATTAAGAACTTAGATTAATTTAAGAAAATAAAAGGACAAGTTTGAATTGAATTTAAGTTGGGAATTCATTTGTTAGAAGATATTTTGGTTAAATAAATTATTAAGTGGTGATTGGAAAAGATTTGATTTAATGGGTTGAGGAATATTATATTAAATAAGTTGGGTATGTTTCGGGAAAAGGAAAAGAAAAAGAAAAACGGAAATATATATACATATATATTTAAGTTTTGGAAACAGAAAAGGGAAAGGGAAAGAGAATTTAGAGAAGTATATATATATATATACACTTAAGCCAATCTTGGATGTCAATGGGTTTTGGTCCGTCATTTGCAAGTCGCCGCCCAACTGTTCTTTTTCCGTTTAGCTTCGCAGGCACTATCTCTTTTCGTGGGTTGCGTTGGGTTTGGGTTTTAGATTCAAGCTTCCAAGGATTTTGGAAACGAAACAAGCTGTCCAAGCGGGTTTAAGGGTCCATTTTGGTTGGACCAAAGTATGGAAGAAGATTGTGACTTAGTTGCATTTTGGGTAAGATTATTTGGTTTAGTTGTTGAGTAAATTATATTTGAAATCAGGTCTAGAGACTTAATTTAAGTTTGAATTTATGTTCTAGGGTTTTAATGCAAAGATTTTGTGAGAATTGACTGCTTGGTTAGCTATTTGCACCTAGTCTAAAGTTAAGTAATCTTGCTACTGGAATTGCCTACCTGCGAGGCAGTTTAGTTATTAAAATGTTGTTGGCTTCTTTAAGCTATCTATGAGATATTTTGTTTGCATGTAATTCTTATGACTGCGAAGATATGAACATGATGATGTTTGTATGAGAGGCATTATGAATCTTTGTTGTGGGATTTTTATGTATTTTACTAATTATGCATGCCAGTGATAGTTACCTATGTTGGTTGTATGTCCATTAGAGGTTTTGTGCTCCTTCAGGATCACTAAAGATTTGTGTTCCTTCGAGATCACCAGTTTGTGTTCCTTTGGGATCACCAGAGATTTGTGCTCCTTCGAGATCACCAAAGATTTGTGTTCCTTCGAGATCACCAGTTTGTGCTCTTTTGGGATCATCAGAGATTTGTGCTCCTTCGGGATCATCAGAGATTTGTGCTCCTTCGGGATCATCAGAGATTTGTGTTCCTTTGAGATTACCAGTTTGTGTTCCTTCGGGATCACCAGAGATTTGTGCTCCTTCGTGATCACCAGAGGTAAGTGTCTCCTAAAAGAATTCACTAGAGGCTCATGGACACCATTTGCCAACGGTAGGGCGGGTCTAACCAATCACTTAGATAAGTGAAGTGTGAAAAGTAGAATTATGCATGTCCTACTAGTATGATGCACTTATTGGACATAAGTGTTCAGCCTGACCTCGGTTGTGGGGTTAGTTACTAAGTATTTTATACTCATTCTTTTCATGTTATGTTTTTCATGTAAGTGAAAGGACACTTCGGCGAATGATGGAAGAAAACCTTGATTGTGCCATTGGGACTAGTCAGATGCTTCCGCACAAGAGATTTCATGTTTTCATCCTTAAGAATAATGGTTATGTCAATTGAATTCATAATTTTATTTATTTGTTTCTTTCTTTTAAAATTTCTCACAGTCAGATGTTTTATGCGAGATTGTTGTTTTATTAAAATTGTACTAAGGGTACCCCGATCAAAGATTTTTAGTTATTTGAATTTTGCAAAAGATATTTATTTTAAATCAAAAAGTTATTTTGATTTTTTGTAAAATTATGAAAATGAGTCATTTTAGATATATGCATGCATATAGTGACAACCGAGTTCAAGTCCTAGGACGTCGGGTCGTTACAGAACTACCAATCAAAATAAACCAATTAGTTTCAAGAAAAAAATTTGCAATTAATTTCAAGCAATAAAATGTAATAACAAATTAATTCCAAAATTAAATAGGATGGGAAATAGAAAAAATGGCACTGTGATTTTATTGTGGTTCGGCACAACCCGACCTACATCAACTTCACAAGCTCCTCTTGGTATGTCACTAAAAACCTTGACTCTTTCCATGACTTAGAGTCGAACTGTGAAAATGTTCTTTTGCTGAGCGCAAGAACAAACTCAATCCTTTCCATGGTTGAAGATCAAATCGTTATCACCACTCTTTTTAGGGATCAAAAGCAACCTTTACAAAAGTTTGAAAATGAAAAACAAGATGAGAAAACTCTTCGAAAGAGTAGATTTACAAATTTAAGAACTCAACGAATCAATTCTCACCATACAATAAATCTCTCTCAAGAATTTAAATGAAAAAGAAGAAAATTGAAGCTTGGAGAGAGCAACAATGGAGGGTTTATGTTTTATGGAGGATTGAAAATAATATGAAATTGTTGTTAAAAATTTAGAGAAGATGATGAGTTTAACAACCAAAATTCAAAAATCATGCCACGTGCAATTCCCTAAAGCTCTACTTGTCATCTTTTCATTGGTTCATCATCATGATGATTTGGCCGCCACATTATCATCTCGGGATTTTTTTCGTTAAGCTTGTTTCGGCTATATCTTCTTCATTTGAGCTATGATTTGGGTGTTTTAAATTGTGTTGAAATTGTTATTTCAAACTCTACACAATGGACACTTTAAAACACTAAAATTGTTAGTGAATAAAATTAGGTTTGTTATCATAAAAATATTAATTAATTAATTATAATTAATTAATTTGAGATTAAAAACCAAAAGCTCAACACTAATCCTTTTTGTCATTAAAAGGTTTACCCAAGTCAATAATTTTATTCAACTTTTGTGCACAGTCAATTTTTTAAGAGATTTTTTTTGTCATTTCAAGCACTTTGTTAGCAAACAATCCTTTCTCTTTAAGCATATGCAAATGATCGTTTTTCTTCGAGTTCACATTCAAGAACTTTAATTTTATCTGTAAAAGAAAATTTCTCGTTTTCTAATGCTTTATTGCTAATTCCCAAATCAATAATTTTATTTCTAAAACTAGCAATTTCATCATTTAAGTCAAAAGAACAAGATTTAAATTTCTCATTTTCATTTCTCAAAGCATTCCAAGTCAATTTTCATTTCACATGATAAAGATTTGGGTTTATCATTCTCATTTTGAAGAAACTTAATTTTATCATTCAAAACATTCTTCTCATTACAACAAGAATCATGCAACAATACATTATTAGCTTCACTTTCAAACATGCATTTTCTTCTATCAAAGTTTTGTTCTTAATAATCAAGACCTTATATTTCTTTGATAATTTCAAATATTTAGAGCTAACTTTTGCAATTTCACTTTGCAAGCTTTCAAATGCATCAAATAGTTCATCATAAGTAGGGGATTTTTTACTTCATTTTTGTCATTTTCATCTCCAAAATCGTTATTTGAATGAGCCATTAAGCACAATGAGGATCCATTGTATTTTTGTTTTTCCACTTTATGGACTTTTCCTTGATTTTGAGAATTATAATCTTCACATCAAATAAATCTTTAGTACTACAAGGAGAATTTATACACTATACATATTGTCAAGAAAATTTCAAATATCATAAGCATAATCAAATATTCGTCTATCTAATGCACAATATATGATATTTATAGCTTTGACATTAAAAGTAACCAACTCATTATTCAATGGGATGGTTTTAAATATAGCAAAATGAGCCAAACTATTTACAAATATAGAAAATTTTCACTGTCTACCGTGATAGATCGCGATAGACATTTAAATTTTTTTATATTTATAAATAGTTTGATATTTTTTCTATTTATGATTATTTTTCTTATTCAATTGTAATTTAGCTAAATCATGCTCACAAACGTACAAAAAAATATTGAAATCCATAGCAAACATAAATGTTTTCATTCCATTTCTCCAAATATCATAACTTCTAATACTATCAAAGAATGAGGTCTATCAATAGAATCATCATTTAAAGTTGTCATAGCTCTAGCAATTAAGTTTTTCAAATAATATTTCAACATATTAATAAGATATATCAAAATAATATCTGAGCAATGATTTGTGAAGAAGAGCTACCTGCTTTGATACCAATTGTTGGATTGGTATGCCAACCCTAGATGGGGGGAATAGGGTTTATTTAAACTAATTAAACCTTTTACTAAAGTGAGCCCAATCAAACAAGCTAACACATTTTTGTTAATTAGTAATTTAAACAAAAATTTTATCCAAATAAATTTAATTCATAATAATCAAGAAATTAAAACTAACACTTTTAAAGCACTCTATTTAATTCGAATGACAAGATTGATAATAAATAAAGAAATTAAGAACTACTAATCAACATATATCAATATGAGCAATTAGTTTTAAAAACTAATTATAGCAATTAAATTTCATGCAATAAGATATACTAACAAGTTAAATGCAAAATTAAATAAAACAGGGATAGAGAAATTGACACCAACAATTTTATTGTTGTTCGACATGACCAACTTACATCCACTTTCCAAGCTTCTCTTGGGTATGCCACTACGAACTTGACTCTTTCCACGTCTTAGAATCGAACCACCACCAATGTTCCTTTTCCAGGTGCAAGAACAAACCCGATCCTTTCCACGGTTGAGGATCAAACCGTTACGACAACTCTTTTTCCGAGATCAAGAGCAACTCTTACAAAAGTTTGCAAAAATTAAAGAGCACACTTACAACTCTCTCAATAGAGTGGATTTACCAATTTGTACCACTCAACAAATCAATCCTTGCAATACAATATATCTCTCTCAAGAATAAGATGAAAAGAAGAAAGTTGAAGTTTGGAGAGAGCAACAATGGAAGCTTTGTGTTTATGGAGGATTGGAAAATATTGAAAAAATTGTTTTAGCAATTTGAAGAAGAAGATGAGTTTAAAAAGAGAATGAAGTAGGTGAAAACCAAACTTAATTTGAACCAATAGATCTTTGTAAAAAGAAATTCAAAGGTTGACACATTAAAAGTAAAAAATAAATTTTTTAAAAAAATTTTAAAGTCAACTAGTTGTTAGATAAAAACATATATAATATTAAATTCATTTTCTTTTAAAGTCAATTAGTCGTTAGACACAAACATATACAACATTTAATTCATTGTCTTTTTAAAACCAATCCAAAAATCAACCAGTGTTATTCCTCCCATGCTTCTAGTGGCACCTTTTAATTGGTCCACTTTGACGAAAAAGAAAATATGTCACATCATCAGCTCGAGATTTTTCTGTTAAGCTTGTGTAGGCTATATCTTCTTCGTTTGAGTTTTGATTTGAGTGATTCAAAATGCGTTGGAATCATTATTTCGAGCTCTACACAATAGACTTTTCAAAATACTAAAATTATCAAAAATAAGGGCAAATTTATTATTATCAAAACATTAATTAATTAATTAATTTGAGATTAAGGGCAAAAAAGCCAACACATATGAGGGGTCTCAATGACCTGACTTTTTTTTTTTTAAAAAAAATATATATTCTTTCAAATATGTATAGTTTGCAAATATGTAACGTTCCCACTCTCCTTAAATGCAGAGTGTATACATTATAGAGGGGTTACTAAGGTTTTAAATCTTCTTCTCTCTCTCTCAAGCTCTCTCAATTTCTCAAGTTAAAATAGAAACAATATTTTCTTGAAAAAATCAATTCCCTTTCTCTTTCAAAAGGGTTCCCACAAAACGGTCCTTGCTAGAGAATAGTAGGGAAGACTTTTTGGAGGCGTGCCATATGTGTTGAGGAGATTAGTTGGTGATGAGGAGATATGAAGAAAGTTGTGATCCTAAAAGGTAATATCTCTTTCCTTGTAAATTTTATGCTTAATCTGTGAAAAATATATTTTATATGCACTGTTTTTCTTTTGTTTTGTAAAACTCTAAAACAAAATTTAAGCAAAATTGATCACTCGCTTCCGTTGCATGTGTAATGCTGACAATGTCAGCGTATGGGCAAAGTTTTCAAGATTGTAGGGTCAAGGCTAGTAAGCTTGGTTCATTATGTTCTATTTTGTGAAACAACAATGAGCTCGACTCATTCATTTCCTATTTTGTGAAATGGCAATGAGCTCAACTCGTCCGACTTGAAAATTGAGTCTCAACAGTTCTTCAATGTAGTTATGTGATCATCCGACGACGAACAATAGGCTAAAAGATAGCAATATGTAAAGAATGAAACGCCCTTGGATATCAGTATGCACCAACTATGATAGAAAAATATAGATGTATCATTGATAGAATTATACGTATATGACCCTTTTTTTCTTATAGAAGTATGTCACTGATAGGCTCTAATAGAATTATATGTGCAATTTGATTACTATTTTCGATAAAACTCTGATTGAAGTATATAGATGTCCATCAGTATGCTGATAGACCATACTAGAAAGTATATAGAAATATCACTGATAGAATTATAAGCATATAACTGATAGACGATACAAGAAAAACTATAAGTATATCATTGGTGGATATTTGGTTGGTAGATCTTGGAAAGTGTATTGTTTAATTGATTGCTAAAATATCTTCTTAAAGATATCAATATGTTGAATCATTGTAGAAAACTCAGGATTGTAAGAAATATTTATTTGGTTGATAAATGAATGTCATCTTCAATATATATCATTGTTGGACCACAATTTATGAGCAATAATTATAGGTATACTGTAAACATCGACTACAATTTTTTAAAATTAAAATGACAAACAAACTTGACAAGTTAAATGTATCAAGAATCTTTGGACTTCAAGATAAATATATATTTAACAAGTAGAAACTATCAAGTTATAACAAAAATGGTACATAATAAATGTCAAGAATTATGACGTTTGGTACTTCAATTATGTCAACAAACTTCATATTCTTTTACATTTTTAACATATCAAGTAAAGTATATAGCTTGATGCTTTTTCCTTTGGAAACATTCAACCCTTATTCTTGACACTAGCTTCATTGACATATTTAAAAGCGTCAAGTGCATTTAAATTTAACGTTAAAAAAGTGTCAAAAAAGACGATTTTTGTAGTAGTGGAAGTATGTCACTGGTGGACTCTAATAGAATTATATGTGCAATTTGACTATTATTACTGATAGATTATGACAAACTATGATAGCCACTTATTTATTTATCTGTATATTATATGACTGTTTATATTCAATCTATATATGCCATTATTGATAGATATTGATAGAATTATATGTGCATATTAGATATTCATGACATATGTCTATTAAATGATGCCAATCCTACAAGGTCTATTAGTAGAGCCACGTTAATTGATGATATATCAATACAAAAATCTTTGATTTACAAATGAAAAATCAAATTGATAACCAAATCATATCAGTCTAGCAAGTTCTATCATAAGAGCCACATTGATCGATGATATATCAACCAAAGATGCTCAAATAACAAAACATAGGATCAAATGATATTATTCTATCAAGGTTTATTAAGGTTTAATTTTTCTAGTCTCTTTCTAGGATTGAAGGATATTGTTGTTCTATTTGCTTACAACATAAAAACAAAATGAATAAAAAATTTACAAATACTTTGTTAATACACGTATAACAATCAAATGTATAACAATAGTAAAAACATTCAATTGTCATGATTGTTGGGTTTTATGCCCTAAAACTCATAGATTGTAAATGTAATTATTTAACCGTCATTAAATCATTAATAAACAGTTATTGATGTGTTACTTCAATAAGCATTATTGATTGTTTTTATTTGTTTTGTCTTAATAACCCTAAATCCAATAAACTAACATCCTAGACTGTTTTATGAGTCTTGAGCTGTATGTGGGGACATATGGAGATCAATGTTCAAGATACAGTTTAAAGGGTATATAGTATAGGGATAAGGCTGGGTACCTTATCCTGATTACACTTTGGATACGACCCATCTTGTATTTGATACAAATGCAATGATCTAACACGTTCGTGTAGGCGACATGCGAGTGGGGGTATCCTATGCAATGAGTTTGCATAAGACTGGACCACGAAATAGTAATCACTAGATGTAACTCCGTTGACTAGGGTTTCTATTTCAATAAGATGACCTAGGCAACTTAGTCTTGATCTTGAGTATATTATGAACTCCTGTCCATGGGGGATTGTCCTTTGATTTGTATGGGTAAGAGTAGTCGTTTGTCGACTCAATATGTCTGCCATCTTGGGGACAAGACTAAGTGGGAAACTGGGGACATAATTATACAAGATAAAATTCACTCATTCCCATTTTTAGGGTAAGTAAATAAGTGTTCCCTTAAGTTGTGTCTCTGAGACTTGAACAAAGGGTCCTATCCTCTCACTGACCCGAGAGGGGTTTCAGTTTAATGGTTGGACTCTAATAGGTTGTTCATTAGAGGAGCACTAGTACTTAAGGATTTAGAAGTAATCAAGGGGTAAAAAGGTAATTTGACCCAACTAGTGTTACGAACACTTGTGAATGACTAATTTGCTATTATTGGTCTATATCCATCAACACAGAAATATATCTGTAGTGAGAAGAGTGCAACTGTGGATCTTTAGTGAAGTGTACCCACAGTTAATGAATATTGATTAATGTGATTAATGAGTTTAGTAGATTAATCTCATATTGTTGGAGCTTCTGATCTGTAGGTCCATAAGATCTGCTTGCTAGCTCACTACTGACCAACAAGAATCAACTATGTTGAAAGAAAATTTTGAAATGTTCAAATTTATGAGGGAAAATATTAATTGTATTGGATACAATTCATTGCATGATTTATTCTAAATTTTATTTGAATGTGATTCAAATTATAGCTTTATAATATGGAGAATTAATTTATTTGAATATGATTCAAATAATTAATCATTTATTTTGATAAAATCTATATAAAAAAGTAGAGGAAGAATTAATTAACTAATTTGAATTGGATTCAAATAATTAATTATTTAATTTGGATGATATCCAAATTAAAGATTCTGCAGAAAATAAATAGAGGGAGCATTAATTAATTGATTTGAATTAGATTCAAATAATTAATTATTTAATTTAGATGAGATCCAAATTAAAGATTTTGCTGAAAATAGATAGAGGAAGAATTAATTAATTGATTTGAATTGGATTCAGATAATTAATTATTTAATTTGGGTAAGATCCAAATTAAAGATTCTTCAAAAAGTAAATATTTAAATAAGATCTATATATTTTAAACCATTTAATATGAGATATTATTTGGGTAGATATTTTTTAATATTGGATATTATTAAATATCTGATTTAAAATTTCTGCAGAGGGGTTATCCTAATAGGATTAGGAGTAACCATAGAGTTCTATAAATAGGGTCCTTGGGAGCCTTCATAGAACACACTTTCTAAGAAAATAATCTCTATGATTACTCTAAAAATCTTCTTCTACTAGTTCTCCCAATTTTCTTAGAAAAATTCTAAGAAAATTCTTCTTTCCATTCTTTCAAAAGTGGTTCCTACAAACCGGATCCTTGCTAGAGTCATAGCGATGAAGATCTCTAGGAAAAGGAAGACTACGAGGAGAAGACTATCGGTTCAAGAATTATAGATTGGCAAAGATATGACACTTAACCTTTTCTTTACTTTTTGTACTTTTAATTCTTTCAAAAAAAACAAAGAACGCGATCTCACGCTTCCGTGGGGATTCAATTCCCTTCAATTATTACATCATTGTTTAACTGGTGCAAATTTACATGTCCTACAATTGTGATCAATGCAATTACAATGATTGCATTTGGTAAGGGCTTCACCAATGGAAAACATTCTTTGTTTTTAAGGACGTTTAATGACAGAGTGTGATATCGATGGTATATCAGTAATATTACTTAGGTACAGTGATATAACTTAGGTCAATATCGACAATATCCATGTATTAGTGATATCTGTGATAGAACTTAGGTAGATATCATTAACAGAATATTACATTGATCTCTTGATAGAATCATATCAGTTATATGTAAATATTAGTGATAGTAATCTATTCATGATAGAAGTATATCAAAGATAATATATATATATATATACACACACACACACACTAGTGATAGTAATAAGATTTTCTTTGTGATAGAAACATATGAGTGCTAGTACAACCACCCTTGCTTCAAATGAAAGAAGCAAATATTGAATTGAGATTTTAGAAAGAGAGATCCTAATAAATTTCTTGTGGTTTTTTATTGAAGTCTATCTATAAAAGGAGGCTATCAATCTATCATTGATAGACTTGAACAATTAGGATTTTCTTACTTTCAGTGTAAATTATGATCTTCGTTGATTGGGGTTGATCGATTGAAGGATGGGCTATTCAATGGGCTTTTTGGACATTTTCTATGGGACATTGATATGAGTGATATCTGTGTATTAAGGATATCATTAATATCAATAATATTGGTGTATATGTGATATTAGTGATATTGGTGATAAAACTTTGGTAAATATCAGTGATATCCGTGTATCAATGATATCACTAATATCATTCGTGTATCGTTGATAAAACTTGGTAGTTATCAATGATATCTATATATTGATGATGTTAGTGATATAACTTAAGTAGATATTCAAGACATCCATATATCCGTGATATCAATGATAACAATAATACTAGTGATAGAACTTAGGTATATATTAAAAATTTATGTATATCAATGAATTAATGATAAAACTTAGGTAGACGTCGGTGATATCAATGATATTAGTGATATAAGTTAGGTAGACATTAGTGATATCAATGATATAACTTAGGTAGATATTAATAATACTCGTGTATTAGTGATATTAGTCATATAACTTAGGGGTAGTTGCAAATATAGAAATCATGTTTAAGATAATTGCATATATAGTACAATGCAAGAATATTTGCAAATATAGCAAAATTTAGATTTTGCTTTCAAAGTCTATCAATGATATATCATATTAATATTGTGGTCTATCAGTGATAAAGTCTATCATTGATAGATTTTGCTATATTTGCAATTTTTTTAAAAGGTTGTTGTCCATTTAATTATTATCCTTAAAAATGTTATCCAATGCAATTACCCCATAACTTGGTAGATATAATTGATATCCATGTTCAGTGATATCAATGAAATCTATAAAAGAAGTCTTTTAATGATAGACTTCTATCACTAATAAATATTTATTACCAATACTATCTATAGATGGAGTTTATCAATGATATATTTTTATCACTAACAGGAGTCTATTATTGATATACTTCAAAAATTGAGAATTTTCTGCCTGTAGCATATTTTTGTACCCTTAATGTGCTTTTTCAACATTTTCTATAGGCTAAAGTTAGTTTTTGCTATATTTGCAGTTAGTTTTAAAGTTTGCTATTTTTGCAATAGTTTAGCCTCATTTTGTTATTTATATGAAAACACCTAAATAGTGCTTTATTTGCATTTGATTTGGGGATTTTTTTTTATTAGATATGATGTAATTTGCTAGTGATTTTTAGGTATTTTTTATAGATATGATGTAATTTGCGATAGCGTAGCTAGCTATCTTAGAGCAAATCTACGCTCCCTTTCCTTTTTTGAAAAATCTGCAAATTTGAAAAATATTTTGGGTGGCCACTTCTAATAAATTGGGAGGCTTTCAACAACCCTAAGCATGAAAATTCAAAAGTAAAAGGGAGCCTAAGAGTGTGAGTTTTCTATCCAAAAGAGCGAAAAGTGTTGTAGAAGAGTTGAAGACTGGTCGAGATCCTGAGGTGCCGACCAAGTGGAAATTGAAGGAATTCAATACTAGAAAGTAATTCGAGAGTTTTTCTTCCTAAGTTTCTCTTTCCATTTTACTTTTGTGCTTGAAAACTCATATGAAAGTATGCAATGGCAATGTGTGGCTAAACTCATAGTTTTAGGGTGTTGGATGATTTAACTACGAATTTAAGTTAATATTTTAGTGACATGGATGTTGTTGAATAGTATGTTTTTTAATGCTATTATGCTTTATTATTTATTGATTGATCATCAATAATTGTTAGGTTAAATATATCATTGAGTCATGGTATGTTTAATTGGATCCATAGCATTGAATCTCTACTAATCTTTCATGAAAATAGCAAGGCTATTAGAGGAAGTTGTTGATGACTATGTTTAATTTCATGCCTCTTAATTTGGTTTCAAGAAATTAGTAATCAATTAAGTTGCATAAGAAAGGGTTGTTTTTGAAAAAACAATCTAGAATTTAGTTTCCAGACTTATACATATTGTTTGCACATAATTTAATGAAAACCTAAAGTATGACGTAATGAAGTAATTAATGAAATCAACACCCTAGAACATTCTTATCCCATGAATTTTCACTTGCTTTTGTTTTCCTTGTTTTTAAAATATAAAATTCAAACTCGATTTTGATTCCTTAGATAAAATCAATTCAATTCTTGAATAAATAGGTGAATATATCAAATTTTGTCTCCAATGGATACGATACTCGGCCTTGACGGTTGTATACTATAACTTGACCTGTGCAGTTGCAAATTTTCAACATCAAGTTTTTTATATCGTTTCCGGGGACAAAAGTAACGATATTTTTGTCTAATATTTAAAGAATTGATAGATCTTAATCTAAGGTGTATTTTGTTTTTGTTTTTTTTTTTCTTTTCTTTTCTTTTTTAAAATTGGTTGGTTGTACTTTGGTGTATGCCCCAAGATAATTCTAATCTTCTTCTGTTTGACCCCAAGATTGATAGGACTTACCAGAGGAACCTAAGAGCTCAAACAAATCAAACCGATGATATGATAGAAGAAGTAACACCAAAAGGCAATCTGGGACTATTTCTAACCCACTCTCCTGACGAACCAACCTGAAATAGCAAACATGTCAATAAATTTCAAGAACTTGGAACTCAAATCGGGGTTGATCCACATGGCATGAGAATTGCTTATAAAGGATGTTCCACCGAGGACCCTCACAAACACCTTCGATCTTTCTTGGGGATATGTGGGATGGTAAAGATGAATGAGTTTTCTAACGATGCCATTAAAATAAGACTTTTTCCTTTCTCTTTACAAAATCGAGTGAAGGATTGGCTAGAGACCATATCGCCAGAGAGCATAATCACAAGGGATACACTAGCTCAAACTTTCTTAAACAAATATTTCCCATCAGCAAAGTCACAAAGATTGAGGACGCAGAAAGGCACATTCTGTCAACATGAAGATGAGCAACTCTATGAGGCTTAGGAACGGTACAAGGACCTTTTGAGGAGATGCCCACAACATGGCTACCCAGATTGGTTGCGAATTCAATTATTCTATCATGGATTAACAAGCAACACCAAATCTATCTTGGATGCCACTGCCGGAGGATCCATATTCTCCAAGACTGCCCAAGGAGCCTACACAATACTTAAGGACTTGGCTAATACATCATATAATTAGCTTTGTGAAAGATCATCTTCAATGAGGTCCACCAAAGCTTATGAAGTGGATGAGGTAAGCTCCCTAAAAGCTCAATTGGCTTCTCTTACTAATGCTTTGTCTGAATTGTCTCAAGGAGGCCAAGCCCAAGCAAGTCCATCATCCATAGCTTCCCTTGCAGCCATGGCAAGTCAAAAAGAGCAAAGTGAGTTGGAAATGCCCAACTATGTGGATGAAGGACAATACCGAGGCCAACAACAATTTCCAACTCACTATCTTCCCAACTTGAAGAATCATGAAAAAAATTTCATATACTACCAACAAGTATGTGTTGCAAGTACCTCAAGGCTTCAATGGTACAGGGAATGCAAAGACATCATCTGGAAGATTTAATGATTGATTTTGTCAAAGAAACAATATCAAGCACTACCACATTGGAGAACGCAGTACAAGCCATTGTCAACACTGTGCAAACCCATGGCAAGACAATTCATAGCTTGGAGGTTCAAATTGTCACCTCCCTCCACACAATACAAAAAGGAAAATTTCGAACCTGTTTGGAAAAGAACCCCAAGGAGGAGTGCAATTCCATAACCTTAGAAGTGCCAAGGAGTTGAACAAGCCTATGATGATTGATGATGATGAATCTTCATGAGAGGAAATTGAGGCTACCATAAAGGGTGCACCAACTAAAGAAGCACTTGCACCTAAGGAGAAGGAGGCAAAATCTAAGTCTAATACAAGGAGTACTTCTAATTCTCCCCCTTTTATCTTTTTCTCAACGATTTTTTTAAAGAAAAAAGGTTAATGATTTTCTAAGTTCTAGGTATATTTAAAAAAATAGCAAATTAACATTCCTTTTGCAGAAGTATTAGAACAAATGCCTAAATTGCCAAATTCATGAAGGATGTTTTGTCTAGGAAGAAGAGGTATGGGAACTATGAGAGGGTAGCATTGACCGAGGAGTGTAGTACAGTGCTACAAAGAAAATTGCCTCAAAAGTTAAAAAATCTAGGGAGTTTTTCTACTCTTTGTTATTTAGGCAATAATTCGATGATTAAAGCACTTTGTGATCTTAGAGCTTATATTAATTTAATGTTTTTGTTTGTGTTTAGGAAGCTTGATGGGGGAGAGGTGCAACCAACAACCATATCCTTGCAAATGGTTGATCGATCAATTGCTCGCCGTATGGCATTGTGGAGGACGTGTTGGTCAAGGTAGACAAGTTTATCTTCCCAGCGGACTTTGTGATACTAGACATGGAGGAAGATGTCAACATCCCCATAATTCTTGAGAGACCTTCTTGGCCACCGGAAGGGCCTCATTGATGTCGAAGATGACAAGCTTACATTCCAACATAATGAGGATGAGGTAACATTCAACATATACAAGACCCTCAAGCTTATAGATGTGGTAAGTTATGAGCATCATGTACCAAGTAAGATGGTAACTTCCTCTCATTCCTCTAGTATTAACTCCTTGCATGTTAATCCTTCCTCAGGTGGTAAGACTAGTGGAATAAAGAGAATATTTGATGCTAAACTTGTGAGAAGGATATGGAGAAGCATGTTAAAGAAGATGTAGTGAGTCCCGTGAAAGCTCAAAAAGATGATTCTTTAATGTTGCTTGATTATATTAGAAAATGTGATATAGAGTTGGAAGAACTAGAGAATGTTTTAACTGGCAAAATTATTATGCATGATTACTTTTGTGAATGCCAGTGTGGGCAAAAACTAAAGAAACAAGGTGGTTCAAAGCATGGAATGAAGATACTGAATGAATCGAATTTCAAGCGGAAGCGAATGATCGCCTTGTGTCATTAAACTTATTTTAGAAAACCAAAATACAGAGAACAAAAATTACAGGATAAACACCTATGTTGGCATGCTTTTTAAGGAATAAGGGATAGAAGATTTCCTACCTTTGAAGACTATCTTTAGTGTGGAATTCTTCTTTTCCAAGTCACGAATTGGAAAACTTCTCCAATGAAACAACAAGAATTCTTCTTGTTTTTTGGATCACCACCACAACGTTACCTTAATATCCTCAAGGAAGAATCTAACAGAGGAGTTGTGTGGGCTCTCTATTTCTTTTGGCAAAGGAGAAGAACTTTGTGTGGAAGAGAGAGAGTTGGAGAGGGAGAGCACTTAGGAGAGAAATTACAGAACTTCTTCTGTAAATAGTTCTCCCTTTTCCCCCTTATTTTATGTAAAGTGAGAGAAAGAGGTGAGAAATAACTTCCTAAAAAACGTGGGAAGTTATTTCTTTAATAATATTAATTTAATTATCTTATAGTAAATCATATTTAATAAATATAATTAAATAAAATTAATCAATTAACAATCAATCAATCAATTAATTAACTAATTAATTAAATATCTCTTATTTATTTTAAATTTGAATCATATTTAAACAATCTTCTCTCACATAACCTATAGTTTTAATATGAATCTCATTCATATTAATTTTAACCTATAGTTTTTATATAAATCTCATTCATATAATTAATATTTAAATCTCATTTAAATATTTATCTCTCTTATAACATAAAGTATAAATTTTGAATCTCATTCAAAATAAACTTTATTATAATATATCTATATACATTATGCTCATTGTATCACATTCAATTAATTCCTTTCAAATTAAACCAAAATATTTGATTCTTATACTAACCCTTTATGAGCTAGCAAGGGAACCTTATGAACTTATAGTTAGAAGCTTCAATGATATGAGATTAATCAATTAAACTCTTTAATTAGACTAATCAATATTCACTAACTATAGGTTGCTCCACTAAAGATTTATAGTTGCACTCTCACACTATAGATATATTTTTGTGTCCATGAAATTTACCAATCAACAGTGAACAGTATGTGTTGACATATACAATTGGATCATGTTCAAGAAATAACCTAAAATATCTATAATATATGGATGAGGTTGGGTGCCTAATCCTGGTAACACTATGAATACAACCCACTTTGTAAGTGTTACAAATGTTGCAAGTGTTACAAACGATTTGATCCAAATCGTTTATTTAAGACTGGACCATGAAACTAAATCTCTCTTTATAACTCCGTTAAATGAAGAGTTTTATATTTCAAACGAAAACCGCGTAACTTCATCTCAATCCTAAGTGAGTTATGAACTTCTACTCATAAGGATCGTTCTTTGATTTGTACGGGTGAGAGTGGCTTTAGCTGCCGACTCAATATACCTACCATTTTGGGAATAATGTTGAGTGAGGAGCTGGAAACATAACTCACAAGATGGAAATCACTCCTTCCTAACTCTAAGGAAAGTAGATAGGTTGGTCCCTCAAGTGCTGATTTTGGGACTTGAACAATGAGACCTCAGCCTCTCAATGATCTGAGAGGGACTTTGTTTATAGTTGAACCATAAACAGAATTGTTCATTAAAGGATCAATGGTACTTAAAGTGCAGAAGGTAATTATAGGGGTAAAATGGTAATTTGACCCAGCTATAATTATGAACACTCTATGAAGGATCGACTTACAAAATATGGTTAAATCAACAAACACATAAATATACTGCAATTCATAAGAGAGCAGCTACAGGTCTTTAGTGGTATGCCCCATGATTAATGAATGTTGATTAGTATAATTAAAGAGTTTAATTTACTAATCTCGGATAATTGGAACTTATAACTGTAGGTCCATTAGGTCCCTCTACTAGCTCGCAACAGGTTAAAACAAGGAAATGAAGTGATAAAAGAATTTGAGTGTTCAAATTAATCAAGGGAATTAATTGTATATGATGCAATTAACATTATATATGAGATATACATCATAATATAAAATTTATAATATGAGAAAAACTTTATAATATGAGAATATTAATATTTGAATAGAATTTAACTATTAAATTAATATGAATTGGATTCATATTAAAACTATAGGTTATGAGAGTATATGTATGTTATGACACATTGAATCAAATATATGATATTTGATTTCCTTTAATTAATTAAATAGTTATTAATTAATATTTAATTATTATATATAAATTAATTAAGTCACTAGGTTCAATTCTTTTTATCCAAACGCACCTCGGTACTTCCATCCGCCATCAACAGGCCTAAGCAGGCCTAGTAGCTTTCATATTCCCATATGAGTAGCGTGGTTGATTACTTCCGTTTGTGATTTCGTGCCATTTTCAGTAGTTCCTTAGCTTAGTCAAGTAGGGATGGGGGGCTGATAAGCCGTAAACAAGCATTATATGAATGAATCCAGGGCGTAAGTCAGAATAGAAGTCTTTTCCAAGCCATCAGGTAAGGTCAATCTGATTAGATAGTCTTTTTATTTTGTAAGTCTTCGCTTCTCTACTCGCAGCCTTACTCCGCTACTCGGCCTAAGGAGAAGTTAGACTTGTCATCAACATTGGTAGCAGGTTTCTCTTTGGGTAAGTACCGAAAAATGGAAAGGGAGTCCGAACTGTGCATTTATGTAGGAGTTAAGAAAAAAGCTGTGATTGGTGATGGAAAGATCATACCAATAGGATAAAACATCATTAATTTATATTAATTAAAAATATTCTTTAATTAAAAAGAAATAACTACCCTACAATGCAGGAGAGTGGTGAACGGGGAGGCCAACTTCTTTCACTTTAAATTGAGATGGGATCTCAATTTATGCTTTACGTGAAAAAACACAGAAAGAAGCTCTCTCTCACATTTTTACTCCCCAAAAGAAAGAATTCTCTGTTTTTCTCCCCTCTTTCACAAGGTTCCCACAAACCTCTTTGTCCTAGGAGAATACCAAAGAAGATCCATTGGTGGTGTTCTTTCCAAAAGTGTGATTGCTACCTTAGAGATAGGATCTACAAAGGTATTTAATTTCCTTTCCCCGTGAATCTGGTGGTGTGTTTTAAAGCATGTTTATTTACTCTTGTTTTGTATAAATTCGTAGTAATATAATTGGGGCAAAGCGATTAAACGCTTCCACCAAACAGATTCAAAACCTTACATAAGTTTACGTAAAATAACCATGGAATCTTAGTTTATTGGATTGAATTTAATGCATAAGATAGAAAAAATAACTTCTTATTTTATTCAATAAATAAAATGTATATACAATTTACAAAACTATAAGACCCAAGGGATTTAGGACACACAATTCCCAACAGAACCACCTTGGGATCTGACTTGACTTGTGAGCCCCGTCTAGCTAAAAGACGTTAAACAATACCACTTCTTGGGAGGCAACCCAAGTTCACTGCTTTCTTTAATTTTAGTTTGATTTATTTGTTTTCTTTTATAAGGAGCCACACATATTGGCAGTAGCCTTCTTGGGCATTGTTTAATTCCCAAAAGACCACTAATCAAATAAATTTATAGAACTTGAACCTCACAGTATAGGAGGCAAGACTGAGTCGTCTCCATAGGGAAGCTCGAATGTAGTTTCAAACTAATTAGAATTTCTAGCTAAAGTGATAATAAGGAATTTTGGAATGGATGAAAATTTAAAGCAAGGAAAATAAAGTGTGAGAATGTAAATTGTGGAAAATTAAAGTGCAAGAAAGTAAAATGAGCCTAGCTTGGAATGGATTCACCTAATTATTTTATTTGATCATTGGATTTTCATAAAAGAGTTCTCATGAATTAATGTGCTTAGTTAACTCACCCGAAAAGACCAAGGCAAGTACCCAATTACCAATTAATTACTCAATTAAACTAGATGCTCAATTAACTGGGTTCGATAGTGTCTATGAAAATCTTACATCTACTCTAATAATGCTTAATTAAACTAGTTGCCCAATTGTTTGGGTTCGGTAGCGTCCATAACAAGTAAATAACCGCATTAAGCTTGATAGGTTTAACTAAAACGATCAATAACCTGGATAGCCCTAAGTTACTAACTGATTGCATTCTTGAATTATCCTAGTCATGTAATGTTGTAAAAGGGTTATCTAAACAACCTAAAATTTACAAACAAGCATGCTTCAAATTTGCTACTTTGCAATCAATACATTTGTGCAAAACATATTATGCATTAATCCTTAGCTCAAGGGAAGTAAAAACACACCCAAATACTTGGATTACATACTTAAGATTAACACAACAACATGAAGCACAACATGCATCAAACTCTAGCCTAGCAAAGAATACATGAAGATTGGCCAGATCAAGCATACCGTCTAAGCATAAATCATTAAAAAAATCCAAGAACTACAGAAATTCCATGAGAAACTAGAAATTAAGAATTAATCCTCAAAATCAAACAATGGGTTTCACCTAGCCCTAAGTTAGCATACTTACCTTAGCTTTAAATCTGGTCCAAGATAAGCTTTACAACCATAAAATACTCCCAAGAAGTAAGAAAAATAGTGGGAAGAAGAAGAAGAGAGAAGAAAGTCGGATTTTGAGGCTAAAAGCATGAGGATAATTGCCTAAAAATCAGAGACATTGGGTTTTATACAGGTCGAAGCACCTAGGCACTCAAAGCCCTAATCAAAGCGTCTGGGCGCTTTTGCTCGCACGCGGTTATCTTTTCCTGTCAATCTCTGGAGCGCCTAGGCGCTTGCCTGATGGCTTTTGAGTCCTCAGCGCCAAGCATAGTGCCAAGGAGTGCCTAGGCCCTGGGCAGCTGCCTGATAGCACCAAAAAATGTGTTATCTAGCTCTGTTTAATTCGAGGTTGTCCCTAGATTTTACGCGTTTATTTGGATATTTTATAGGTTTCGATCACTTGTGAGGTAGAACTAGGTGTTAGAGCTGAAATAGAGCCAAAATGAGCCAAAAAAGAAGTTGTATCAACTGGGAAAAAGAGAGAGCGAGAAAATGACCGAAAAGCCCTTGAAGTCAGGCGTAACAACTTTTTTTTCCCAAGAAGGACGTTTTTGGTGAAAGCAGCTGGTGCCACGACGCTCCAAAGTGTTGCTCGCATACAATTCCCGCCAGCGCCACAGCGACATCACGATTCTATAAAAGAATCTTCAGCAGCCTAGGTTGAAGAATCAGCAAATCCAACTGACTCCTACATTCTTTTCTCACTATTTCCTTCCTTTTTTTAGTTAGTTCTTGTATCTCGACGATACCTTGATTTCCGTCATGTTGACTATGGGCTCAGGTAACGTTCCCTAGCTTGGGTTTCTAGGACTTTTCCCTATTTCTCGTAATTGGTAGATTCCAAACTGAAGTTTATTATATTTGTTGATTCAACTCTAAGTTTCATTGTATTATGGTCATTTTGTTGGACGCTTGAGAATATTATGATCACTGCTTTATGATTAATGTTTCATTCCTTAAATTGATTGCATGTTAATCGTAGAAAGCCATATGTTAGGTTAGCTTGCGAATGGAATTAGATGAGTATTGATCTAACCAACCTAGAATTGAACCAAATGAATGTCAAATTAAGCGCTTGAAAATTAAACATTCACCCTAACATTCCCTAGATCTTAATGCAATTAGGTCAATTTGAGCATGCATGCTTTCATCTTTTAAAAGTGGACTAGTTAGTTGCTTAAGACGAATTAATTAGCCTTTCTAATTAATTTGGTTAGGTGTAGGCAATCACTAAATTTTAGTAATGAATAATCGATGACCAATTTTAATGAATAGGAAAATTCGTTACAACCCAAACTTGACTCTTCTCATATAAGTTTTTTCTCTTTTATTCATTGCGTTTATTTTGTGCTATTTTAATTTTATTGTAATCAAACTACAAAATCCTCTCCGGTTACTCCTAGGACTGTAAACTATTTGAGTGAGAAATTCAAGGGCTCCATGTGTCCGACTCGAGCTTGCCACTATAGGGTTTTGGTGAATACGGTAAAAAATTATTTAGGAAGCGGAATTGGGCAACAATTTCACGCCTTCCACTGCATTTTTTGCTTCTTTTTCTTCTTTTTTTTTTCATAGTTGATGCTCCAGAGGTCCTTTTTTGTTCGTTTTCGTTCTATTTCAGCTCTGGGGGTCAATTCTATCTCTTGTGCTTAAACCCTACAAAATCATAGGAAATAAACACGTAAAATCCTAGAACGAGCCCGAATTAAGCAAGAGAAAGTAGCACCTTTTTGGTGCTATCAAATCACCCCCAACTTAATTCTTGATCATCTTGAGCAAGGCAGAAACATACAATCATGCATCAATAATTTATTTGCTTAATTGCAAGGCTCGTTACTCTTGTTTTAACAGTCTTTTAAGATCATGCTTGCAATCAACAATGTAATCCAATAACAATCAATCAATTGAGGCAATTTTAAAAAGGCTCCTTCAAACCTATTCATGCATAAAAAAGTTCAAAGCCCTTCTACTTAAGTCTAAACAAAGCTCGA
The DNA here is from genome assembly GCA_031780015.1 of Citrullus colocynthis. Classification (NCBI taxonomy): domain Eukaryota; kingdom Viridiplantae; phylum Streptophyta; class Magnoliopsida; order Cucurbitales; family Cucurbitaceae; genus Citrullus; species Citrullus colocynthis. Next base: position 220,498 of record QLSR01000077.1, read on the forward strand.
AATAAATTTATATGGCCCTAAATTCGTTTTCCCCTAACTCTGGCTCGAAAGATAAAAAATTAAACTTCCTAAACTCCATAATGGCAATGACATGCAATAAGAGAAAACCAACCTTAGTTTTTGTTATCTTTTCCTTTTCTTTCTATTTCTAAGCAAATGGAGAGGAAACCTAATTCGAAAAGACTGCTTTCATTTTGGCTTGCTCACACGGGTCATGTGAATGTCATCTAACTACGGGCTGAATTCCTTCAAAGATGCCTGAGCTTGCTCATTTCTCGGGAATGCTTTCAACGCAAAAGAAATCATGAGTTGCTTAACCACCCCTAGCTACTCACATCCCAAGAAAGCAGAGCAAACCTCTCCTTATTCTCTCTCTCTCTCTCTCTCTCTCTCTGCTTTTTCTTTTCTTTTTCTTTCAAGATAACGAGGAAAATTGGTTGGTTGAATTCTTGTGCACGCATTACTAAATTGTTGTTTTGGAAAGTCCAATTCTATCACTAAGGCCTTTCGGGGTGACAACAAAAATATAAGCTCAATAATGCTACTCTAAGCATGCAAGACTTATGATAGTTAGATGAAGAACTCAAATTTGCATGAGAGATAGAAGGATTTTTTTTTTTTAAATGGCTAAAAAATCATGCTTGTTTTCTTCCTACATTATCTCAAACATCCAAGATCCTAAATGATTGTATCATCAACGACCATAATAATTGGCACAAGTAACAAAGCAAACAAGCAATCAAATCACACAAATCCGAGCTCAGATGCTCAAGGACGACCAGATATGCATCAACCTAAAGCAAGCTAAACCCAAGCCACCCCCAACTTTCAGAGCATACATTGTCCCCAATGTATCGACATCAAAAACTCGAACTCAAAGCCCTAATTGAAGCGCTTGGGTGTTCAAAGCCCTAATTAAAGCCTGGGTGCTCTCACGTGCGCACGATTATCTCTTCCTGTCAATCTTCAAAGCGCTATCTTTTCCTGTCAATCTTCAAAGCGCCTAGGCGCTTGCATGATACTTGCTCTTGGGTCCTCAACGCCTAGCGCAGTGCCAGGTAGTGCCTAGGCACGAGGCAACTGCCCTTTTTTGCTTTTTTTTCTTCTCTTTCTTCACGGTTAATGCTCCATAGCTCCTTTTTGGTTCATTTTTGTTCTAATTTGGCTCCGGGGGTCAATTCTACCTTTTGTGCTCAAAACCTATAAAATCATAGGAAATAAACACGTAAAATTCTAGAACGAACTTGAATTAAGCTAGGGAAAGTAGCATCTTTTTGGTGCTATCACATATTCCTCTAATTATTTTTCAAGAAATTGATACAAAATACTTATTCAGCCAAGCCTTCTGGTGGGCCCCCGCACGCTCCAAATTTTGTATATCTTCGCTTTATTCTTTCTCATGCATTGAGGACAATGTAGGTGGGAGGCGTACTTCGTACTTGGGTGTGATTTTATCCCGTTATGCAAGCTAAGTTGTTTTCAATTATTATATTCATGTTAACTGAATTTTTGGAAAATTTTGAAATTTTTTTCGACTTGAGCTTTAAAAGATGATGGGAATGTTTTATGGTTGTGTGTTTGTGATGTTGATTGATTATGTTGAGACTTGAATATGCATAATGGATGACTTATTGTGGAAATAGGATAACATTATCTTGAGTTTTGATCTATTTAAATTCCTCTTGAAGTCTCCCATACTCTTGAGCATGTAGTCACTTTAATTTAGAAACTTTGACTTAGAAAGTGATTAAGTTGAGTGTATTTGGTTGTCACTCTGAAAGGCCCCAGAGTTAAAATGCATGATAGTTTGTAATGTTAGACTAAGGAAGAAGAAAAGATTATTTGTGCCTTTGAAAAATGTGTACAAAAATGTATGAGTTTTACATGCCTATCTTTTGCACCATTTAAATTATATTAAACTTGTAATGAGTATGCATGGATTGGGGTTAAAAGAGCTACCATTGTTACGATCATTAAGGATGCCTCTAGGTAAAAGAATGCAAGTTTAAAACGACTGTTGAAAATTAAATATTAAGGCACCTTAGTGGACAAATTACTTGCTTGAAATGTGTGGATTCGTGATGATTGGTGCGTGAGTTAGAGTAGGGGGAAAATTGGAGAAGTTCTCTTATGTCCTAATTTGAGTTATAGTGTTTTGAATTAATTGAGGCTTACACACACACAAATGGGGGATGACAAGATTTGGCATTGAATGATCTTACAGTATCGATATGCTTGAATGTTTCTACTTGAGCTCTTAATATGTTATTTTCTAAGGCATGAATCAATAGCACACTTATTTTGAATTTCCCGATGGTTCTATTTTTTATTTGTTCGGGACTAGCAAGTCTCCAAGCTTGGGGTGGTGAAAAGCACCTAAATAGTGCTTTATTTTCCTTTTATTTAGGGATGTTTTTATTAGATATGATGTAATTTGCTAGTGGTTTTCAATTAATTATGAAGAAAATAAGATTTGAAGGCCAAAAGAACTAAATCGAACCAAAATTGGGTGAAAAGTAGAAGAAAAGATGGAAAAACCTTAAAAACAAGGCAACGAAGCGCAGAGCGTAGCTACGCTGCCCTCTATGCTCTGAACCTAAGAGCTCATAAATTGGACAGTAGCGGAGCGTAGCTACGCTCTCTTAGAGCACGTTTACGTTGCGGCAGAAAATTCTAGAGCGTAGCTACACTACCTTTCCTTTTTTAAAAAAATATTTGGGCGGCCACTTCTATAAATTAGGAGGTTCTCAGCAGCCCTAAGTACAAAAGTTCAGAGGAAAAAGAGAGCCTAAAAGTGTGAGTTTGCTATGAGAGGAAAGTGTTGGAGAAGAGTTGAAGACTGTTCAAGATCCCAAGGTGCCAACTAAGTGGAGATTGAAGGATTCCAACGCCGGGAAGCAATTCAAGAGTTCTCTTCCTAAGTTTCCCTTTTCCTTTAACTTTTATGCTTGAAAACTCATGTGAAAGTATGTATTTGATGGCTATGTGTGGCTAAACTCATAGTTTTGGGGTGTTGGATGAATTAGCTACGAATTTAAGTTAATGTTTTAGTGTTTTTCATGGATGTTGTTCAATTAATATGTTTTTCAATGCTATTGTGTTTTATTCTTTATTGATTGATCATCAGTAATTGTTAGGTTAAATATATGATTGAGTGATTATATGTTTAATTGAATCCATTGCATTGAATCTCTACAAATCTTTCATGAAAATAGTTAGGTTATTAGACGAAGTTATTAATGACTATGTTTAATGCTATACCTCTTAATTTGGTTTCAAGAAATTAGTAATCAATTAAGTTGCATAAGAAAAGGTTGGCTTTGAGAAAAAATAATCTGGAATTTAGTTTCTAGACTTAAACATATTGTTTGCACATAATTCCATGAAAACCTAAAGCATGACTTAATGAAGTAATTAATGAAATCACCACCCTAGAACACTTTTATCCCTTGAATATATTTTCACTTGCTTTTATTTTTCTTGTTTTCAAAATACAAAATCCAAACTCGATTTCAGTTCCTTGTATAAAATTAATTCAATTCTTGAATAGATAGATGAATATATCAAATTTAGTCCCCAGTGGATATGATACTCGGTCTTGACCATTTTATACTATAACCTTTGCACTTGCGATTTCGCACATCATTATGCAAGGAAATCTTTTTTAGTATTTAGTGATGGTAATTAATTGAAAAATAAATAATACACAAGGAATGAAATTGAAACTTAGAAGAGATCCAATAGGAAAAAAAAATAAAAAACATTAAGGACTATAACATAAGTGTTATTGACTGATTTTACTACAGTCAAAACTTTAACATGTTTTGCTTGTATTATGTCAAACATTATGTTTTATGTCAGGCAGATTTTGTCAGGTTTTTTTTTTTCCTTTAACTATTGATATGTGTAGTGCATTGTTGGTTGGCTTTCCTTTTCTTTTCGAGAATATTTTTTTCTTCCTTGAAAATCTTCTTCAGGCTGAGTCATATACATTGTGTCTTATTTACTTTTTTAGGGTTAGCCTCTTTAAATGAAAATTAATATGTATTTAAGAAGAATACTCATGCATTGTTTCTGAACTTTGTGTTTCTTGTTGTTGAGATTGTTGCTTGTAATCGTTTAGACTTAGTTGATTGTCTATGAGTCTTGTAAATCACGAGTGAAAGTGAGGGGAGTTCAGAGCTAGGAGGAGTCTAAGTATGTTGAATTAAGGGGATCTCATACAAAGCTTGGGAGAAACTTTATTGTGAAAGTGAGGAGAGCCTAAACTTAAGGAGAGCCTAATTTGAAACTGAGTAATTGGCTTTACATGAGCTACTAAAGAGAGAGTCTATCAGATAACATTTCGTTGTAATCAATCTATGTGTTTCTCTATCTCTACTATTATTGTTTGATATTAAGTTATTCTATTTATAAGTTATCATGTTACAACATTTTGCTTGACTTTTTGTATTCTTTGTTAGATCCACTTTAAAATTTCAATAAGTTTAGTGTTTCGTACAAAATAATACTTATGATATGTGAAAAAAAAGTCTATCCTTATTTATCAAGGAAAATTTTTAATAGGTGTCCAAATTGGCTGTTATATTTACAAATATGTCACATAAATAATAATTCGCAGGTATGTATCTTTTTATAATTTTTGGAAGAAAAATTATTATAAATAAAAAAAATCAAACTATTTACAAAATAATACTTCTATTGCTCTTTCTATCACTGAGCGATAGAAGTGTATCGCGGTCTATTGCTAAAATTTTTCTATATTTGTAAATAATTTAGCTCATTTTGCTATATTTGAAAATAACACTTTTTGAAACCCTCTTTAAATATTTTTAAGTACTTTTTTTACTCGTCTATCACCAATACACAATTATTTTTTTTTTTTATCTATCACACTAATAGATCACTTTTATGTCTACATTGCTTATAAATAAATCTTTATGTCTATTGTTTATAAATCATTAAATACGTCTATTACTATTGTCTCAATGGTCCCTAAAACATTATTTGGACTTGATAGGAAGAAAACAAATTAAAATTTCTTAATTTAAAAACATTTTTTTTTGTTTAAATTCAACTTTAGTCCCTATACTTTTGACTTTGGTTCATTTTTGTCCCTGAACTTTCAAAATATTTATTTTGATCCCTATACTTTCAAATTTGTTTCATTTTAGTCCCTAAACTTACAAAATGTTTAGTTTGGTTTTGTACTTTTAATTTTGGTTCAATTTGATTATAACACTTTTCAAAAGTGACTATTTTGGTATTTTCATTTTCATTTTTATTTTATTTTTAAGGGATCAAAATAGCCAATTTTTGAAAGTTCAAAGGCCAAAATGTACTAAAAGTTGAAAGTACAATGACCAAAATGAACATTTTGAAAGTATAAGAACCAAAATGAACCAAAATTAAAAGTATAGGAACCAAAATGAATATTTTAATAGTACAAGGACCAAAATAAACCAAATCCAAAAGTCCAGGACCAAAGTAGTATTTAAACCTCTTTTTTTATATATAAATATCTTCTATTTAAATTCAAATCCCTCTTTTTAGTTTTCTTTTATATTTTTACTAAAGTTGCTAACAATAACTGTCATTCAAAGAAAACGAAAAAAGAAAAATGGAAGAACATATCAAATGTAAATATATGGAGAATAAAAAAGCCATGCAAAATATGCAAAATATGGTATCTACTTTTGTCAAGTAATTGTTGCTTTGGTATTGACTTGTAACGTACCTCTCTACCTCAAATTTCATTATCATTGTGATGATGAGAAAAGTCAGGAAGAAATAGATGATGAATAATATTATGTCTAAGCTCTGATACCAATTGTTAATCGATGAGTACCTTTGGAATAACCATCAACAACAACAAACGCAATGGCAAGCAATAGTAAATCATGATCACTAGCAATATAAAGAAAATTGAGTCTACAACAAATCACCCGCTGAAACCTCAAGAAAGGATGACAAACACGCACCAAAAGCATATCCACACAACTTTCAATTTCACAGCAATTCTTTGTTTTTTTCTTTTTCTTTTCACACACTTACAGACAAGAACATGTTAGTAGTCTCATCTTCAATGTTAACATCAGGTACATGCGAAACTTTCTCCCGCTCGAAGCTACCTTCGCCAAGTTGAAGCTGGGAACATCCAGAAACTAACAAATGATTTAATCGGGTGAGATTTGACATGGCTTCTTTGGAAGGCAAGCTTTTCAAATTTCTGCAACGGTATAGATTCGATGTCTCTAAAGATGTAAGGTTTCCCAACCAGTCAGGCAAAGATTCAACGCCGTTGGAACCCACAATTTGCAAAGATTTTAAAGCCGTGAGATGCTCGAGTTGTCGAGGGACTTGCGGTAGTAAACTACTTACTCCCATTTCAACCAACTCAAGATTTTCAAGTGATGAATTGAGATGCATGAATGGACTCCAATCCAAACCTTGCAATTCCCCATGAACTTTCAATCTTTTCAAGTTACGAATGCAGGCAAGTCCCTCTGGCAAGTTTTTGAAGTTTAAGAATTGTTAATGTTAGGACAATCGCATAAGCTCATATCTTTAAGGGACCTGCAGAGATCTAACCAGTTTGGTAGTTTTGTCAATTCTTCACAATGAATAATCTTGAGAGATCTAAGCTTTGGAGAACCTTGAAAAAGGTTCGGAATATTCACTAATTTCCAACAACAAGTAATGCACAAGCTTTCAAGATGAGGAAAACTTGCACCATTTGATACACTCCCTATTTCATTCCAATGCTCTAAACTTTTCATTTGGGAAATATGAAGTGTCTTGAGTTTAGGGAATAATGAAGTCCTCTCACTGTCATAATTACTCCCATAAAATTCATCCCCAATGCTCTTTACACTATCTAGGTTACGAATATGAAGTAATTCAAGCTTCGATAACTGCCCCAACATTGGCAAAGTTTCACATCCTATGCATTCGTATAGAAGTATCTCGACCAAGTTTTCAACAAAAATACCAGTAGGAAGACTTTCACCTGCAAAGTTTTTAATTTTCAAGGCTTTAAGGTTTTTCTGTGGTTGAAGCCCTTCCAACACATTCAAATCATTGTTATTAAAATCTAATCCTCTTTCACTTCTCCAACTCCATTGAAAATCTAGATCAGAAATGTTTTCCTTCTCTGCCAAATTTGCAGCCATGGCCTCGCTTTTACTTCCAAACACGCTCGAGACGAAAAAGGCTTAATTCACCTTTGAAACTTCTCAATGGTCCAAGCTCCCCTATCTTACATCCTTCGTCAAACCCAACTACAAATCTGGAAAGCGTTTGAAGTTGAATCAATCAACTCAAATGTTGAGGCATTTGCTCAATTGAAGTTGTTAATTGAGAAAATTCTAAATGCCTTAAATTGACCAATTTCCTTAGTTTTGTAGGAAGGTTAGTTTTGTAGGAAGGTCTATCATATCACTTCCAAGCCTCAATGTCTGCAAATTATAAAGCAAAACAATAGATTTTGGAAGCTTTCTTATGGGAGTGTGAAATGTCAAGATACCTTAGATGCTTCAATTTAGCAAGGGAATATGGTAATTCATGTATAAACCATGAATGGATAATTAAAACGCACAAGTAGATGAAGTTGGTGATCTTATTCTGAAACACGTGACTATCAAAGGTTGGCATGTGAAACTTTCCAACAACATTTTCACTGCAATAAAATGTTCTTATTCCACGACCGAGTGAAAGAACCTCATCTCTTTGGGATTTTTCATCAACTAAAAGATCCAATCTGAATTTTTAAGCATTTGAAATAGCACATGCAACGTCGTGTATGACATTATGCATCTTGCAACATATAATTCTCCCTCTGTTATCCTTGACAACATCTTGAAACAAGGAGCGAGACAACAAAAGATTGAAGTAGTTTGCTCCAATATCCTCCATCATTACATTGCTCCCGCTAGGTAGTTGAATAAACCCTTGTGCTATCCACATTTGAACCAGTGCTTCTCTTATAAATAAAAAGTCTCGTGGCAAATTTGAACAATAGGCAAAACATTGTTTTAGTGAGGATGATGGCAGACGGTCTACACTTAATTTTATGGTAGATAATATATGATTTTCATCTTGCAATGGAATTCTCATTGGATTTTCCAAAGTTGATTGCAATCCTTCACAACTATTCTTGTCTAACTTCACCATTCCTCCAAACACTTTCACAACCAATGGTATCCCACCAAACTTTTTAACAGCACTTCTCGAACTACACGATCAACTCTTGGAATCATTGGCAAATCGCTTCCAAATGCACATTTTTCAAATAAAGTCCAACAATGATCATCTGACAATTTTTTCAGATGATATCTTTGATAATGCGTCTCCACAATGTTTGCAACTTCATCACTCCTAGTAGTCACAACAATAACACTTCCAAATTTTTTATTAACCTTTAGCAAACAAGCCCTTAACTCATTCCATAGATTGGGATTCTCATTCCAAACATCATCAAGCACGAGAAATACTTTTTGTTCCTCAACAATTTTTCGAGCTTTTGAAGTATAGCTTTCTTTGTGTCTAAGCCACCAACATAAACATTAAGAGTTTCCAAAATTGCTCTTAAAATCTTGTTGATAACAAAAGGTTCAGACACACACACCCATCTCGCTCTATCGAAATTCTCCCTTATCACTTCATGATGAAAGATCACTTTCGCCAAAGATGTTTTTCCTATTCCACCTATACCAACAATAGGCAAAACAGCTAGAGCTACTTCCTGACTGCTAAGATCAAGTAGTTTATTCACTATCTCCAACACTTCAATTTCCCTCCCTATAACTTCAATCTCATCAAGAAACGAGTCCGTCTCTAGAATCTGGCTAAGGTCGGATTCAACTTCTTTGGATGTTATAGCAACAAGCCACACAACTCTGGCCGCAGAATAATGCTCATCTAAATTTTTAGCAATAGTTTTAATTCTATTGGCCATTTTGAGACGAAAAACAAGAGGATTTTTGGAAGATCAAACGAAACTACGTACCAGTCCGGTTTCCACCTTGCGTCGAAGATCTTCGTATGAAAGCTCGTCAAGTAAAACATCGGCTTCGAAAACGATATCTTCAAGCTTCTCCAACCATAGCTTCAGGGCTTGATGCTCTGCTCTGATTCTGTCAGCATCGCGTAGGATGGCTTCTACCATGAGCAAAGAGTCTCTGAGCTTTGAGAGCTCCTTCTTAAACCCCCATGCCAGACCCATGTGCTCTGCCACAACCGTCACTGTCTTCTTCAACACTTCCTCTACAGCAAAGCTCCACAGAAATTCTGCCATATCTTTTCTTCTCAGTTTTTCCAACTTTGCAATTCAAGAAGATTTTGGGATTTTTGTACCGACGCCCCCTGAATGAAAAACACCACTTTATAGAAATAAATATATTTTTTATTGTAAAAATTGAGTTATCACAACAATTAAAACTTTAAAATTCAACCCTAAAATTTCTATTCATGGAATTCCAATGGATAAAAATTTAACTATACCATTATAACAATTTCTATCATTATTATATAAGTTTCTGAGTCCAATTTTAATACTTAAATAAATTTGTTAGCTCAATTTTCTATAATTTAAAGTTTAATAATATAATTGCAAGTACCACCATACTTTAAGTGTGATTTTTGCAATTTGCCCTTCTTTTTAACATTTTACTTCCGAATCATAAAATTTACTGTAAATCCGTTACAATCATGTGAAGCCCACGTAATTGGCCTTGATGCTCGATTCTTGACATTCACTTGCTCATCTCGATACTCATGTCTTCTTTTTTTATGGTTCATTTTAACTCTTCTATATAATAGTTCGAGAATTGAGAACAAGTAACGAGGGATGGGCCATCGATTTGAAATTACGGAGCATTTGTGTTCACGAAAAGATAGTGTCATCCAAACTTATATACATGACACCCTTAATCCATGGACTTCCATGAAAGTTTGACAATATAAACATTTGAAGATTTGAAATAATACTATGTTTTCTAATGTAATTTAATTTCAAAGATCCTTTTCTAAATAGTAGCCAAGTTTTTAAAGCTTAAAAAGAAAAGTTTCAGAAAATGATTCTCTTCTTAAGGTAAAAAAAACAAAACGTAGGCACATAAGTTCTTCTCCCAAAAGAAAATTTTTATATTAAAAAAATAGATGTAGTGATCAAACAAGAAACAAAAATTTACGACTTATTTAGTAGACAATTCAAATTCTACTTTATGTTTTCAGATTCACTGAGTTCAGCAAATATGTGTTTCGTAGGTAATCTAGATTCTATTTTGAAAACTGTTTTCGGATTCTATATTCCAAACAATGCAAATTTGAAGAACAACATTTTTATGTTTTTTATGTATCCATATTTTGTATTCAAAAATTTAAAATGCATAATTATATTAAAAAAAAGATTAAAGAACAATAACAAATAAAGTATTTTATGTTATGAACTCAATTATTTTTGTAAAATTAAAATATGTATTGAAAAAACTATAAAGATGATTCATCACTTTAAACAAGGATGTTAAACAAAAAGCACATACACACTATAACGACAACTGAAAACTAACAATAAGAAGTAGGCAGAGGCACACAAAAGTTGATAATCGAGTTCAATGAAATCCACCCTACGTCTGGACGAGGAGGGAGTGTGCCCAGGAAAGATAATCCACTATCATTAAAAAGTCAAGTACTTACAACGTAATACTTATCTATAATACAACATCTACTACAGTGATTCACATAAAGCCCAACCCACAAGTCCACCTAAACTCCCCCTAGATGTGAGACTCCCATTCAATTGTACTTAGCCTCCCCATAAGTGTGTTAATATTAGTGTTGAACACTTCAGCTTTCAACAATGTGTGAGACTCCTCTCCACTTGATTATCTTCCTTGTAGCTTAGTAAACTCCCTTCACTGGTGAATCTGAGGTCTTCCCTTAGATAAATAAATCCTTCTCAAGAGTGAAGTCTTAGGCCCCCCTAAGACGAAGAATCCCCTCTCTTCAGCGATGCCTTAAACTCCCCCTAAGATAGAAATTATTTGCAAGGTTTTGTATTTGATGATTGAAGAACTTGCACAACGGAAAACAATGACCAAAGAACAAAGCACAAAGTTACACCAGTCCCCCAGCAATCAGAAACTTTTTTTTGCTTTCAATAAAAAAAATTGGCAACCCTCGATCATCGCTATGAAACTTCTTTTATAAACCGACCTTATAAAAGGAAAGTGAATTCCCAATTGGAAATAATATGATGCGCCTCAAATAAGGAAAAAAATTTTGAAAGAATATTTCGCCTTTTGAATAAAATAAGTTGAACCTTAAATTGAAAATATTGGACAATATAAAACTGTAGAGAATTTCCCGACTAAAAAAGAAAAATATTCTACTAGAGAAATATTGTCTGAGACAGATGTTAAGACTTCATTTGAGACAATAGCAAGAACGATCACAAGTTGCCTTAAAACAATAGAGAGCCAACCAACAAATCTCTAACAAGCTCCCTCTTTGGTCCAAATGTTTTAAGGAACAATCAATCAACAAAATAAGAATTGTAAAAAATGAAGTCTAAACATCAATAGTAACAACTGAAAAACACAAAGAACATTACAATAGATATCAATCAAATAAAGGTAACCAGTATCCAAACAAAGCAATCAACCAAACAACCAAAACCAAACCAAACACAGAGCCACCGAGCTAGCTCCCCACCATTTTCTCCCCCTTTCTGACTTAAAAACAAAAAAAAAAAAAATCAATCTCTCCTTTGCAAAGAGGAACCACCACTAGATTTAGACAATGTAGCCCGCATCACTCGCAACACTTCACCCACTTCAATTTTTCATACTTGGAGCTTCTACATCAATTGATGAATGTTTTTAAGACTCAATCCGCAACAAAGAAAGAATATGGCTGCCAAAAAAAGATGCATTTAAAGCTTGGTTGGGGCCATCAATATGAGAAGTCATGTTGGTGATGTCAATGTCAGGAACATGATGGCTTTGCAGGAGCCTCGGATGAATAGTGAAAAAACCAGGAGGATAACCAATGGGTTTAGTAGGAGTAAGCAAGTCAGGTTTCTAAGATAATAAAATACCATAGATTAGTTGAAGGTAACATATGGGTAAATGGAGAGCATTGGACACAGTGTGGTGCTTTATATGGTTCAGAACAAACACACCATAATTGAACTGAGCCCGAGTACCAATTTGGTAGATAAGGTAGCAAGAGAGATAGAGATGCCAAACTTATGAGATGAGGAGCACCAATTTGTGATTCCAATCTTGTGTAGAAGGCATACTTCGCACTTAGCACAACAATAGGCAATTATCCCTTTCGAGGCCACGAAGAATGGGCACCAGCTGCTAACTCAAACACTAGGTCTTTCAAAGAGGGACGTTGTTTGGTCACATTTTCAAGTATCTCTCTACGAAGACACTGTTTGGTCACCTTTCTCAAGGCCTATTAGGTTTAGAGATTTTTTTTTTTTTTAACTTCAACTTCTGTTGTAGTCGCTGCTACCTCCTTGAGCCACCACACATCTGCTCTGTTCCTCTCACAAAATTGCTAAGCTTCTGAGTCGTTCAGCATTCTACTCGTATAATATTACTCAACTTGATTCTCAAAACAATCTAAAAATGCTTAAGTGCAACTTTTGTTATCCAACCAAACCTAACTACATGAAAAGTGTCTAAGTAACACTTTCACTATCAAACAAACATAAAAAGTACAAAAAATCATAAGCATGGCTAACATAATATTTCGCCATGAAAACTATAAAATTTTCAACAAAGTTTTCCTTGAAGTTCTTAAGTGTCTTTTTGATATTCAAAACAAACTAAAAAGTACCTAAAAAGTGTCTAAGTGACACTTGAACTCCTAAAACAATTTTAAAGTGGCAAAGTGTAACTTTCAAACTCAAGACCAACCTAAAAAGAACCTAAAAAGTGTCTAAGTGGCTTCAATTGTCAAAACAACTTAAAAAGTTTCTGAAAAATATCCAAGTGACTTGTTAACTTCCAAAACAATCTAAATAGTTTGTAGATGTGCCTTTTTATCATTTCCGAATTGCAAAACAACTAAAAGTTGTGGCTAGTAATCAATTTTGTAAACAAACAAACTTGGCTACCCTTGTGGCCCTTAGATACAATCAAATAAAAAAATATATGTGAAAATTCAAACAAAAGCTGGCCACGGGAACCATCTCTTTGGCAAATACTACAAGCTGGCTACTTACTAAATATGTTCTCTTTCGTAAATAAGAGATTTTGATTCCACACATCCTTACTATACATATAATACGAGTAGCTATAAAACTCAAGCGACAACAATAAAATCACACTTCTGTTTTTTTGCTTTTCTTTTCTTTTCCTTCTTCCTCTGCTAGACTACTTCTGTTACAAAATCCAGATTGTTTCTTAATGGAATAATCTTATTGGATTATTCAATTTATTTTTACATTTTTTTTCTTAAAAAAGTCCTTTTTTTCCCATCTTACAAACAAATTCCTTTGTTTTTTGTGTTATGCAGTTTAGAGGATAATTAAAAAATATATATAAATAAATAATTTAAAAATCTTAAGCTTCTTATGGTCTTAATAAGTGGTTGAATCTAATTTTAGATATCCTTTTCTGTCATTTCTGGGCAACCAAAAGAACAATCCATTTTTTTTCTTTTTTTTTTTTTCTTTTCTTTTTTTCCCTCACAATGAGTGTAGATTTTGTCATCCATTAATCCTTATTCTCTTCCATTTTTCCTTTTTTTCACTCAAGTGTGACGGCGGGGTCAGATGACTCTGTAGGTACGATGACAGGGACAGACGACTCTATAGGTGCGACGACGGTAACAAACGAGCATGACGATTGTCACACCCCCTAAAAGTGAGTGCGAATCTGTACACACCCGTTCGCGTGTAACTTATAACATTAATCAACACCAGATCATTTATTTCTAGCTATATGCCAGTTGAACACCATAAGTTAAACATAACTGCTTAAGCCAGATGATTAAATCATAAATCATCATAACAAGTATTCGTTCTATACAGCACAAAACCCACTTTCACTATACTCCAAGGAACATGCATGACAAAAATATGTACATAAACTGTTTATTTACAACTATCCCAGAGAACTGATCCGAAGCAAGCCCGACGAGAATCTTTAGTAGGCTAGGCGTCCCGGACATGCTTGCTACCTGAAACAATAAAACAAACAAGCAAGAAAGCGTGAGCCTAATGCCTAGTGAGTGACTGAATTTAACTAATTACTAATAAACTTCCTTGAGTTAACATGGATCATCATAAAACTACCACACACACACATATATATATATATAATATATATATATATACACAAAAATTCCTAAATCAACAATACCACAAGAGCATAAGTGTTACAATTATCCCTTTTCTAGCTAAGGCGGAGCGAAACTCAACGCACTCATCCTCGTGTATCAATACTCATCATTCACATATTCAAATGCCTTCACACGGGTCCCTCGGCACAAATGCCTTCACATATCATCCCTTAGCATTTCAAACCCTCAAGTGCCTTCTCATATTGTCCCTTGGCACTGAGTTCCATATCAATCCACTGCTCAAGTGCCTTCACTCGTGGTCCCTCAGCACTGAGCTATCATGTACTAGGTTTCCATATGCCTTCTCACAAAGTCCCTCGGCATTGGAATTTATTTCAATCAATTTCTCAAGTGCCTTCGCACATGGTGCACTGTGTATCATATATCGTATTCCCCATAGGCCTTCACACGTGGTCCCTCAGCCGTGAGTTGCATTTAGATTCCATATGACATGATAGTTTCCACTCACACATTGCTAAAAATAGTCATTATATGAAATAAAAAGTCACGATTTGTCCTAGGCCCCGAGCGGATTATATGCCTTTCCGAGCTCTTCTTAGTCTGTAAATACACATTTCTCACGTTAAGCTTCCCTTAACTTCCTTTCCATGATCATTAAGTGTGCATAATTAAACTCTAATCACGTTCCTTCACCGAGACTCTCATATTCCCAAAATAATCATAATTAGCGAGATTCTATGTCACTAGCAAGATTACGAGCGACATTCCACTTTTCTAGCGAGATTACAAGCGAAACCACACAACAGGACACGACACTAGACACTAGCGAGATTACCTAAGGAGCAAAACTTAGCGCGAGCCAGTGAGATTTGTGAGACAAAAAGCTCCTCTGCACCCAGCGATACTCGTCTCGCTAATCACACTTTAATTTCTCAGCGACACCTGACAGCAGAGTGTTCTCCTTTAATTCTCACTTCTATCTGTTAAAAATCATATTTCCAGCCAGATTTAAAACTTCTTCCCTTCTACAAACTTGTAGAGAAATAAGTCTTTTATCTTACTTCAAGGTCTCAAAATGAAAGTCCTCTTCGTTTGAGAGATATTCTCAAACAACCCTGAATTGCTCCCAATCGTCTAGCAATTCAGCTCCGATCTCTTCTACCTGGAGTTTAACACATTTCTACTCAAATTCGGCTCAAGTATCCTTCATGGAAATTGCTAGAAATCAAGTTAACTTACTAACCTTAAAATTTCAACCCTAGCCACAGCTTCCACAGTTCATTCTTCTCCAAACATTGAACGATGCTCAGATTAAGCCACACCAGCCGAATTCTCCGTTCCAGCTTTAGTTCCTCCACGAAAACAATGAGAATTCCACTCCAAACCAACATAAACACCTTCTTATACCTTCTCTCATTGTTCAGCTTCGAAATGGGATCAACTTGAGCTCTGAAATGTGGTTAAAATGATTAAACACCCAGTCCACTCATATATGTATATACCACCGACTTAATCTCCACTTCATCTCTATATATTTAACTAATCGACGCATACCTTCTCTTCAATGCATAGTTGTGCTAACCATCTAACGCACAGTAGCCTTCAACGCATGGCTGTGCTGATCAACTAACGCACAGTAGCCTTCAACGCATGGCTGTGCTGACCAACTAACGCACAGTAGCCTTCAACGCATGGCTGTGCTGACCAACTAACGCACAGTAACGTTCAACGCATGCTACCATCAACGCCTATCGCACCCACCTCCTTCACATCTGCGTCCAAGCCGAGCTACCTTCTTCAATGCATATCTATCAGTGGCAACTCCTGTCAGGCCTCGGCTATACTCTCAACGCATAGCCACACCAATGCATGGCCAACACTTAGCTATTTTTGCTCCCACACAACTCGGCCATCTTTTTCTACTCAATGCCCATTTCATAATTTTCTTCTTAACTTGCCTTCTCCCAACGCCAGGTACGGGGCTTACAACGATGGTGTGGACGACGATTTTCAAATATTTTATTAAATTAACTCCAAAATTCTCAAATATCTTATCAAATTAATTTAAATTGGTTATCTTCTCAAATTATCTCAATTTTGGGTCTAAACTCCAAAATTAAATAAAAAAAAATCTAAATTATTTAAGATAATTAATCTAAAAAATTACCTAAAACTTGGGATATTATAGTTATGCGACTAGAGTTAATTTGGAGTGGCCTAGTAAAAATGAGCCAAGGATGCATTGGACCCACAAGTTGCAAACAAGGAGTACCCAAGAGTTACAAACTAAACTACAACACCTAAATCTAATTCAAAAGAGTCTAAATGGGGTTCTAATACTTAAAACTCGTTGAAAACTTCGGTCGTTATAAAATGTGCCCAAATAATGCTGAAACTAGTTAGAACGTACAAATAAGAGCTTCCAAGCATTAGAGACAAACATAAATAACCTCAAATTAGTTTGAAAAGAAATTTAGAGTGTTATACCACTTATTCTTACCCAACACGACTCAAAATTTTGCTAGTTTGTATCTAATTAAATTTAATCATACATATTTGGAGCCGTTATGAAGTGGGTAATTCAAAACTAATTTTGAAATACAATGGGTAAGTGTCAAAACTCACAAAAAATAATAAAAATACTAAAACAAGTTGTTGGACACCGAGAACTTATTGTTGCCAAAGGAGGGAAGTGCACCGTCATTGGTCTACGCCCAAACCGCGACAAATTGAATCTTCCATCACATACAAGTGAAGCCGCTGTACTGATTTGGATTACAACGTTTTTTTTCTTTCTTTCCCCTTTTCTTTATTTTCTTTTTTTTTTTTCATCCATTTAATTGCTTCCAAAAGTTATCTTTCTATTTTTCCTTTTTTTTCTTTTTCTTTGCAATTTCTTAAACCTTTATTTTCTTCTCTTTAATTCCTTTTTTGTGTGGTTTTTTTCTTTTTTTCCTTTTTTTAACCATCCAAATTTTCTTTTATAAAAGAAATACTAACTTTTCCAACACATACTAATTCCAATTTTCTATGTACTCTCTTGAGATTATTAGAAACCAAAATGTACTCCATTAAAAAAAAAACATTTTAATAATCATTAAATTAAATAATAACTTAAACACCAAAATGTTTAAAAGCAAATCTCATAATAAAGCCCAAAAAGTCCAAAATGACGTCATTTACCAAAAAAAAAAAAAAAAAAATTGATTTTGGCTTAAAACTTAATTTATGTAATATTATAACTAGTTTTTTTTTCGGTTTAATGATTCTTAATGATAATTAATACGAGTCATAGATTGAAGACACAAAAAAATAGTCATAAAGGTTAAAATATTAAAAAATATTCCATTTTTTTTATTTGTCAATTCAATGACTCTACAAAGTGGCGCCTTTTAATGATGGTTAATTCTAATCATAGATTGGTGACACAAAAAATATGTCAAAATAGTTGGAAAATCTAAAATTTCACATGTCTTCCTACCAAAATCATGTCTTTTTTGTTTTCTTACATTTAATTACTATTATTTTCAGTCATAAATTAATGACACTGAAAAACTGTCAAGAATTTCGAAAAATCCGAAAAACTCCGTATTTTCTCACAAAAAACACGTGATTTTAGCTTTAATTGGTTGTTTTTCTTTTATCTTTCTTCTCTGTTTTTAGCACCATTCAAGACTAAAAAAAAGTGATTTTTATTACCGTGATTAGTGTTCCCGTTTTTCGTCGTTTTACTCCTCAATTTTACAACTTACATTACTTTCAAGTTATTAATTAGGGCTACGAGGCAGTAACTTGAGTGAGCCAACAATGGAGAAATTAACTATCATTTGAAATTCCTAAAACACCCTCGACTTTATAAAGAATGGAGATCTCGTCGGTTCGTCCACAGTAATGCTTGGGATTCTCTTTCACGATCTGAACAACTGTTTGCAACAATTGGAGCTTTGTTTGTCCCACAAAAATTAAAACACATACAAAACTCATTAATATCCATATACCCTAATATTAATGTTACTAAATATATTAACTTTAACATGCATATACATGTCTGTTTCTCCTATGCAAGGACCCTGCCTCTAACCAAGTGGAGAATTCCCATTTAGACTAGGAATGGAGGAGGAAGTGGACCAGAAAAATTCCCCACAAGCTAAATCGGACATCCCATTCCCTGTCTCACTTTTTTTGATGGGGACAAAGAACCCATTTTTGTCCTCGTCATTTCTGGTAGATATCTTTAGACATGAGCATAGTTCAATTGATGTAAACTATATACTCTGGACTAAGCAGTCATAGATAAAAGTAGCTACTTTTATATTAAATTAGATGTGATTAGCAAAACATATGCAAATTTGGCTTTATTCTTTTAATGTAACTTTGTATTTATAGCAAAATTTTCAAATTTGATTTCCGAGTTTTCTTATCTTATTACGATCTTTCTCTTTCGATTATTTTCTCTAATGCCTGTCTAACGTCTTGTTCTTTTTCCTAGTCTTTGATCATATTTTGATGGTATATTAGATGTATTATTGATATATCAAATGTAAAAATATATTGATTTATGCCATTGATATACTTTAAACTTGATATACCAATCCAAATTTGAGGTAGATCAATTGTATAAATGGATATATTAAGATACACTAAATATAAGTAAACCGATCAACTAAACATTAATACGTTATATTGGTAAAACTCATTAACAAAACAGATTATCATATATTAAGAATAACATTTGCATTTAATCAGTGGTGAATCCATTAAGAGACTAGAGGCACAAGCTCCTCAAATTGTGACACTTTACATATATTTATGTTGTTCTTTATTAAATATTAAAAAAAACCAATTTGTAGTGTACTTTAAACTATATAAAAGTTTTCTAAGTTCGACTAAATTACCATGGTAATTTCCCTATCTTCATACACATTAATCTCCTCAAGTAATTGCAACATCTCTTCGCAATAATTTATGAAAAGACTTAGGAACAAAACGTTTCCTTCATGAGAAGCCTGATTTCTTTTCATGAAGGTGTTGTATGATCTTCACAGTTCCTTTTTAATAACAAATTATTCCACCATGTTAGAGCATGTCGAATCAAACAATTTCCTCTTTCTTCCTTTCAGTATAGTGATGGTGATCAAATATGACATCAATTTTCTCGGCCCAAAAAAATACCCTTCTTTTCCCAATAGCATTCCAGCTTTCTTTCTTTCTTTTGTTTTCCTCTTTACCTTTCTGCACTTACTTGATCCTTCAGCCAAACTGAGATTTTAATTCTTTTTCTTTAACTACAATCAATGCTTACATACAAAACATTTTTTTCCCAAGCTTCGCTGGGATATTTGTATGGATGGTCCATTTTGAAAGGCCCACTCGAAGTTTTGTCTCACTTTAAAAAAACACTCGAAATATGGTCTTTTGCTGATGTCATCACTGCGTGAATTTACCACTTTAACTCTTCTTCCTTCTTCTGCCATTTCATCCCGCAGCTTTTTTCTTTTTTGTTTTTTCATTTTTTCTGCTTTTTCCTTTTCTTGTTCTTTCCTTTGTTTTTTCATTCCAGCGAGACATTATTTTTCGGAGATTTCAATCTATGTTGCCTTTTTTTTTCTATTTTTTTCTTCCCAACAAGACTTCCGTAGTCGAGAGGAATCTTAACCAGAATGAGAAGAAGAAAACGAGCTGATCAGAAAGAGGCGAGAAGAAGATCAGTGAGAGAAAGAGCGTTTGGCATGGAGTGAGAATGAGAACGAGAGCGAGATCAGCGAGAGCGAGAACGAGAACGAGATTGAGATTGATTTTTAAACAATAACGTGCATTTGGTGTGGAACAAGAAAGAGAACAACGAGTGAGAGAGAGACCATCGAGATTAGTGAGAGTGAGAGCAAGATTGAGAGAGTGTCTAGTGTGGAACGAGAACGAGATTGAGAATGATTTTTAAACAATAACGTGTGTCTGGTGTGGAGCGAGAAAGAGATCGATGAGTGAGAGCGAGACCATCAAGATCAGGGAGAGCGAGAGCGAGATTGAGAGAGTGTCTAGTGTGGAACAAGAATGAGAACGAGATTGAGATTGATTTTTAAAGAATAACGTGCATCTGGTGTGGAACGAGAAAGAGAATGATGAGCGAGAGCGAGACCACTGAGAGTGAAACCAACGAGATCAGCGAGAGCGAGAGCGAGATTGAGAGAGTGTCTGGTGTGGAACCAGAACGAGAATAGAGCGAGATCAGCGAGAATGAAAACGAGATTAAGACTGATTTTTAAACATTAACGTGTGTTTGGTATGGAACGAGAACGAGAATGACGAGCGAGACGTATTTGTGAGGCATGAGAATGGGAAGCGAGATTGATGATCTCACAATCACTCTTAAATCTCTCGTTCACTCTCATTCTCGCTCTCGCTCTTTCTGATCAGCGTCATTCTCTTCCTCTCATTCTAGTTAAGATTCCTCTCATTCTAATTATGAAAGTCTCGCTAGAAGATGAAAATGAAAAAAAAAAAAAAAAAAAAGGGCAACATCTCCGAAAAAGAACATCTCACTAGGAAGATGAATGAAAAAAAGAAGAAGAAAAGCAAAAAAACAAAAAACGGACAAAAAAAATGCAGGAACGAAATGGCGGAAGGAGGAAAGAAAGAAAGGAGGGTTAAAGTGGTAATTTCGCACGGTGATGACATCAGTAGAAGACCAAATTTCGAGTGTTTTTAATTTGAGGCCAAATTTCGAGTAAGCTTCTCAAAATGGGTCATCCGTACAAATATCCCTGAATAATATATATATATATATATATATGGCCTTTTCATCTTTGCTTTTCTTTCCACAATTACCAAGTGTTTTTTCTCTCATAATTTCTCAGAAGCATACGAACACGAAGAAGAAAAACTTTCAATGGAAAAATAAAATAGTAAGCTAAAGCCTAAAGTTGCAAATTTCTAAACTTAATCAAATAAAGATAATACTCAAGTTGTTCTAATTCTCGAATACTAAAATTCCCAAATCAATTCGATTTCAATTTAAGGATTGTGCTAGACACATATTGCCTTAAAGATCAAAGATCTTCAAACAAAGAATAAGTTTTTTGGCCTAAGATACGAACACTCCACAAGATAGGAAGATCTATCCCTCTTGGTGTGCAACTTGATGCATGAATTACAAAATTCAAAAAGCACAAAGACCAAAATTAATTTATTGTAAACTGATCAAACAACCTAATAGCCAATGCTTTAAATAGTCTCTCAATAAACCCGAGTGAGCTTAGCTCAATGGTACTAACATGTACTTCCTATCTAGAGATTGAAGGTTCAAAATTATTAAATAAAATATAATAAATATTTGATGCATAATCGTTCATATTAGTGGTACATGTACATTTCAATCACTTGTATAAAATGGTTATAGTTGAGCCAAGTTGCTTGTGATAAAGGAAACTTGGCTTTTCCTTTACTCAATTTAGTTCAAGCCATGTTATTGCTTGTCCTGCATTTGCACTAGAATTCAATGTCTGAACCTATTATTTCACCAGTAATCCCCACATGAGCAAGTACCATCCTTAAAATGGTGAAACCGACGAGCATCTCTAACTATAATTTCTCTTCTTGCAACCTTCGATACAAACTTCGTAAACATATGACAATCGCCACAAACTCGGAGATTCTTTTGAAGTCTAATGACACTCCCCGATCCAGAATTCAAGAGCCCGAAAACAATGGCAAGCTTTTCACTATGCACAAATAGAAGCTTTTCTTTCGTCTCTTCCTCCACATCATGTAATACAAAGTTCAAATCAGGGCTGTACCCTTCTTCTTGAATCCTATAGACCACTTTATCTAACTCAGAATAAATCATTTCAGTTTGTGGATGAGATTGATCCCCAGCCACAAATGTATGAACCTTGTTTTTTATCTGAATAGTTGTGTGGCCTGCAATTTTTCTAAGACCTCTTTGCTTCATAAGAGCCCTAATCTGGTCTGCTTCTTTTCTTTTCCCAGATGAAAGATAAATATTGTACAAGAGAACATATCTCCCAGGATTTTCGGGGTCCAGCTCAAGTAAATGCTTTGCAGCAACTTCAGCCAATTCTACATTTGAATGTATTCTACATGCCCCAAGCAATGCACCCCAAATTCCAGCATTTGGCCTAATAGGCATTTTTGAGATAAAATCATGAGCTTCTTTAAGCTTCCCAACTCGACCAAAGAGATCAACCATACAAGCATAATGTTCGGGTCCTGGTTTCAGCTCAAAATCTCTACACATGGCATTGAAGAAATCCCATCCTTCTGCAACCAATCCAGCATGACTACATGCTGCCAATAACGATACAAATGTTATGTGGTCAGGCTTAGTTGAGTTCTTCATCTCATTGAAGAGACAGATTGCCTTCCTACCATGGCCATGTAATCCATACCCTGAAATCATGGTGCTCCATGATATAACATTTCTTTCCTGCATGTTACCAAAAACTTTTCTGGCATGTACTAAACTTCCACATTTGACATAGAGATCAATAATGGCAGTTTCAACCATTATTTGGTTTTCAGAAAACCTCCGGATAACAAAACCATGTACCCAACACGCCTGGCTAAAAGATCCTAACGCTAAACAAGCATGAATCACACCCAAAAGGGTGATCGAATCAGGCATAATACCTTGTAGTATCATTTCTCTAAAAATCTCCAAAGCTTTCAGAGGAAGATCAGCCTGCACGTAAGCTTCAATCATTGACGCCCACGACACCAAGTCCTTATTATGAATTCCACTAAAGATCTTTTGAGCAGTGTCAATTCTTCCACATCGTGCATACATACCAACTGCTGCGTTTTGGACTGATTGATCTAAACCAAGCTGAAAATCCATAGCCATTCGGTAAACATCATCAGCTTCTTTCTCTGAATGGATGCACGCCATCACATTCAACATTACAGACCTGTTCGGTTGAAATCCTTCATTCAACATCAGCGAGAACAACGACACTCCTAAACCATATTGACCATTATGTGCATAAGCACCAATTATTGAACTCCAGGACACCACACTTCTTTCAGGCATTTTATCAAACACTTCTCGTGCAAGCTCTGAACGCCCACATCTGCCATACATCGCAATGAGTGAATTAGCAACAAAAACATCCAACTCATACCCAAAGTCCACCGCGTCATGATGAACCCTAACCCCAAAATCCAAATCCTTCACAAACCCACACGCCTTGAAAACAGATGGAAACGTAAAATTATCAGGTCGAATACCTAAATCCAGCATTTGGGCATAGAGAAGCATGGCCCTGCGATGAAACCCAGCATCAACAAACCCGCGAAGCATCACGTTCCACAGAAAAACATCAAGCGATTGCAACAAAGAGAAGAGAGAATAGGCGTAAGAAACAGAGCCAAGTGAGGCGTAGCGGGAAATGAGAGTGGTGCAAAAGAACAAGTTGAGGTGGAGGTTGGCTTTGAGAATTGAAGCGTGAATACATTTCAAGGATTTGATAGTAGTACAAGTTTTAACGTAGAAGGTGCATGATTTAGAATCAATGGGTGGAGGATGGACTGGAAATTGGAGGCTCGAGTGGTAGAGACGGCGAGAGAAAAGGAGGCTCCGGCGGCGAATCACAATCATAAGCAGCACTGATTTTGCAACTTTGCATGCCACATCATTCAACTTTGGTATTTTTGTAATGCCCCCTTTTTGTGACTAAATTAAAAAGCCCTCACATTTCAGAAGGGTTAATAGGAAAAAGAAAAAAGAACTTTTAAAAAAAAAATTAGGTAAAAGGGGTAGTTTGGAAAAAAAAATAAGTAAAGGGTAGTTTCTTTTGTCTTTATTTGAAAGTCAGACTCTGTCGCATGGTTAAATTGGTCAAATCAAATGGAAAAGAGAAGTGTGGTTGGTTTTATTGGTTTGAATGTAAGAGCGAGAGCGAGATAGCCCGAGAGCGAGAGCAAGAGATTCCTCTTGTCACACCCCATCCCGAACTACCCTCCCGTAGCCCGAGACGGAGCGTGAAGACAATAGTCATCGACTTACTGGTCAACTCCCACTGTCGAACTTCCTTTATATCCATTAAACTACACTGGACGGTGATACCATTAACTCTTGACAAACCTCGACTCCGATCGGCAACGAGAACTGTCATGCTACCTGAAAAAAATGGAAAACATATGAAAGGGTGAGCTAACAGCTCATTGAGTAATAGTTTTTGTAAAACTATCATTACTTCAGAAACAGACATGTTAAAATTACTGTACACCATAATCATGAAACATGGATTTAAATCATCATTACCGCAAAACATGTTTCTCAATAATCTAGTCAAATCACACACGTCCCATAATTTATGTAAAACATACTTCAAACCATCATTTATGTAAAATCATACTTTCCAACAACTTAATCAAATCACATAAATTCATTCCATAATAGTTATATATGAAATCATTCTTAAAAATTTTCCTTAGTTGAGGCGGAGCAGTGCTTACGCTTCCCAACGTCGAAAACATCTCATATCAATTTTTCTAGTTGTGGCGAAGCCGAGCTCTATGCTACTCAACGTCGATTATCCCTAGCTGTGTGGAGTAATCTCAACATATCAGCATCGTATATTCCTCTATGTGCACATAGGTATTACAATCCGGGCCGCCCGCAATGCCTTCTCCAAGTCCCTGAGCATTGGGGTCCTATTTCCATATCCTGGTTACCCATTTGCCTTCTACGAGTCCCTCAGCATTGAGTACCTTTTCTATATCCCGGCTACCCCTTGGCCTTCTCCGAGTCCTGAGCCTCAGGTGCCCTTTTCAAAGTTTCATAAATACACAAAATATGTTTTGAAAACGTCATATCATAAACTCATAAGTTAACCGTTTCCAAATAAAATCATATAATATCAAAACATCATGCTTCCAGTAAACTCAAGTTCAAAGCTTTAATATCAAACATCATGCTTCCCAGTAAAATCATGAAATCACATATTATCAATCAGCATGCATTTTATAAATATGTAACAAATAACTAGCATACTTAAATGCTTTTCAAATAAAGCATATGCACTTATTCATTGAAACCTCATGAAATCATATTTTGAAAACGTTAATGTTACTCACATTATACTTGCTCAAGAATAGTTCCTCCTCCTTCCCGCTATTTTCTCTTTCCTGAGCTTCTTGGACGCAGCGTTCTAACCCTGGAATGCAAGGCTTTATATTCCTCTATCAGCTCGGTTGAACGCAAGCCTACCCTTGAACGCAAGATTGATAGCTAACGCGAGGTGCAGCCTAACTCTTCTTACTTCTCTTTTTGGATGCGTCGACCTCTCTTGGACGCAAGATCCAACTTGAACGCATCGTTCATCTTGAACACATTATTCACCTTGAACGCATCGTTCGTCTTAAACGCAAGGGTGACTCTTTAGATGCAAGACAACTTCTTTAACACAAGATAGTTAAGTTGTCAAGAATATCTTCTCTCTTGGCCGCAGACTTCTACTACGGATGCAAGGATTCCTCCTTTCTGCCTTCACTCTCCCCTTTCTCTCAAGAATTCTCATTTCAGAATCGTCAGTCGCTCTTTTTCCCTCAAGGTCCTCTTTATAGCTTTGGAATAGAGGGCTTGTCATACTACTTCTTCTCTCTTTTTGCCATTTGTTTGCCACATGTCACGCTGCATGCTTATCCAACCATGAATTTATCCAAGCTCACCTTGCATGAAATACTTAACATGCCTTCTAACACCTCCTACTTATAAGGTGTCAACTCTATATGAAGCCACCTAGCCTTTATAAGCTTATCTTATGCGTCCAACATATTCCAATATACAAACTATTCATTCAATCATACTACCCCTATGCGTCCATTGAATTTCCTTTAAGGTTTTAGCTTCATTACTTACTTTCTTTACTCTCCGCCATAATACCTTTGAACCCGTTTCTCCACCGTATACTACTAGGCGTCAATGTCCCAAATGCACACTATTATGCATTTGTACCTTACCGCATCATACCATGCATCCAACTTTCTTCCCTTATGTCAAGTCTTAACTACAAATCATTCTCTTGTGTGATCACACATCCGACGATGTGATTTACTCTTGTTAACCAAATCCAACTCAAAACCACCCTTTATGCATTTGTACTCTTTGCATTCACCTTTACTTCGTTCTGCGTCCATGATCTTCCTCCTATTCTTGAGCATTCCTTGATTATCCCTCTATGCGTTCTTATGCTTGTAATCCAAGGTTATTCATTTAACCTTTTCCTTGTACTAAAATATTTCTCTTATGATAAATTAGTATGCGTCCACCTCCTGCTCCAGTCTTTGAGCTTACTTCTCAACCTTTTACTTTATCCAACACTCGAGAACATCCCTCGATAGTAGTCTATGCGTTACTCAGTTTGCTATAGCATTCTTTCCCCGATTCCTCCTTATGCATTTATCCTTCCTTTCTGAGACTTGGATCTCTTTCCAATACTCCACAACATAACTTTATTCCTTTTTGCTTATGTGTCTTACCTTCGCTAATGCTTACATCTTCTTCATAATTACCTTCTATGCATTTCACTTCTTTCCCTTCAAGCTCTTGGATTACTTCCTATGCGTCCACCTTTATCATGCGTTACATTAGTCCTGACCATGCATCCAACATGGTCTCTTACTTCTTTTCTTTATAGGCTCTTCAACACATCGATTTTTCAAAAGTAGAGTGTGACATCTCGGGTATCGCTTAGGGTCAGGGTGGGGACAGGGAGGGTATCCTCGCCCTGGCCCCGGCCCCAACCCCGACCTTGACCCCGATCCGATATATCCCAGATTGCCTCGGTATATATATACATATGTATATATATATATATATATGTTGCTCTCGCTCTCTCTCTCGCTCTACTTATTGGTAGTAATTTGGTCCTGCATTTGAACTTACAGTCTCGTTCTCTCTCATAGTCTCGTTCGCTCTCCCCGTCTCACTGTCTCGCTCTCGCAGTTGGTGGGGATGGGGGTAAATTCCCCCCATGGAGACGGGGACAGGGAACCCCCACCCACCCCGCTCCGCCCCACCCCACCCCCGTGGCCAACCCTAACTACTAGTATATGCTTGATACACACTGCTTATACACGCATAATACACTATTGATAGACACTTAATACACTTGTTACACTTGATCTACTTAATACACTATTGATAGACACTTGATACATTTGATACACTTCATATACTATTGATATACAGTTGAAAATGACTAGTTATTTAAATATTTTTTAAAACATCATAAAAGTAATTTTTTTGGAAAAACGTTTTTCTCTAGTTATTCCAAACACACCCAAATTCTCAAGGTGAGCATATTATTGAGTATTAGTGAGTTTTAGGTTGAATCTCCCCGACGTATTATACATTTGTACTTAAAAATGAAAGAAACATCATTTAAAAATGAAAAAAACAAACTACAAAAGGGATAAAAAAATGTAGCAAATACAAAAATTAAAGTGAGTAATAACTCATATTGTTATAAACAAAAAATACAAGAAGTATAAAACTAATGGAAAAAATACACAACTGATATACTTTAAATGTGGTATATTAGTTGACTATTATACCAAAAAATGTAGGTTTGTTAAAAGAGCAAAATTGGAATACGAAATAAAGGAAAATTTAAGTTTGAGAATTTTGCCATATATACAATTTTTCATATGTTGAAGGCACGTCCCTAATTATACATTTTGGATTTGTCACCCATTGCAAATTCCCTTTTGTTTATTTGTTTCTCCAAAATGGTCCCTATAACAATTTCAACCTTCTTTTTTTCTTCTTATTCTATATTTTTACAATTTAAGATTTTTTTTAGAATCTCAATTTAGGAAATTTTATGTATTTTCTTCCTTAAAAACTTGAATTGCTCCCATTTTTTTTTCATACTTTGTTCTCTTCTAGTTTTTCTTTTCTTTTCTTTTTTGACTTTTTTTTTTAGAAAATTCTCCTAAGAACAAACCTTGAATTTGAGTTTATTTTATTTTATTTTAATTCACTATATTTTCTTCTTATTCTTTAATTATTTTTTTCTTGCGGCAATTTTTCAAAACTTCTTGTTTTTCTTTTTTCTTTTTCTTTTTTTTTTTAAAAAAATTCTCTCTCCCTATTTCTTTCCTTCTTTATTGCATCACTTTTTTCATACTTTTTAAAAATAATTGCCTCCATTTTTTTTACAAGAGTTGAACTATGAGTAACTTGTGCCCCGACTTTGTCATCAACTATAATTTTCAATAGTGATTTGACTCTTGCTAGAGACATTATTTTTTTCATATGATTATTGGCGGTCACCAATTCTACCAACAGTTGTTTGACTCTTACTATGGACATCATCTTTTTGGGTAGCCTAAAAGTTTCGGGCTTAAGCTCAACAAGTGCCTATAAGGTAGATAGTAGATCAGATAGCAATCACCAAGTACTTAATATCAATCAATGTGTGTATTGTTATAAAATATATCAATAATACATCAGTCAAGTGTATCAACAGTATAAACATGTATATCATTATAAAGTATAACAATAGTATGTCAGAAAAGTATATCAGTAGTGTAAACGAGCGCAACATTATAAAGTATATCAACAATATATTGATCAAGTGCATCAACAATATAAACGTGTGTATCGTTATAAACTATATCAACATGTGTATCATTATAAAGTATATCTATAGTATGTTAATCAAGTGTATCAACAATATAAATAAGTGTATCATTATATAAGTATATCAACAGTATATCAATAAAGTTTATTGGTAATATCATTATAAAGAATATCAACAATATGTTAGTTAGGTGTATCAATAGTATAAATGAGTGTATCATTAGAAAGTATATCAACATAATTTCAATAAAGTTTATTAGCAGTATATTTACAATATATCAGTATTTTATTTCAACATCAGCATATCAACAACTGAAGTACATTTTCTAAAAAATTAATTGGTTGAAAGAATATTGAACTTACTTCAAATAAATTGGTTGAAATTTCTTTTTCAAATTAATTTGGGAGAGGAAAAGTAACAAAATGGGAAGGAAATAAAAAATTCTAGGAAATTGGGCAGTGAAAAGGCATGAGTGTATCAAACATCAACCAGAAGTACCACATGAGTGTATCAAAGATATATCAGACATAAGATAGTAGTGTATCAAGTGTATCAAGGGATATCGAGTATATCAAGTGTGTATCAAGTGTATCAGGTATATCGTGCATGTGTATCAGGTGTATCAAGTGTATCATGTGTATCAAGTGTCTCAGGTGTATCACACAGGCTAGACTTATTTTTTCGCCATTTTTGCAAAAGTAATAAATTAATGCTATGGACTTAATTAATATATTTTATTTTGCTCTTTTTGCAAGTGCCGCTTAGAAAAAGTAAAAAAAAAAAATATATATATATATATATATACATACATATGATGGGATGGGAGAGTGGGCTGCTGTGTGTAGCCCACTGTTAATGCTAGTGACAGAGCAACCACTGACGTAAAAAAGGGGTTGCTTGCATAGATAGCCATCAACCTAAAAATATTAGAAACTATAGAACAAGGAAAAAATAATTGCAAATATAGTACAAATTTAGGCCCAAATGTCTAAAAAGACTAAAAAGGACATCCAACTCATTTTCAAGAGAAGCAAATTTCAGACTCTTTGGAAACCGTGAGACTTTTCCTTTCAATTTGGCTACAAAATTCAATTAAAAAAGGCGCACTTCTTCTCTCTTCGTCCCTTCTTCTTCATCCCTTCTTCTTCCATTGTCGATTCCTTTCAATCATCTTACTGATAGTAGCAATTTTGATTTTCTACCACTGTCGATTCCTATCAATTCTTCTTTCAAAATCCTAAAATCAGTGTAAGTAGTTTCAAATGATATTTGTTGATAGTTCATTAATTTCCTTCAAATTAGGGTTACATGCATTTTCCATCTTTTTTACGTCGATTAGGGATTTTCATAGATTCATTTTCTATTAAGTCGATTAGTTGGTAAGATGTAGTAAACATTGCTTCTTAATCACAATCCATGATTTTATTGCTTCAGTTTCAACTTCTCGCTCTGTTTCATTTGGTTAATTATAGGTGATCTTTTCATGCTTCAAGTGTTTCACAAGTTTTATTCCATTTTTTAATCACTGTGATAACTTTTCTTTTTAAACAAAAGTTGATTACAGGAATTCTTTGTACCATGTTAATTTAGTTTTCAAGTAATCACAACTATATTTTCTTATGCATGTTGTTCTTGCTGATTATAGTATGCCATTTTAGGCTTTTTGGTATTTAGCATATTGCATGCTAACTAGAAAAACTTGATCGCAACATAAGTGGTAGTCTTATACATTGCTATCAATGTTGAAGGATATCACTGATAGTGAGACTGTGAGAGAGAGCAAGACGGAGAGAGAGAGCGAGACTAAGAGAGAGCAAGACTGTGAGAGAGAGCGAGACTGAAAGAGAGAGCGAGATTGTGAGAGAGAGCAAGACTAAGAGAGAGCGAGAGAGAGCAAGAGCGAGAACGAAAGCTAGAGAAAACTGATATCAATAGTGATTCATTGATGGATTTATCTTTGTTTCCTATAATATATAGGTAATAAGTACACTTTCTATACTACAACTTGATATTATTAGTTTGTTGATTGTTTTATTAGGGCTATCAATTGGTATTACTGATAGCATATGTGATTTGCTGTTTGTTTAAATTATGCTATCAATTTATATTTTTAATAGTTACTATCAGTGATATTCTTTTATTACTATCACTAATAGGTTCTATCACTAGAAGTATATAACATTAGAAGGATATCACTGATAGCATCTTTAAGTGATATCCCTAATAGGTACTATCATTGATATATTTCTATAACGTGATATAGTTGTTTGTTTTCAATATAAATGGAGAAAGGAAAGAGAAAATTACTAGAAAGATCAAAATCAACATCTATAAAAAAGCCTAAGAAGCTCAAGGTCCACAAGATCTTGAAGATGAAAAGAAAGTTAAGGAAGAAAAAAAGGATAAAGATAAAGAAGAGAAAAAGAAGGTAGATGAAGAAAATAAAACAAAATAAATGAATGATAATAAGAAGGTAAGTATTGATTGATTGTTGTTTTGAAGTGTAGGATTAGCATGCTATCTGATTAGAAATACAAATTATTATATTCATTATTTGGAGTAATTAGGACAGAATTGATGATAAACGCATGAATTTAGCACTTGAATTGCATATATGAATAACTCTGTGTTTACAATGCTTACAAAAGAATCTATCCTGAAAATTATGAAATTCTATTTCTCTTAACACAGGATAGAATAAAAGGAGCAGAAATATAAAGGAAGAGGACATTGCCAGAGAAGACCAGCGCGTCGAGAACCTTGCGTCCAAAAGATAAATAATGCAAGTACTTAATCAACAACTGTCATTTCAATATGTAAGTGGACAATTGATTGCACCAGATCATGACAGATCCAATGAACTGAAGACGCGGAGAAGTCGACACAGCAAGGCATGGAATTAAATGCAAAGGTACTAGGGCATCATAAAATCACCTTTTCGACGCCTATAAATAGCCCAAAGCTTCTTAGATCAAAGAAAGGGAGAAAAAGTATTTAGTAGTGAAAGCTCTGCACAATTTCTCACTCAACATCTATAGCCATCCTCCATTTTGAGCTCTTCTGTGAGAAGAATTCTGAGCATTTTCAGAGTCACCTCTCAGAGAGTGAGAATCTTCACCTCTCAGAGAGTGAGAATATTCCCCTATGCAGTTTATGTATTGGATAGCCACCATCTCAAGCCTCCATTAAGCAAGACATTGCCAGTGGTGGTTTGACGACTCCTATTTCCATTCATTCATCATGTTCATCTTTCTTACTTGTAGTTTGCCAATGACATTCAAGAGAATGATTTATTTACTTAATATAAGTTTGATTGGCAATCATCTTACACTTATTTTCATATTCAATACTCTTCATCATGTTTGTTTTTTATGTCTGATGAGTTAAATGTTTGAAGTTAAGTATTCTCTTAGTATTACAAAGTATGTTTGCATCTTGATTAATGAACATCTTTAACTTTGTGAATTTTTCGAACACACAAATGTAAACAAGCACGATCATTTAACTTGAGAGAGTAGATGATCAATCTTTCGCATTTGTCAAGAAATGACGAGTTTCAGAATTATAGTTCATTTTTTGCTTAGAACAAACCTACCATGCATCTTAGAGATAAGACCAATGTGGCGTTGAACATCAAGAGATGGGATCTTAACTCCATAAGTTTGTATGCATGAAAACATACCTAGATTTACTTAAGAGAAAACTAGCAGCTTCTTTTAACTCCCTTTATTTCATGGTTCCATTTTCATACTCAACGCATGCTATCCGAATGTAAATTGTATATGACTACCCTTCTCTATGACCACTCACCATATTAAATTGTAGAAAATTTCATTAATTCATTATATATAGAGTTAGAGTTAGTAATTCCGTCATGAACATATTTGCAAATTTGTACAGACGACGCATCAATCAAGAAATACTTTCTCCACGCATAGTTATTACAAATCCCTGCGTTTGACCTTAGATTCACCGGGAGACCTATAAAAACTTACACTTGGGTCTTTATAGGAAAACTTGCTGATAGATTAATATACTTAAGTGATCTCGATGCATTGTTAGAAACTAAATGCATCCATCTAATTAAAAAGGCAACACTATCGGTGATTGCTTCCATCACTAATATCATACTATCATGTAGCCTTTAATCATTGATAACATACTATCCAAGATAACTTCTATCACTGACAGCAAAAATGCTAACAAGCTTTATTTACTTTATTGATAGCGTATTGATATATGTCATGTTTTTTATTTCATGATTTTAGGTTGTTGAAAAGACTCGTAAAAAGAGTCCAAAAAAGTATAGACCAAAGGTTGCAGCTGGAAATATAGACGAGCTTATTATTGAGAAGAGACCAAAGAGACAAGCAAAACCAACCAAGAAAATTTTGGAGAAATGCAAAAAATCCAAAAAAAGACAAAAAGAAAGTGTCTCCAATGGTGTTTCCAAGCAAAGCTACAAGGCATTCTCCAAGATAGAAGGATAATGCTCCAAGCTTTGATCTCAAAATATCAAGACTTTGATTGCATGGAATAATTAGGTGTTTGTTTGATAATAGGTGGGTTTTGTTTGACAACTAATTGTTATGATTATTTAAAAATGCATATCTTTTAGTTTTGTACTTTCAGAAATGAAATTGAACTTTTTGGGTTATATTTGTCCTCCAAAAATATTTTTAGGTTAGAAATAGCAATTTCACAAGCTTCACAAATAGCTTGTTTTTATCACTAATGCCAAAATGCTTTGCAACTTTTCAATGAGAAGAAATTTATATCAGTTAGATGTTCAGATAATTAAAGTTGATGAAATAAATTCTTCAAAAATTAAACACTGATCAGATTGTTTACATTAAACACTTGAGATATTAGAGAATAGCGTGATATCAAAGATAGAAGTTATCATTGATAGAAGGTATCACTGATAGAAGCTATTATTGATAAAAGCTAACATTGTTTCTTGTGGTTAAAGTAAATTGAATCAAAATACAATCATCATATTGGTTATAGAATATTATATCAGCAACAAAGTTCGTTTCACTAGCTATCATTAATAAATTGACAAAGATTAACAATAAAACAAGCTATCTGTAACAACTGGTGAACATCATTGGTGATCTATCATTGACAAATTGATATATCAACAAAAAAGTTCGTTTCACTAGCTATCATTGATAAATTGATAAAGATTAACAATAAAATAAGTTATCTGCAACAACTAGTGGACATCATTGGTGGTCTATCATTGACAAATTGATTGACAAACATCAGTAACAAAACAAACTTCTTATACATCATTAATCAACTAGTGGCAATTTGCATGTCCTACAATTATGGCCACGACCATGACATCGACTACACTTAGAATTGTTTTTCCTTTCACCAATTGGCAATATTCTTTGTTTCCCGTGGTCGTCCAGTTGGATGTTTAACTAATGGAGGCAATACATTTACATCAACATCAATAGAGCTCCAGTTAGAATGATTTCCAATAGGATAAACTGATCCTTTATAGGTTGAGAACAATGTACTGGAAAAATAATAGTCTGACACAAAAACATAGATATCTAAATTCAGCACATGATTACCAGCACAAGCATGAGCACATGAAATCTCCTCCAATATCGATAGGTTCTAATATCTATCAAAGGCAAATACCAATCTATCACTATCATTGATACTAGTCTATAACTAGGCATGTCTTTCAACGAATATTAACAAGAAACAATATAATGAACACATAAAAAATGATAGCCACTATCCACTATCAATGATAGCAAACTGATATGTTCCTATTGATGATAGGAGCTTCTAAACCCTAAGTTAATTATAGTGAAAATTGTAGAAAAACAAAAAACCAAGCTAGTTGCAAAAGTTCAAACTTAAAAATGCAGTGATATATTTGTACAAATATTATACAACATAAAAAATCCTCTTCTTAATTAATCAATCAAACCTCAAAATATCAAAGGAAAGAGTGAAGAAAGCAATGAAGAAAGCAAAGCTTCATGAAAGCACAACAAGCTCCAATCACAATCCACTCCATTCACAATGAACTTCGATGGAAGAAGAACTCACAATCGGGAAAAAAAAACCAAATTGATAAAAGGAACGCAAAATACACAAAAAAGGGGGGGGGGAGAGAAAACGAAAAAAGGAACTCACAATGGAGAAAAGGAAGAAGAACTCACAAGCGAAATTAGAGCAAATCTTGAAGCTGATCGAAGATGCAAAGAATTGGAGATACTAAATCGAAGAGGTTGAAGCAATAGAAAAAAAGAAAGAAAAGGGAAAGGAAAGGGAGACGACGCCGACGGACATGGAGAAAGGAAAGGGAAAAAATGAAAAAGGAAAGTTAACAACTGAGGGTAGACTTGGAATTTTTATAAAGATGAAAATAATGAAAATATAAGAAAAACAAATAGAATCTTACTTAGGTAACAAACATCTTTCTACTATAAAAAAAGTCTTCTCCTCCACAACTCTCTCATTTTCTCCTCTTTCAACTATTTTCTCTTCTACTAACATTCTATTTTGATTTCCTTAGGCTCTTTACATCTCCAAACTCAAACGTCAATACGGTTCACCCTCCTAAAGCTACAAAGAAGAGGAGTTCTATGCCCTAAGGTTTAAGAACTAGCTAGAGAGAAGGAGGTTGAAGCTGGTTGCTTAAGGCGCGGATCCTCGGGAAGTTAGCCTTACCGTATACAACCTTTAACTAAGCCTTGAGATCTCACTCGTTTCTCTCTGTGTCCTGGTTTTTCTTGGGTTTACTTTCTTTTTTCTTTTTTTTTTTTTTTTTTTTTCTCTTTTTGCAAAGGGATTTCTTTCTTGCTGTTGTAACACCTGTTTATAAAGGCAAAAACTTTACCATTTGTGTATATGATCCTTTTTGGCCTAAAACTTTGAATTTGAAATGTTTCCCTAAATATAAATGAGCCAAAATGTGGATAAAACTTGGAAAAGAAATCTGATTTTTCTTACCTAAAAAATGTTGGATCAAGACTTTATTCCCTTTCCAATATTCCCTCCTTCCCTAATTCCCCAGAAAAAAACAAAAGGAAACATAATAATCAGAAAAAGACTAATAAGAAAGAGGAGTAAATAAATAACGAGATTGCAACCATAATTAATAAAATTAATTCAGACAAAATACGTGGTTACAGGTAAAAGGAATGTCAGAATGCAATTGAGATAAATTAGGTTTGACAAAATACAAATGAGGATTAAAAAAACATTCCATAACGTACATCAACACCCTAAAATCACAGAATTCACTCACTCATAGTCTTAGAAAATTGAAGAAAAAATAATCATAACACAACTCAAAACTCATCCAAAGGAGTTAAAGAGAAAAGGAAAGGGAGAAACGACTATTCCGATGATGGACCAAATATAGTGCCTTGCAATGTCATGGAGGCCTGAGCTTGAAGCAAGATAAAAACTTTCTGAACCGTCACGTCACTCTTCAACAACGCTGTGATTGTTTTTAAAGCATTGTGATGGTCCCTGGAAGTGTTAAATTGCTTCCTCCTCAGCTTTTTGGGGGTCTTTCTTCCATCTATTCATGCTTTAGTCCCAAATTTAACTCTTAAGAATCCTGTTTCTTAATCATTATACCAATGTCTTCAATTTCTATTCAACAGCTTGATAGTTGTCGTCAAAAGACGATTTGTATTGTATGCAAATTCGACACTGGCCTTGGTGCGAATTGTTAATATTGGTTGCTCCCCAACGTGTTTTGTGTAATCCCAAAACCAAAATCGGTTATAAAAGATAAAAGAAAAAGAAAAAAAAGTTTTTTTTTACAAGCACAATTACCTGAGCTGGCACCCATCCAACCGCCATTGAAAACTTTTTTGGAGAGCTCTCATATTTATACTCTCTTCCTACTCTTTAATCTTTCAACGTGGGACAAGAAACTACTCATTCAAGTGAATGGGCCATGGGCCTTAGTAGTTGTGGACATTTCCAACATAGCTTGGTGATGGGCTCTGAAACAAACGTCCCTAAGTGAAAATATGCACCGTTGACAAGTAATATAAAATGGATAAGTCTAAGTATCGAATCCCAATGGAACAAAGTACTATAAATCAGTTCCAACAAAAGAAAGGTCTCCTCTAAATTTGCAACCAATGGTATTTGTTATCGATAAATTTAGACTGTCCAATGGGACCACGAGAGAGCTTGAGCTAAAAGGACTCATGGGAGAGCCTGAGCAAAAAACTCATGGGAGAGCCCAAGAGAGCTTACAGATAGCTCAATAGGACCTGTGAAGTAAACATAGTGGAGGGCTTAAAGGATCCCAAGAAAGAGCCCAAGAGGACCTAACTCATGGGGTAACCTTAGTAAGAGCTTAGAGGAGCCTAGGAGAGAGCTTAAGAGCACCCACAGGAGAGCCTAACTCGTGGCGTAACCTTAGTGGAGAGCTTAGAGGAGCTGAGGAGAGAGCTCAAGGGGACCCATGAAACTGCCTAACCCTAACCCGTGAGGTAACCTTAGTGGAGAGCTCAGAGGAGCCTAATGGAGAGCTTAGAGGAGCCTAGGAGAGAGCTCATGAGGACGCATAGAAGAGCCCGAAAGAGCTCAGTGATACTTGTGAGGTAAGCTTAGAGGACTCGCAGAAAAGCCCTAGTGAGCTTGATCCAATTGAAAAAGTAAGTCGACTTGAGAAAGAAGATCGATCTGAGAAATGAGATCGACTTGATAGGTCGGACTACGAAAAGAGTTCGAGGTTCGACCTGGTAGCTCGAGCTGAGATAAGAGGTCAACCTGGTAGCTCAAGCTAAAAAAGGAGGTCGACCTAAGAAAGGAGATCGACTTGAGAAAGGAGGTCGACCTGACAGGTCGAGCAAAGAAAGCAAGTTATGCATGATTTTTCCAACATCACTTATGAAGAGCTCGACCTATATAATCTTCAGGTATTCCAAGAACTCAGACTTATTTTCTACCAATTAAGCCATTTTTCAAACTTGATTCTAACTTGAGCATCATAGTGGATTTGGCTTAACATCACACCGGTATTAGATGTGTTCATTTTGCAGGATATTGGGCTAATCTTCCTCGAAAAATACAAATTTATCGTTGGTGCAAATTTCAGCATCAACAGTTGTTGCCGTCTGTTGGTAAGAAGCTCAAAAACCTCTACATGAGTTCTTGCTTCTAAGGGTCGCATGGATGAGATACGAGTTGAGGATGAAAAATTCACCTACTTCATGACTAGTGGTATTAGAGTCCCATTTTTATTTTATCTACACTCAAGATCGAGAGTCGTCCTCCTCTGGGCAATGATGAAGAGATTCAAAGAAAGAGTAGATAAATTTGAAGAAATGATGAATGTTAAGTTGTATTCGATCAAATTATGGCTACAACCTACCCTAATTGACACATAGCCACAAAAATCGAATTTAACTCCTATTTAGCTTTCTTAGAGAGCCACCTTTAGGAGAGTAAGCAATTAAATACATATGTTTATTACTGTTTTAAGACTTAGATGATTAAGCATGCAATTCTCATGATTCTATAGGCATTACCCTATTTTTAGAGGTCAAACTAAATCATGTCTACACTTTTCTCCTTTGCTTTTATGAAAACTATTTATTATCTAACTCTTTAATTATTAAACTCAACATTATATGTCAACCTAAAGTTGAAAATTTATAAAGGTCACAACCTTCGAAAAAACATCTAATAGACCTTCAAACATCTTTTTTCAAAGGTTAACTCAACTTTTGGAAAGTATTGAAGTAAATCCCTAGAAAAGACTTTTTCAAAGATTTACTAACCTTTGAAAATTATTGTGTTTCAAATGTTTATTGACCTTCGAAAATTATTATTTTTCAAAGGCCACATATCTTCAATAATTGTCAAATTATTCATCGATAATTATATATTGCCAGATGGCGAACACTATGATCATTGTGGACGTTCTTATGAGATTTTGGTGAACACTATCCAATTATTCTTTCATTTTAACGTTCTTATGAGATTTTGAACGAAATGTTATTGTATGCATGATTCAATTATGAATTTTTATATATTATGATCATCTTTGTGGATGCTGGTGAATACTATGATCATTACTTTAAATTGATATACAATTTGTGAGACTTGGTTGTATGTTGATTCATAGGAAGCAATAGGTTAGATTAGCTTGTGAATCTAAATCGATAAGTATTGTTCTAATCAATCTAGGATTGAATCAATAGAATATTTAATTTTGGCCTTTGCGGTTAAATATTCCGCCTAATCCTCCATAGAACATAATGCAATTAGGATAAACTTGAAATTGCATGCCTTTCATCGATTCAATTTATTCTAATTCATCGATTAAGACAATTTAAATTAGCCTTTCTAATTTAATTGATTAGGTGCAAACTACAATAATTTCGGTGATGATGACTCGATGATTAAGAACGTTGCATAAAGAGAATTCCATAATAACCCAAGCTAGGCGTTTCTCAAGTAGATTTCATCTCTTTTAATTGTTGCTTTAGTTATTTTATGTGATTTAATTTCTTTGCAAACAATCATCTCGCAACCCCCCTAGTTACTATTGGTTGTTAACTGCTTAACTGAGAAATATTTGTGCTCCCTGTGTTCGACCCAGCCTTGCCACTACTACGGTTTGGTAAGTACGAAAAATTATTTGGCATAGAATTGGGTGACAAATTCTGTCCACCATCAAGGCTTGTTAACATTGGAATACAATCCAACGAATACAATCTAAACCTAAAAAAATACTAAAAATAACAAAGAAAAACGTAATGAATGCTCCATAGCTCAGGTGGAAACCATGCTCCTCTAAAACCTTAGAAAATAAGAAATATTAATATAAGTTTCGATGGCGCTGCGATTCTATAGCCTTTTCATCCACGAACATTTTTCCTAAATTTGTACCGTTGCAGTGCTGTCCTAAATCGATGCTACTACCTTTAGCATTATGCCTAGCCTCGCAGCACTAAGTCCTTTGAGGCATTTTGGTCATTTTGGTCCTCTTTTGGGCCTGAATGCTCCGTTTGACTCCTAAATTCATCCTTTTCGCTCGTTTTCCACCTAGAATGTCTGGCACGAAAGCACATTTTGAAAATTAAATTTCGAAGAGTTAGTTTTACTTAAGCCTGGAAATATAGCTCATTTTGAGACCTATCACCTCATCCATGATGGACAATCTTAAATTATCTTTCACGATACCTTTAAGCCTCACCACTACGGGGTGTTTAAATGACCTAACAACCTGAACAACCTGAACTACCCAACCCAAAATGTAAGGGTTGGGTTGGGTTAGTTTTGTTCTTGAGTTGGGTTGGATTAAACTTTTTCTATTTTTGTTGGGTTGGGGCAGGTCGGGTCGTGGTTTGCCAAAAAAGTTTTGAGTTGACTCAACCTAACTCGAATTATATATATATGTATATTTCTATTTGTTTAAAGTTTGATTACTTTGTATTGATTAATTTGTGAATTTTTAATATATATTTTTAAAAATTGTTGTGATATTTGCCTTCGTTTAAAGTTTGTAATAAATAACATAGATATTTGGTATTTAAGATTTGAATTTTCTGAGATTTTAGTTATTACTCATATATTTTTTAGATAATTTGACATATTTTTAGTTAAAAAGAAAAAAAAAAGTTATAATCCGACAACCCAACCCGGATTTTAATGGTTGAGTTGGGTTGGAGACTTTATTTGGGTATTTTGGGTTGCCAACCCAACCAACTTAAATTTTTGGGTTGGTCCAAAAACACACCGTTAACCCAAACCAACCCATGTACACCCTTACTCACCAAATTCGACAACCGTAAATTAATATGTTATTTTTTATATTTTACTTTTTAACTCGAAAATTGAATTGGAAATATTATAATAAATGAAAGGGATATGAAAAGGTAAAATATTAATACTTATACTTTTATTAAATATAAAGATATATCATTAAATTGAAATATAGTTTCGTCTGCCAATAGCTTTGTAACTTACTTTCTTGCAAGTTGTATTTTGTAGCTACAAAGGAGGCTTCTTCTTCTTCAAGTTTCACATAATAGAAGTATAGTGATTTTCTTTCCAAGTAGCAATGCCATACAAGAACAAGTGTACTCTAAGAAAATTGTGTGATGCAAAGGTCTCATCTTCCTTACTCTTCTTTCTTTTTATTTTCAAACTTTTATATAATTAGTATTTATTTTATTTTATTTCAAATGTATGTTTGAACTTTATTTATTATTTTATATTATTGCATCATCTTTCCAAGAAAATATTATTGTATGTTATATTTTTTTTTCTTTTTTTCATAGAATTGGTATTATTTTATTTTATTTAAATGTATGCTTAAAGTTTTCATTTATTATTTTCAATTATTACAATTATATTGCCAAAAAAGAAGTATTATTTTGTTATATTTTATACTTTTTAAACATATTAGTTCTAATTCTAACCAATTAAATATGTCATCTTTAATTAGAAGGTCAATATACACATCATTTTTTACTCAATTTTTTGGATCAAGTTTTTTGGCTTCAAATTATTTGATCTAATATTTTTTTTGGTATTTTGTTTTAATACATAATTAAAATTTAGGGGTTTTTTTCCGAGAATTGCATTGGGTAGCAAATTTTGATTATATATCAGCATTCATGTCATCAATTTTTAAAATATTGCAAATATGGCAACATTAGTTTAAAATAATATATATGGATAAGAATCATTTTATTTGATTTTTTCTTATTCCAAAAATACCATCATCTCTTCAAACGTGTAAAATCAGCTTCAACTATTTGCGTTTTCTTCTTCAACAAGCTGTGAGTTTGTCTACAACATCTTATTCAATATTCAACCCTAGAATATCCAAGATTCTTCAATATTCTCCAAGATTTGAAGTTCAAGATTGCTTTTAACATTGATTCACATTTTCTGGTTTTGATTTGATTAGTTGAAGATTTCTTGAAGCCATAGTCTTGATTTCTTCCGTATTTAGGTTTGATTTCGATTTTTTTGCTTTAATTTCGTCCTCACCTTCTCCCATTCACGACTTTATCCTTACTTGATCTTTAATTTTGTTTATGATATCAGTATTTTGCTGATTTCTTCCTTCTATAGCTTTGAAGGCGATTTTTTGTTTTTTTGTTCGAAGTTCATCCTCGCCCTCTCACATTCATGTAAGCATGTTGGTCATAATAAAAGAACATGTAAAAATCCACCAATTTGAACGATCATATTGTGGACACCAAAAAGATAGCTTTATTATTTGTTTTCTTTTGAATATATTTGTTTTCATTTTAGTATATTTGTTTTCATTTGAGTACAATAGTGTATTGTTTTAGAAGTTTTTTAGTCTATCAGGGGATTGATTTTGCTTCCTTTTTTAGTATATGCATGATGTTGCTATTATCCTTTGAGTGAAACTAAAATTTCCTGCACCATATTGAAGTTATATATATATGCAAGTCATTCCCTACACATCATATTAAAGTTCTATGCATTGAAGTCAAGTACTCAGAATATAGTCCCATTAGATGGTAATCAGATGGGAATCAGATGGGAATATAACAAAGATTAAAAAGCAATCATATGACAATTAGAATGCAATCAAATAACTATTAACTAATTGACAAGAATAAACACCAATCATATGACAATTAAAACAGTTTTGTGATAAATTGCACAATTTTGGTAAAAACTTTTCTTTCCTAAAGGCTTTACAATTCATTTGACGGGAAATTGCTATTTCTATAGGAGCTCTCTATGATTTTTTCTGTAAAGTTTTGGTTAGAACTTTATGGGAAAAGTGACCAGAACTTTATGGGAAAAGTCACAGAGGGCTAATTTCTTCCTACTAAATTCAAACTTATCAAGAAAGAAGTAGCTTTCTGTCGGTTTTCCCGTAAAGTGCTGATTAGAACTTTACGAGAAAAGTGACAAAGAGCTAATTCCTTCCCAACAAGTTCAAATTTATCAGGAAGGAAACTTTCTGTCACTTTTCTCGTAAAGTTGGTCAATAGGACTTTACGGGAAAAGTCATTGAGGGCTCAACTCTTTCCTGATAAGTTTAAACTTACTAGGAAATGAGGTCTCTATTATTTTTCCATAAAATTGATGATCAGAACTTTACAAGAAAAGTCACAAATAGCTCAATTCCTTCCTGATAAGTTCAAAATTATCAGGAAGGAAGTTCTTTGTCTTTTTTTCCGTAAAGTTCTTCACCAGAATTTTACGGGAAAAAAGACAGAGAGCTTCAATTTCTTCTCGATAAGTTCAAAAAAGATAGAGAGCTATACATTAGAAAGGTAGTATAAAGAAAAAGAAAGAATAAGGAGAAAAAAAATTGATTCTTTCAAATTTCCCACGGGGAATTTTTCAACTTTATGGGAAATTTGACATAATATTTTTCTTTTCCTTTTTTTTTTTCCTTTCAAGAAAACAACAATTATCCTTCAACTTACGAGGTTATTTCCTGTAAAGTTGACTGCAAAATATTATTTTCTTAGGAATTTCAATAAAAATAAACATTTCTCGTAAATAACCTTTCCCCCATACAAAATAAAGCAACTGTTTTTTCAACTTTCAACAACATAAAACACATGATAAAAGAGATTAAGTTACATGAAGAAGATGAGAGCACAAAGTGATTCAAATATTTATAGGGGTATTTTTATTTTTTCTATTCAATCCATCAACGAATTGAGCTATGCTTAAGAATTTTGCCAGTTTTGCAAAATCATAAAATATGGGCTACAGGCCTAATTTTAATAAAAAAATTTTGCCATTTCTCCAACTTGCTCTCTCTCTCTCTTCTTTTTTTTTTTCTTTTTCTTTTCTTTTTTTTTTGT
Organism: Citrullus colocynthis; assembly: GCA_031780015.1. Classification (NCBI taxonomy): domain Eukaryota; kingdom Viridiplantae; phylum Streptophyta; class Magnoliopsida; order Cucurbitales; family Cucurbitaceae; genus Citrullus; species Citrullus colocynthis. The sequence continues at coordinate 264,248 of QLSR01000077.1, forward strand.
ATTTTAAAGATGTTTGAGTACTTCGAGATAAAAATATGATAAATAAATAAATAAAAGTAAAATTATCCAGTAATAATTAGAATTGACAACTCAAATAAAAAATTTTAACCTATCCTTATTTCCACTCCCACATTGGTAGCCTCTTTAATGTTTAAGGTGTTCTTTTCCCTCGATCCTTGTTTTGTTATAAAGTTTTATTTAAGCTTCTTTATTAATGGAAAATGGTTGGGTCTGGCTAATAATTAAACTGTTATTTTTTAAAATTATGTAACGATTAAAATTATTAATTATAATTAATAGAGTATAGAATACGAAAAAATTTGAATATGAAAAATTTTAATACTAAAAATTGTTTTTAAATATAGCAAAATGAATTAAACTATTTACAAATGTAAAAAAAGTTCTTTGATAGAGACTGTAATAGACTTTTATCGCTGAGTTATAGAAAAACGATAGAAGTCTATCGTAATTTATTGCAGTCTATTGTTTATTTATTTATTTTTAAATAGTTTGATATTTTTTTTCATTTATAATAATTTTTCTAATATTAAAGATTTTAAAAAAAAAAAGAAATCTAAAATTTAGGATTTCACATTTAATTTAATTTATATTTAAACTTCAAAAGTTCTAGAATTTTAACAATTTTGTGATCATCTTCTACTCTTACTGTTCCTCTCTTTTTTGGACAATTTTATTTTTATTTTCAAAAAGCGTCTTCCCCTATTAGTTTTGTTGTTGTCTAGAAGTGTACAGGCTTAGAATTCTTTAATTAATTTTTATTTAAAAAAACTAATTATTCATTATAAAGTGGTAAATTTACTCTTGAGTTTGAATTTATTTTTCACTTAAATTTGATGTTAACTTTTGAGTTTTTATCGTACATAGATTGGGATCAATTTTCGAATTTAAATTTCAAACAAATAATTAATAACAACCCGTATTCAAAGTTGTAATAAGGGTGGAGTTTTAAACCTTTTAACCTTTTTAGGAAAGTAACTAAAATCAACGCAATTTATCTGTTAACCGAAATTATTAAAAATGCAGATCTTCATATTCCAACTTGTTGTATTAAACAAAATTTTAAGAAGCATTTCTAAACCCGTATTCAAAGTTGTAATAAGGGTGGAGTTTTAAACCTTTTAACCTTTTTAGGAAAGTAACTAAAATCAACGCAATTTATCTGTTAACCGAAATTATTAAAAATGCAGTTCTTCATATTCCAACTTGTTGTATTAAACAAAATTTTAAGAAGCATTTCTAACGTTTTTAACTCGTTGAATTATGGGACAGTTGGCCCTAAATAATTAGATATCAATCTAATTCAAATAATTCTATTTTTGGAACAATTAAACCTATCAAATAATTAATGAAGATCAAGAACAAGAAAGAAATAAAATTAATAACACCTACCTACCAATTGCAATTATTCACCAAACAAACGAAAGAAAAGAGCAAAAAAGAACAAAATTTCAAAAAGTGAATTTATTATTATTACTATATATATATATATTTTTTTTTTTTTCCTTCTGAGAATCTTCTCGTAATGGAAAAGCAATAAAAACTAATTAAAAATTGTGCTCAAAGCCTTTGACATTTACATACAAAATCAAATTCAATAATTTGAGAGAGAGAGAGTTGAGAAATTTTCAAATAAGAAAACTACGTAAAAGTGCAACCGTTTAATGTGAAAAGGCATACTTTTAGGGGTGAAAGATGAATGCATATACTTCAACTTTAGAATCATTCATTCATTTTTAAATAAGAAAAACACAACTTTAGAATCATTCATTCATTTTTAAATAAGAAAAACAAAAATTTTGCCTTTTTAATTTATGGGAGTAGGTTTAATTAGGTAAGTCTCTTCCCAACCACGCTTTAAACAAAATTAGAATTTCTATTTCTAAAATCAACTTAGTCAAACAACAAGTTATTCCTTTATTTTAATTCTTTTTTAAGTTAAATTTATATATTTCTAATTATTTTAAATGACAAAATTGCTAAAAATATTTTTAAATATAGTAAATATCACTGATAGACATCTATTAGCGTCTACCGCTAATAGACAATAACATTTTGTTATATTTATAAATATTTTGGTTCACTTTGCTATATTTGAAAACTTTGCTATATTTGAAAACAACACTTAATATATCTCTATCATTTTTCAGAAGTTGCATATTTCCATGCATGGACTTTTCATACATTAACGTTTTAAAGCTACTTTTAGAGTAAAACTCGTTTAGAATTTCGAATAGATGTTTGAGCGTCGGATAATGTGGTTGTCACTTACAATAAAAATTTTGATTGTCAAGCAGTTCTAAGTCACCACCACTTTGTTGTAGGTCTTAGTTCTCATCCAAAACTATATTACTTCAATGGTGGTTTTGAAACATTTATGAAACGTTAAAGATAATATTGCAAGAAATTAAGAATATGGTGTGTTTGAAACAAATGACAAAGTTCATGAGTATTTTTATAATTTAGTATTCTTTTTACGAAATAAAAATACTATTTTTTTTCACTATAAAATTTTTGCGTGTAAAATGAGCATAACTCAATAAGTATTAAGTTTGTATTATCAAATTTTAAAGTTAGATGTTCAATTCTTGCTCCTTATGTATGTGTAAAAAAACAATGAAAAAAAAAAAAAAAAAAAACTTTACGTGGGTTGCCATTTGCTAAAACATATTCACATATACTTTTTCTTTTCTTTTTTTTTAAAGAAGATAAAACATAATTTTGGCGTTTTGGAATATGAACTCATAGGATTTTAGAATCACTTGAATTTTCCTTTTGAAAATAGAATTATTTGAAAATTTTTTATTTTGGGTTAAGATTTCATTAACATTATTATTGAAAAGGTATTAAATCTCTTTTTTTTTTTTTTTTTTTTAAAAAAAATGTATTACAAGTATACTTTAGAGATGTCATTATGTCAAGATGATATATGAAGCTTTTGAAAGAAATCAGAAAAAAAAAAAAGATGTTTAAAACTAATTTAATATTTGAAAAGGTTTAGTGAGAATATGTATGGTCAATGTGTGAACATTAAGATATATATATTTTATTTTCATGCAGAACAAAGTTGAGGGTGATGATGAAATTATTATTATTATTATTTATATGAGAATTATTATATTAAAGTATTAGTCAAAGAGGAAAAAGGCACACAATGCTCATGCATCTGCAGGTAGAAGAAAAATTCTTCTCAAATATTTTATTTGCTCGTGGTCATTTATATATATATTTTTCCCTTTTTCCCTTTGAGTTCAAAGATGGGAGATTGAACTATCCATGTTTGGGATGGTAAATAGTATTTTTAATTCGAATCAATTTTGTTTCTGAAATTTAAATTTCTTAAAATTTTAAAAACAACACTTTAGGGCTAATCTTTTATAACGATTTCGTTTTTTAAGTTTTATTTGGTAATCATTTGATTATTTATTGTTAGTTTTTTAAAATTTAAGCTTATAAGATGTTGAACATCCCACATTAAACAAATCAAGGAACCTCGCAGCTTTTATAAAATAGATGGACCACTCTTCTTATTACCAATTAGTTTTGACATGGAACTTCATGTTATCTAATATGGCATCAGAGCCAATAAAGCCTAAATGGGTATTCAGTCTAATAAAAAAAAATTGAACTTAAATCCAAGAATGATGAACCCAAAAGAGGCATCATCGAGAGAAAATATGGTTAATTTTCAAAAAATCAAAAACAAAAAATGAAATGGTTACCAAATGAACCTAAGTTATCTATTTTTGAAATTTATTTTTGTTTACTAGTCTCGATTTCTCTATCATATCTTCTCATAATCTTTCTTAAAGGGAACAATATTTGAATCTTTGTAAGTCAAATTCAAAAAACAAAAATAAGATTTTAAGAACTTTAGTCTCATTTTATAACTATTTAGTTTATTTTTAATTCATTTTTAAAATTAAACATATAAACCTTATTTCCATGTATGAGTTTCTTTGTTATCTTATGTACCTACTTTCCTAAAAAAATGAAAATAAAAACTAAGACCAAATTTACCAATCCGTAATAAAAATTGGTGTAATTATAATGAGATTTCATTGATGGATTAATTGTAGCGGGCTTGAATTGCAAATCTAACTGAATTGTTTTTTATCGTGTTACTGCTTGACACTAACGATAATATTAAAAGTGAAAGTAACAATAAATGTAGTAAATTCATAATTTTCATATTGTTATAGTAACAATATCTGTAACGATAACAATAATGGTGACGCTAAAGGTAGTAGGTCTCACATAATTTTTAACCACAATTAGATTAAGTACACACCGTTCCTCAATTAGATTACGCGGTTTGATTACAGATTTAGAGACAAACCCCATAGTTCATTACGATTATGGAACATAGGTACACAACAATAAATGTAATTAATTGGGACCCACTGTTGAGATTACCATTGATAGATTATGTTTCACCTGGGGTAAATGTGGCCTAAGTTTTAAAACTAATGATTGTTTTTTGGTTTTATATTTAACTAAGAATTCAAATGTTTATTTAGGAAAACCAATAATCATTTTTGTTTTTTTTGTTTTTTTGAAGCATAGCCATACTAGGTACAAGAAGAACAGGAAGAGATGACAAAATTGGCCAAATCATGGGTCACCCTATTGCACCTTCTAGGAACAAAACGAAGCCCCACAATTTTTAATCTAGACATCAAATTGTAAACTTCAATATAGAGAGGACACCAAATCGAGAAGAGCCAAGGACATAGAGTACAATTTCTTCACCACCCTTTCAGCATCCGATTCCACTCACACATTAGCAAAACCTCACACTTCCGCCAAACACAGCCCCTTAAACATTGTTCGAACCACGCCCGCTTTCGTTGCCAAGAACCTAGGCCAAATGCTCGCTTGCGCAACAACAAGAGCCCCTCAATCGTCCTGGATAACACCGCCCAGCCCAACATTCTGCTTATCAGGATGACAAGGCACATCAACATTCGCCGGCTGACTCCAAACCCTCGGTCTCAGAGAACCCACAGCCCACTCAGAGCATCCCCTGACCCATGCTTCAGACCATTCACACCGCACACAGAAGGTCTCCCCATCGACAACATATCATCCACATATTTCAGAATCCATTCAAACTTACAACCCACCGACACCGATAAAAGTTTTTTATAGACTTTGTTTCGATCTTCCCATATTGTCCAGCAAGCTACCCATATCGCAAGAATTCCACTTCATTAAAACTACCAGCTACAGACACCAATAAGTCGCGAAGACGTCTAAAGATATCCACGCACACTGTAAAATCAAGTATAATCCACTAATCCTTGTTGCTCGGATATGAGATTCATACTTAATCTCGTTGGAATGCCTTAAAATCCTAAACCTAATTAGAATTGACATTTGATATATTTAATTATTTAAATATTTTTCTTTTCCATCTAGGGTTTAGAGGAATGCACTATATATAAGCTCTAACTCTATAGGCAATATGCATTTTTTTTTGTCGTATTCTGTAATCTTGTAACATTCTCTCTAATGAAATTGTTCTTCCTCTGTCCCATAGACGTAGCTAACGCATTGTTAGTAAACCACGTAAATTTGTGTGTCGATCTTCTCTATTTTTTACATTCTTTTGTATTCTTTAATTGTCGATTTTGTAACAAACTAGTATCAGAGCCTAATCGTTAGGGTTTCGAAATTTCGTATTTGTTTGACTATTAAATAATCATTAGTGTGAATGTAAAAATTGACAAATTTATCGGGAGGAACAATTTTAGTCTGTTGTTAATGGGACCATTAAGGTTTTGTCTTATTGAACTCTAGTCGTCAAGCCCTTTTCTGTTCTCTTCCTCCGTTGATTGGTTGGCGGAGGCAGACCCGTTGCCAGCACAAGGGTGTTATGTCCATGTAGTCGCCGCCATTTGAATGTTTGCTGTCATTGTGGTTCATTTTTTAAACTCGTGGAACCTCTGTTTTTCACCATGGGTGTTTGTGGGCGCCGTTTGGGGCTTCTAATCAGTGTTTGTGTTTGCTAGTTATTTGTGGTTTGCAGGTGCCATTTGTGAATTGTGTTGTTTGTGCTTCATCTGTGGTTTCACACAAATATAAAAATCAAATATACACAACATTTGTGTGCTCCATCTGTGGTCTCAACATTTATGAAGATCTGTTGTGGAAGTTGCCACCCGTCGTCCTTGTCCGACCTTTGAGTTGATGCCTCTGTGATTCGTCTTCATTCCGTTTGCCCTTCAGTTTCTTTATTGATGTGGGGTTTAGCGTGGTGCATCCAATCAGTTTGGTTAAACCCCTTTAAATTTGTTCACTTCAGCATTTGGTTCGGTTCAGTGAGATCGGTTTGGTTCTGTACAATTCAGTCAAACCAGTTTGGTTTTTGGTTTGGCCTAACTTGATCTAGTTCAGTTCAATTTGTTTTTGGTTCACTCAGTTTGGTTTGGTTCAAGTTGGTCCAATTTGGTTTATTTGTAATTATGACAAAGCTTCATTGCACAAATTTTTGTGGGTTTTTTTGTCCCATTTTCAAATCAGTCGTTCGTGGGTTTTGTTTTAAATCTCTTTATGAGGATCTTTGTTTCCAACCTAGAAGTTCTTGTTTCGTTCTTTGTAGGTTTTGTGTTAGATCTCTTTATGGGGATCTTTGTTTCCAGCCTAGAAGTTCTTGTTTCCATTATTCGTGGGTTTCTGTTTCCATCCCAGATTTGCTGATTTCATTCGAAAGTTTCAAACTCAAGATGGTAAGGACACTTGATTACATCCATTTAGATTGTTGGGGATCTTTCAAGGTTGATTCTTTTGGAGGTAGTAGGTACTTTATGTCCATAATTGATGATTACTCAAGAATGACTTTGGTAATTATGATGAAACATAAAAGTGAAGCCTTCAAGAATTTCAAGTAGTGGAAGATTTTGATTGAAAATCAAACTGGGAAGAAGATCAAAATGTTGTGAGCTGATAATAGTCTCGAATTTTGTGGTCTGAGTTCAATCAGTTTTGTAACGTTGAGAAAATTGATTGTCACCATACCGTCAGGGATATACCGCAGCAGAATGGAGTTGTAGAACATATGAATCGAACATTGTTGGAGAGAGTGAGGTGCATGCTCTCTAATGTTGGGTTGGCTAGAAGGTTTTGGGCAAAGGCAGTAAATAAAACATGTTATCTGATCAACCATGGACTTCACACTGGTATTGATTATAAAACACCTTATGAGGTGTGGTCTGGTGAGCCTACAGATTACTTTTTATTTATAGTTTTTTGTTGTATTGTCTACTATCATGTTAATGAGGGTAAATTTAGAACCAAGAGCTAAAAAAAGTATACTTGTGAGTTTTGGGGATGGAGTTAAGGGATATGAAGTTTGGTCGCTTCTTAGAATAGAGTTATACTTAGAAGGAATATAATCTTTGATGAGAAGTCCATGCTTAACTCAAATATAAAATCGTTGTGATGTCTACGGATGTGGGAGAGAGTAGTAGTGTAGATAAACAGGTGGAGATTCAATTCATTTTAGTTATGAATGAATTACAACACTAAGGTGGAGAAGATCAATATGTTACTACAAAAACTATTGTGCTGCCAGAAATTGAGGTGACTGAAACTTCAAAACATGTTGTGTCTAAGAATTCTAGTCGACAAATAGATCAACTAAGTATAGCTCATGATAATGCTATAAGAGTTGGTGTTGGCCTCCAAAGAGGTATCATTTTGAATATATGGTGAATTATGTACTATAGGTTGCTGAAGAGGTGGATCCTCATGAGTCATCCACCTATAAAGAACCTGTTTCATGTAGTAAGTTTGCTTAGTGGCTTGCTGCTTTAGGGGATGAGATAATCCTGTTGATATGTTCACCAAATTGGTTCCACATGGCGAGTTTCAACATTGCTTGGACTTGCTAAATGTTTTGAATTATTAGTGGTTCCTTCTGGAACATTCTGAGGCATGAGAGAGAAGTCTAGGTACGTTTGGCAACGTTATTTATGTTCCATCTGGTACATCTGTTATTTGTGAGAAAATTCAAGTCAAGGTGGAGATTTGTTGGAATGTCTTGAATCCTAAACCTAATTAGAATTGGCATTTGATATATTTAATTATTTAAATATTTTCCTTATTTACCTAGGGTTTAGAGAAGTGCACCATATATAAACTCTCTAACCCCATAGACATTATGTATTTTTTCTGTGGCATTATGTAATCTTGTAACATTCTCCCTAATAAAATTGTTCTCCCTCTGTCCTGTGGACGTAGCTAACACATTGTTAGTGAACCATGTAAGTTTGTGTGTCAATCTTCTCTATTTTTATGTTCTTTTGTATTCTTTAATTGTCGATTTCGTAACAAATCTGAACACCACAGCACACACACCACTCTTGTGTTGGGATTTTTCTGCTATCTAGGTTGAGTTTGTTGGCAAAATCTGCTTAAGAACCTTCCAAAGAAAGATTTTAATTTGTGTCAGGAGCAAATATCTTCACACCTTTTTCCACCACCCCCACCTAAGGAAGAGGGGTGTCTTTAGACTCAATATAAAGCTTGTAACTGCTACTTGTAGAGAAATCCCTTTGCCCCTTTGTTATATAGAGGCAACACCATTTATCAGGAATTAAGGTAGAGCATATTGGGATAGATTGGATGAGCTTAATATCCTCCTCCCACAGAAATTATCTATCTTATACACATCCCAAGATCCATCCTCCGTAATTAGATCACAAACTTTGATGGATTGATAGATAGGCATATTATAGGCATAATCGGTTTAAAACTCCTCACTCTAGGAATCTAAGGATGATAAAAAATGTAAAGTGTCTTCTCCCATACCGATACGCTTCCGGATCCCTTTCCCTAATAAGTTGCGTCCTCACACAATATTTCAAGAAAAGGCTACCCTTCCAACTACTAGCCTTATGAGATACAGAACATGACAAAATACTATCATCTGCAAAAAAAAAAAAATAGATAAAGATATAAAGGATCAGCTTGCTTGAGACCTTGTGGGGAGAAAACTTTCCTAACATATGCGCGTTGTTGATCAATATCGAGAAAGTCACAGTAGAGATACAATCACCATAATACTACCAACCCACATCGAATGAAAGCACCTCTTTAGCATCAGACCTTCCAAAAATCGTCATTCCACCCTATCATATGTCTTACTCGTTAAGTTTTAGTGTCGTTATTCCCTTTTTTCCTACCTCTTTTTCATAATTATGATGCAATCATTCCTGATTATGGGAACATGATCAGTGATCAACCGTCTTGGGACAAAAGAACTTTGAACCTTCATTCTATTTGCAAGGACCTTAGCAACAATTTTATAAACCACGTTGCACAAGTTAATGGGGCGGGACTCTAAAGCCTCAAGGGGATGGCTTTTTTTTGGGTATCAAAATAATATTTGTGTCATTGAATCTGCGAATCGAAGCTTTCCTATGTAGGATCTCCAAACAAGCACCAATGACTTTGTCTTTGACTAGCTCCCAATGTTTCTGAAAAAACAAGGCTAAAAAGTCATCAGGCCCCAGAGACTTTGTCGGCCCCATTTGGAACAACGCATTTGTCACATCCTCCTTAAAAAACTCATGCACTAAATATAAATTCATCTCATCGGAGACTATGCAATGAATTTGCAATGAATCTCCCTCGAGGTCGGCTCAAGCTGCATATAAAAATGGTAGCCAGAATTGAAAAGATTTTTAAAAAAATCTAAAAAACACATTTTTCACCTCATCCTCCCTATAGACTAGCTCCTCTCTCTCATCATTAATTCGCTTGATCATGTTTGTCTTCCTTCTCATTGTAGCTTTGCGATGGAACCATTTCATGTTTCTGTACCCCACTGAAGCCAACATTCTCTAGAGCGTTCTCTAATATATCTCCTCAGTCGTTAGGCACCTTTCAACCTTCAATTCAAGCAAATTTATCACATTAAAATCCAGACCATTCCTCTTCCACCCCCCCCCCCCCCCCCCCCCCCCC